>WHNR01000037.1:0-600000 GCA_009859135.1 Formica selysi
TTTCCTTCGTGTCTGTAAGCGAGATTTGCCGAAATTTTCATAACACATCAAGGAAATTGAGGAACAACGCTTCTCGCACACAGAGCTAAGATCGCTATGTACGCAAGTTTCCTTCGTTCGGAACGACTTAGTTACGTGCCTGTAAGCGAGATTATGACCGAAAAGTTTTCATAACACATCAAGGAAATTGAGGAACAACGCTTCTCGGCACACAGAGCTAAGATCGCTATGTACGCAAGTTTCCTTCGTTCGGAACGACTTAGTTACGTGCCTGTAAGCGAGATTTGCCGAAAATTTTCATAACACATCAAGGAAATTGAGGAACAACGCTTCTCGGCACACAGAGCTAAGATCGCTATGTACGCAAGTTTCCTTCGTTCGGAACGACTTAGTTACGTACCTGTAAGTGAGATATACCGAAAGTTTTCATAACACATCAAGGAAATTGAGGAACAACGCTTCTCGGCTTACAAAGCTAAGATGGAAGTGTACGCAAGTTTCCTTCGTTCGGAACGACTTAGTTACGTGCCTGTAAGCGAGATTTGCCGAAAATTTTCATAACACATCAAGGAAATTGAGGAACAACGCTTCTCGGCACACAGAGCTAAGATCGCTATGTACGCAAGTTTCCTTCGTTCGGAACGACTTAGTTACGTGCCTGTAAGCGAGATTTGCCGAAATTTTCATAACACATCAAGGAAATTGAGGAACAACGCTTCTCGGCACACAGAGCTAAGATCGCTATGTACGCAAGTTTCCTTCGTTCGGAACGACTTAGTTACGTACCTGTAAGTGAGATATACCGAAAGTTTTCATAACACATCAAGGAAATTGAGGAACAACGCTTCTCGGCACACAGAGCTAAGATCGCTATGTACGCAAGTTTCCTTCGTTCGGAACGACTTAGTTACGTACCTGTAAGTGAGATATACCGAAAGTTTTCATAACACATCAAGAAAATTGAGGAACAACGCTTCTCGGCACACAGAGCTAAGATCGCTATGTACGCAAGTTCCTTCGTTCGGAACGACTTAGTTACGTACCTGTAAGTGAGATATACCGAAAGTTTTCATAACACATCAAGGAAATTGAGGAACAACGCTTCTCGGCACACAGAGCTAAGATCGCTATGTACGCAAGTTTCCTTCGTTCGGAACGACTTAGTTACGTGCCTGTAAGCGAGATTTGCCGAAAATTTTCATAACACATCAAGGAAATGAGGAACAACGCTTCTCGGCACACAGAGCTAAGATCGCTATGTACGCAAGTTTCCTTCGTTCGGAACGACTTAGTTACGTACCTGTAAGTGAGATATACCGAAAGTTTCATAACACATCAAGGAAATTGAGGAACAACGCTTCTCGGCTTCAAAGCTAAGATGGAAGTGGACGCAAGTTTCCTTCGTTCGGAACGACAAGTTACGAGTCTGTAAGCGAGATTTGCCGAAAGTTTTCATAAACATCAAGGAAATGGAGGAACAACGCTTCTCGACTCACAGAGCTAAGATCGCTATGTACGCAAGTTTCCTTCGTTCGGAACGACTTAGTTACATACCTGTAAGTGAGATATACCGAAAGTTTTCATAACACATCAAGGAAATTGAGAACAACGCTCTCGGCACACAGAGCTAAGATCGCTATGTACGCAAGTTTCCTTCGTTCGGAACGACTTAGTTACGTATCTGTAAGTGAGATATACGAAAGATTTCATAACAGTCAAGGAAATTGAGGAACAACGCTTCTCGGCACACAGAGCTAAGATCGCTATGTACGCAAGTTTCCTTCGTTCGGAACGACTTAGTTACGTGCCTGTAAGCGAGATTTGCCGAAAATTTTCATAACACATCAAGGAAATGAGGAACAACGCTTCTCGGCACACAGAGCTAAGATCGCTATGTACGCAAGTTTCCTTCGTTCGGAACGACTTAGTTACGTGCCTGTAAGCGAGATTTACCGAAAATTTTCATAACACATCAAGGAAATTGAGGAACAACGCTTCTCGGCACACAGAGCTAAGATCGCTTGTACGCAAGTTTCCTTCGTTCGGAACGACTTAGTTACGTGCCTGTAAGCGAGATTTGCCGAAAATTCTCATAACACATCAAGGAAATAGAGGAACAATGCTTCTCGGCACACAGAGCTAAGATCGCTATGTACGCAAGTTTCCTTCGTTCGGAACGACTTAGTTACGTGCCTGTAAGCGAAATTTGCCGAAAATTTTCATAACACATCAAGGAAATTGAGGAACAACCCTTCTCGGCTTCAAAGCTAAGATGGAAGTGGACGCAAGTTTTCTTCGTTCGGAACGACTTAGTTACGAGTCTGTAAGCGAGATTTGCCGAAAATTTTCATAACACATAAAGGAAATTCAGGAACAACTATTCTCGGCACACAGGGCTAAGATCGCTATGTACGCAAGTTTCCTTCGTTCGGAACGACTTAGTTACGAGTCTGTAAGCGAGATTTGCCGAAAGTTTTCATAAACATCAAGGAAATGGAGGAACAACGCTTCTCGACTCACAGAGCTAAGATCGCTATGTACGCAAGTTTCCTTCGTTCGGAACGACTTAGTTACGTGCCTGTAAGCGAGATTTGCCGAAAATTTTCATAACACATCAAGGAAATTGAGGAACAACGCTTCTCGGCACGCAGAGCTAAGATCGCTAAGTACGCAAGTTTCCTTCGTTCGGAACGACTTAGTTACGTGCCTGTAAGCGAGATTTGCCGAAAATTTTCATAACACATAAAGGAAATTCAGGAACAACTATTCTCGGCACACAGAGCTAAGATCGCTATGTACGCAAGTTTCCTTCGTTCGGAACGACTTAGTTACGTACCTGTAAGTGAGATATAACGAAAGTTTTCATAACACATCAAGAAAATTGAGGAACAACGCTTCTCGGCTTTCAAAGCTAAGATGGAAGTGGACGCAAGTTTCCTTCGTTCGGAACGACTTAGTTACGAGTCTGTAAGCGAGATTTGCCGAAAGTTTTCATAAAACATCAAGGAAATGGAGGAACAACGCTTCTCGACTCACAGAGCTAAGATCGCTATGTACGCAAGTTTCCTTCGTTCGGAACGACTTAGTTACGTGCCTGTAAGCGAGATTTGCCGAAAATTTTCATAACACATCAAGGAAATTGAGGAACAACCTTCTCGGCACACAGAGCTAAGATCGCTATGTACGCAAGTTTCCTTCGTTCGGAACGACTTAGTTACGTATCTGTAAGTGAGATATACCGAAAGATTTCATAACAGGTCAACGAAATTGAGGTACAACGCTTCTCGGCACACAGAGCTAAGATCGCTATGTACGCAAGTTTCCTTCGTTCGGAGCGACTTAGTTACGTGCCTGTAAGCGAGAATTGCCGAAAATTTTCATAACACAACAAGGAAATAGAGGTACAACGCTTCTCGGCACACAGAGCTAAGATCGCTATGTACGTAAGTTTCCTTCTTTCGGAACGACTTAGTTACGTACCTGTAAGTGAGATATACCGAAAGTTTTCGTAACACATCAAGGAAATGAGGAACAACGCTTCTCGACTCACAGAGATAAGATCGCTATGTATGCATGTTTCCTTCGTTCGGAACGACTTAGTTACGTACCTGTAAGTGAGATATAACGAAAGTTTTCATAACACATCAAGAAAATTGAGGAACAACGCTTCTCGGGTTTCAAAGCTAAGATGGAAGTGGACGCAAGTTTCCTTCGTTCGGAACGACTTAGTTACGAGTCTGTAAGCGAAATTTGCCGAAAGTTTTCATAAAACATCAAGGAAATGGAGGAACAACGCTTCTCGACTCACAGAGCTAAGATCGCTATGTATGCAAGTTTCCTTCGTTCGGAACGACTTAGTTACGTGCCTGTAAGCGAGATTTGCCGAAAATTTTCATAACACATCAAGGAAATAGAGGAACAACGCTTCTCGGCACACAGAGCTAAGAACGCTATGTACGCAAGTTTCCTTCGTTCGGAACGACTTAGTTACGTTCCTGTAAGCGAGATTTGCCGAAAATTTTCATAACACATCAAGGAATTGAGCAACAACGATTTTCGGCACACAGAGCTAAGATCGCTATGTACGCAAGTTTCCTTCGTTCGGAACGACTTAGATACGTACCTGTAAGTGAGACATACCGAAATTTTCATAACACGTCAAGAAAATTGAGGAACAACGCTTCTCGGCTTACAAAGCTAAGATGGAAGTGTACGCAAGTTTCCTTTGTTCGGAACGACTTAGTTACGTGCCTGTAAGCGAGATTTGCCTAAAATTTTCATAACACATCAAGGAAATAGAGGAACAACGCTACTCGGCACACAGAGCTAAGATCGCTATGTACGCAAGTTTCCTTCGTTCGGAAAGACTTAGTTTCGTGCCTGTAAGCGAGATTTGCCGAAAATTTTCATAACTCATCAAGGAAATTCAGGAACAACGATTCTCGGCACACACAGCTAAGATCGCTATGTACGCAAGTTTCCTTCGTTCGGAACGACTTAGTTACGTACCTGTAAGTGAGATATACCGAAAGTTTTCATAACACATCAAGGAAATTGAGGAACAACGCTACTCGGCACACAGAGCTAAGATCGCTATGTACGCAAGTTTCCTTCGTTCGGAACGACTTAGTTACGTACCTGTAAGTGAGATATACCGAACGTTTTCATAACACATCAAGAAAATTGAGGAACAACGCTTCTCGGCACACAGAGCTAAGATCGCTATGTACGCAAGTTTCCTTCGTTCGGAACGACTTAGTTACGTACCTGTAAGTGAGATATACCGAAAGGTTTCATAACACATCAAGGAAATTGAGGAACAACGCTACTCGGCACACAGAGCTAAGATCGCTATGTACGCAAGTTTCCTTCGTTCGGAACGACTTAGTTACGTGCCTGTAAGCGAGATTTGCCGAAAATTTTCATAACACATCAAGGAAATTGAGGAACAACCCTTCTCGGCACACAGAGCTAAGATCGCTATGTACGCAAGTTTCCTTCGTTCGGAACGACTTAGTTACGTACCTGTAAGTGAGATATACCGAAAGATTTCATAACACATCAAGGAAATTGAGGAACAACGCTTCTCAGTACACAGAGCTAAGATCCCAGGTAGCAAGGTGTCGTCATTATAACGGCATTTTAAGGTCATTTCTCGTCATATGACGTCAGTCGACTAAATAATGACGTAACACAGACGTGATATTTTTGACGACATATTATCGTCACAGAAGTAACGTCATTTAATCGTCTTTTTAAGGTTATTTACTGATCAATTAACTAATGTTGTTAAAATACGTCAATATTAAAATTATCGTATTTATATAAGGAAAATAATAAATATTTTATGATACTTATAAAGTTTACATGACTTTCTGTTCAAAACCCTTGAAAATACGGTATTATTATATTACAAAACTATGAAATATTGTTTAATATTAATAATTTAATTAAGAATTTGATGTGCATGATTATCTATATCGAAAATTATTATTTATTTAATATTTCATGAAAAATGTTACTGCGCGCAACATTTCAAAACTTTACAAAAAGTTCATACTTCAGCCGCTAGTTCATTTATTTATCGCTATGCGACGCGCGATGCGCATTATCTCGCATTTGAGTTTCAGTCATGAAAATTATATAAAGCTTCGAGAAACTGGCAGGAGATTAAAAATGTATTTATTTCTATCAGTTTAATTTCTGATGCTATCCCAATATAAGGAATTCAGATATTAGACTGATAATTTTAAAAGTCGGTCAGATAAATGTCCGAAAATATTAAAATCATCCGTTTATATATATATATATATATATATATATATATATATATATATATATATATATTAGGTGTACAAATAAGTTTCCGCCGTTTTTTATCAAAAATTGGGCATTTATTGTGAAAGAACGGAACCTAATGTTTTATTTGAAGTATTGTCCATCGCTTGCCACTATTTTTCCCCATCTTTCTGGCAGCATACGGATACCGCGTCGGAAGAATGCTTCAACTTTTGAGGCTATCCATGAATCGACCCAATTTTTGGTATCTTCATATGATGTGAAGTGTTGCTCAGACAGGCCATGCGCCATCGATCTAAACATGTGGAAATCAGAAGGAGCAATGTCTAGTGAATACGGCGGGTGGGGTAAAACTTCCCAATTGAGTGTTTCCAAATAGGTTTTGACCGGCGCCGCAACATGTGGACGAGCATTATCATGCAGGAGAATAACTTTGTCGTGTCTGGAGTAGTAGGCGCGCTTTTTCTTGAGTGCTCGACTCAATCTCATCAATTGTTCGGTAGACAGCCCCAGTAATGGTTTCGTTCGGTTTGAGCAACTCATAATACACGACACCAAGCTGATCCCACCAAATGCATAACAAGAGTTTTTTTCCATGAATATTTGGCTTAGCTGTAGATGATGAAGCATGGCCAGGTGGTCCCCATGATTTCTTCCTTTTTGGATTATCATAGTGGATCCATTTTTCATCACCAGTGACTATACGGTGCAGAAAACCCTTTCGTTTATGCCTGGCAAGCAGCATTTCACATGTGAACAATCGGCGTTCAACGTTTCTCGGCGTCAGTTCATATGGAACCCAATTTCCTTGTTTTTGAATCAATCCCAATGATTTCAACCGATGTGAAATTGCTTGTTGAGTCACTCCCAATGTAAGTGCAAGTTCTTCTTGCGTTTGGCACGAATCTTGATCCAATAATGCTTCCAATTCCGCGTCTTCATACACTTTCGGCCTTCCGCTACGTTCTTTGTCTTCGATGTCAAATTCACCGTTCTTAAACTCTTTTGAAACCACTCACGACAACTTCTCTCACTTAAGGCAGCATCACCATATGCTTCTACAAACAATCGATACGCCTCAGCTGCAGATTTCTTCAAATTGAAGAAGTAAATCAAAAGTTCCCGCAAATGACGCTTATTCGGCTCAAAACTCGACATTTTCGCACACAAAAGAATATATTATACTGATAAAAAATCACTAATATTTTAAGGTTATGTTATTGACTGATGTCCAATCTTACGATAAGGACGTTTTACATCTGACAATTTTAACCATAACTTACTGGTGGCGCCAACTTTTGTCAAACGGCGGAAACTTATTTGTACACCTGATATATATATATATATATATATATATATATATATATATATATGTGTGTGTGTGTAGATTATATTTTAGACGTGTGTTTGTGTATGTATATCGATTATAAGCTATAAAGGAAAGATTCAGAATTGTATGTAATATGAATTTAAAGAGACTTTACTTATATACTTTATATTACTTATATATATATATATATATATATATATATATATATATATATATATATAATCCCCTTAAAGTAAAGTCTCTTTAAATTCACATTACATACATACCTATATATATATATATATATATATATATATATATATAGGTATGTATGTAATGTGAATTTAAAGAGACTTTACTTTAAGGGGATCCAAAAGTGACGGCCGAACTCCGACGGGTTAGCGCCCTCATCTAAGCGTAACTAAAATTATCGATAATACCGACCGAAATTATCGATAATATCAATAATTTTAGTTCCGCTGTTACCGATATTAATATTTCTGCATGTTTTATGCATATTTGAAAGAGAATTGTGTTCAATATGTTGAAATCGGACAACATCGTGTATTTCTACTGCTCTATTGCCTCGCACGCATATCTAAGCGTATTTAAGCGTATAGATAACAGTATAATATAGACGTGTCTGCCTTTATCACATATTTGAACATAATTTCACATTGTTCATACGGGCTATGTGTCTTCCCATATATCTTCCAAGAGGAATAACATTTGATTAGGTGTTATATATATAATTGTGTATATATATTACATAGACGTATACAGATGTATGTGTATGATATATATACATATATTTTGAATATTATCATGTAACTTTCTATAAGTTGCGATCCATGCAATGCAGCTAATTTTTTTCAATCGATATAATCAATGGATATATAACAACAATGTATTATTTATACAAATATATATTATATTGTCTTTTTTCTGTTTGTATACATAAATGTTTATATATTTGTAATAAAGATTTATAATACATTGTTTGTCTCGATCGCAATAGAATAATATATCGCCTCTGGCATATATTTTTTAACACACATGCAAATCGCATCTAGTGTGAAATAACAACCAGCTCACGAATTGATCGCCTCTGGCATATATTTTTTAACACACACGCAAATCACATCTAGTGTGAAATAACAACCAGCTCACGAATTGATCGCCTCTGGCATATATTTTTTAACACACACGCAAACCGCATCTAGTGTGAAATAACAACCAGCCCACGAATTGATCGCCTCTGGCATATATTTTTTAACACACATGCAAATCGCATCTAGTGTGAAATAACAACCAGCTCACGAATTGATCGCCTCTGACATATATTTTTTAACACACATGCAAATCGCATCTAGTGTGAAATAACAACCAGCTCACGAATTGATCGCCTCTGGCATATATTTTTTAACACACATGCAAATCGCATCTAGTGTGAAATAACAACCAGCTCACGAATTGATCGCCTCTGGCATATATTTTTTAACCAAAGCGAACATGCAAAACGCATTTGGTGTCAAATATTCTTAAAATAACCAACTCACGAACTGACCGCCTCTGGCTAACTAACTACTGTAGCACTAACTACTATTATAAAATACAAATATAATAAATTTTCAATAAAATATCAAAATAAGCAAAAGACTGCGTTCTTATTTTTCAGAGATTTATGTTATATATTCGGCATTACTTATATATATATACTGTGTGTACATACACGCGCGCGCGCGCATAGCACACACACACGCACACATATATATACATACATACATACATAGCTTGTCTCACCACCTCCGTACAATAATGTATTGTAGGGATAAAATAGAGTCAAAAATTGAAATACAAACATTTTGAAGCTGTAATATTTTGAGTTATAAATGACCAAAGTTTATTATGATATCGCATACATCTCGCGCATTCAGTTCCGTAACTACACATATACGCGTACTGATCTGTCATTTGTTATTGATTTTACAAATCAGGTAATATTGATTTTTACTGCACAGCTGATTTTATTGTTTTTTATGCGTATGAGTATTATATTATGCAATTAGCTGATATCAAACTATACTTGTACGTAAAATATTTAATTTGTTCTTAAATAACAATTTCAATTATTGATTAATTATTAAATTATTATTTATTTTGATCAAGTTTTGTACAAATTTATTTATTCCTTTTATCCGTCAGCAATAACAGATGACAGATCAGTATGTGTATAAAGCCTGAGGATATGAATTGTATGCAATATTATTAGCAAATTTTAATGACTTATAATTCAAAAATTATTGCAATCTTGATATTTTTGTATTAGAATTTTTGACTATTTTATTTCTAGAATGCATTATGTATATGGAGTTTGTGACCATGTACATATATATATATATATATATATATATATATATATATATATATAAATAGATTCTAATATATGTGTATATATAATTAAATAATTATATAAAAGATGTAAGTAAATAAAATTTAATAATAATTTAAATTAAGGTAAAACGATAGAAATCAATATAAACATTAAATGTCATTTTATTTTTTTTTTTTTGTATAAACTCAGGAATTGTATAATCTCAATTCAAAAAATGTTTTTGACAAGTTTTCTCCAATTAAAAAAAATTACTAAGAAAGTAAATGTAAAATAATTTTATAATAATTATTTACAGAAGATATCAGAATAAATTTTTTTCATAATTAATTTTGTAAATAAAAATTTAAATTAACTTACTTTAATTACTTATATATATATACACAAGTCAATCATCGCCGATCTTTAGCCGGGCACACGTCGGTGAACCGCGCTGTAGCTGTAACAGCTGAGCGCTCACGTACACTACCAGGCGCGCGGCTCACCGACGTGCGCCCGGCTAAAGATCGGCGATGATTGACTTGTGTATATATATATATATATATATATATATATATATATATATATATATAAGTAATTAAAGTAAGTTAATTTAAATTTTTATTTACAAAATTAATTATTGAAAAAATTTATTCTAATATCTTCTGTAAATAATTATTATAAAATTATTTTACATTTACTTTCTTAGTAATTTTTTTAAATTGGAGAAAACCTGTATAAAATAAATTTTTTACGTAAACAATTCATTTTATACAGGATATCCCACCAAAAGTGGCAAACTTCTTTTAAATTTAAAACTGAAAGAGAAAAATCATAACAAGTCAGTAAATATAAAAATCAAATGTCAACGAAAAACCTTTATATCCATCATTCTATTCCGTTGACATTTGATTTTTATATTTACCGACTTGTTATGCGGCGGTTGACTCTTATTTGATAGTTGTACCATTTATCTATTAATTATTTATTTATTTATTTATTTATTATTATTTATTATTATGTATTTATTTATTTGCGATCATTGATTTATAATATTATGTAAAAGTTATCAATTAATTTTGTTGTGCGCTGAAGAGGGTTTCAAAAAGACCGAAACATTCGCGAATTTTATTTACATATAATTTTCTATTGTCAATAAATCTAATTGCGCCCTACACACTGCGCTTGCTCCTGATTGCCTACTTTAATTACGTTTCTTGTTAGTTAACATTTCGTAGTTTCACTAATTTATTTGTTGTTAATTTATTTGTTTATTTTTCAACTATAAACAATTTTTCAACTATAAACAAAAATTCTTGTACTACAAACAACTACAAACGATTTTAGATTATAATCTGATGTCAGTTGCGCTCTAATTATAAATAAATTCCTTACTGTCATTTAAAAATCGTTATCATATTTATATTTCACTAGAACAACACAGGCGCGCGCGTAGCGCGCGCTTTTTACCTTAATAAATAACAGACACACCCCATACAGCACAGAACATTGCAATTACATTGCAGCAATGTTACAATCTTGCAAGTTGCAATGTAATATTGTTGAGACATTATTGGAACATGTAATTCTAATATTTCATGAAAATGTTACAGTAACATTCCAAAAACATTACAAAAAACAGTTTTCGATAATCGCTAGTTCGTTCGTTTACCGCTATGCGGTGCGCGTTGCGTTATCTATTCCGCATTTAAATTTTAATCACAATGGTTATATAAAGCTTGCAAAGAGCGGCTAGTAAGATTAAAGATATAATAACTATTTTTATCAGTTTAATTTGTCTGATACGATCCCAACACAGGGAATTCAGATATTGAACTGATTGTTCAGAAATCAGACAAATAAGTATCCGAAAAAGTTAAAATTATCCGTTTATTGTCTATTTAAGATGTAAAATAGAGTCTAATATTTATATAAATAAAATTTTAACTTTTGAGTAAAATTATTTAATCATTTTCTATTTCTTAAACTTGTAAATTATTTATAAAATAGCGATGTTAATTAGATAACAGAAAATTGTTTAATAGTTACCATTTCTATATAAAACCAAGAATTTGATAATAATTTTTTAATATGCAAAATGTTTCAAATATAATAGATAAACTTTGAAAATATATAAAGACATCCAAAAGAGACGAGAAAAAACTCGTTGTAACTTCGCGTAAATTCACAATTTTTTTTCTTATCTCTCTTGGATGTCTTTATATATTCTCAAAGTTTATCTATTAAATTTGAAGCGTTTTGCATTATTGTAGCAACGCATTTCAATATTACAAATACATTGCACCGTAACATTACTGTAGTCTTACATCGTAATATTTCTAAGGGCGGACATTTCAACGTTGCCGCAGACTTGCAGTAACATTGCAGAAACATTTCGCAACTTCCATGCAATGTTACAATGTTTCAATGTAAGGTCTATGCAACGTTTCTGCAATCTTTCGGTGCTGTATGGGACACGCACGCACACACACGCAAATACACACACACATATACATATGCATACGTACATACATATATGCATATATACATACATACGTATGTACATGCGTACATAAGTACATTGGGTACATTAGGTACATATCTACATACATACGTATATACGTGCATATGTGTATACGTGTATACGTGTACAGATATATTATGTAGAATATATACATACACACACACACACACACACACACATAATATCCATATTTATATATGCATACACCCTCTATATATATATACAGGGTGGTCCATTTTAAAAGAGCCAGTCAAATATCTCGAAAAATATGAAAGATACGGAAAAACGTTTCAGACAAAAGTTGTTTGGTTCGAAGGGAGACATAAGATGGTGCCATTGATGTGACTTTGGATAGTCATTTGAAGGTCACATGAAGGTCACTTTCAATTTCTTAAATGGAAACCCCCATATTTCAATGCATATTCTTATAACTTATGTCGAGAGCTTTCCAAAACACTATAATAAAGTATTTTTTCATTAAGTACTTTTTGAGTTTTTTTATATTTTAATCTGACATATTTTGATATAAAAATTAAAATATCTCGTAAAATATTTAGTTTTTGACAATCTTACCGTAATACTTTTATGTACAGAATAATGAGACAAATCAATTAGTGTAAAGAAAGAAACAAATAATTGTTTAAAAAAATACATTATAAATACATTATAAATAATTACATACTTTTTCTTAAAAACAATTATTTTTTTTTTACTAATTGATTTGTCTCATTATTCTGTACATAAAAGTATTACAGTAAGATTATCGAGAACTAAATATTTTACGAGATATTTTATTTTTTATATCAAAATATGTCAGATTAAAATATAAAATAACTCAAAAAGTACTTAATGAAAAAATACTTTATTATAGTGTTTCGGAAAGCTCTCGACATAAGCTATAAGAATATGCAATAAAAAATAGGGGTTTTCATTTAAGAAATTGAAAGTGACCTTCATGTGACCTTCAAATGACTATCCAAGGTCACATCAATGGCACCATCTTATGTCCCCCTTCGAACCAAACAACTTTTGTCTGAAACGTTTTTCCGTATCTTCCATATTTTTCGAGATATTTGACTGGCTCTTTTAAAATGGACCACCCTGTATACAGGGTGGTCCTTGTAACGGTCGCCACGATTTTTAAGGCACTTACAATAATCTGACATAAAAAAGTCATAAACAGAAATTTATTAGTTTCTAACCGGCAACGAATTGCAATAATAAAAAATGACCAAACATTTTTTTTTCCATAAAAAAAGGAAGGTCACCTTCAATTTTTTAAATGGAACTGCCTACTTTTTATTGCACATTTTTGTAGCTTATCTCAAGAGCTTTTCAAAACACTATAATAAAGTATTTTTTCATTAAGTACTTTTTGAGTTATTTTATATTTTAATCTGACATATTTTGATATAAAAATTAAAATATCTCGTAAAATATTTAGTTTTCGATAATCTTACCGTAATACTTTTATGTTCAGAATAATGGGACAAATCAATTAGTATAAAAAAAAAATTGATTTTAAGAAAAAGTATGTAATTATTTACAATGTATTTTTTTAAACAATTATTTGTTTTTCTCTTTACACTAATTGATTTGTCTCATTATTCTGAACATAAAAGTATTACGGTAAGATTATCGAAAACTAAATATTTTGCAAGATATTTTATTTTTTATATCAAAATATGTCAGATTAAGATATAAAATAACTCAAAAAGTACTTAATGAAAAAATACTTTATTATAGTGTTTTGAAAAGCTCTCGAGATAAGCTACAAAAATGTGCAATAAAAAGTAGGCAGTTCCATTTAAAAAATTGAAGGTGACCTTGCTTCTTTATGGAAAAAAAAATGTTTGGTCAATTTTTATTATTGCAATTTGTTGTCGGTTAGAAACTGATAAATTTCTGTTTATGACTTTTTTATGTCAGATTTTTGTAAGTGCCTTAAAAATCGTGGCGACCGTTACGAGGACCACCCTGTATATATAGTATATATATATATATATTTCTTGTTCTGATATATATAGTATATATATATATTTCTTGTTCTGATTCTTTTTGATCTCCGTTACATTCATAAATAATCGAATATATTTATTGAATATATTTGACTACATTCAGAGTAACAATTATTGATCAAACTTTTTGTCTCTTGAATTTTGCAATTTAAACAAAAATTTAACGAAATTACTAATCATAATCATCATCATCATCATTATCAATTATTTAATACTTTATTTATTAATTAATTACAATTTTTATTAATTAATTAATTATAAATGTAATAATTCAATTCTTAAGTAATAAGTAATAAATAATTATATAATAATAATAAATTATTTTATATTATATTCTTTCCTCTTTGTAAAATATAACATTAATAAAATTAAATAACTAAAATAATTAAAGCTATTAATAATATTTAAAAATACTTATTTATAATATGGTAAATATCGATAATATTTAACAATATTTAATTAATAATTTAACAATATTATTACTTCTTTCTTCCTTCTCACTCTCTCTCTCTTTTTCTCCCCCCCCCCTCTCCCTCCCTCCTCACTCTCTCTCTCCCTCGCTTATTCTTCGTCTTCTTTAATTTTAAATAAAGCGTTCTTCTTTCTCCTCCTTCTCTCTTTTTCTCTTCCTCTCTCTATCTTTTTCTATTTCCTATTTTTCGTCTCTTCTTTAACTGTAAACAAAAAATTTTTTAAATTATTAACTATAATAATATTTTAATATTTTAAAAATTTAATATATAATTTAATATAATATTCAATACTATAATTAAATCTAATAATATTAAATAACATTAATAATAAATAATATTAATAAATTGAAATAACAAATAATATTAATATCGGCATGGACGATGAATATGCTGAATATCGATGCTCGGCATGTAAAAAGGCAATAAAAAATCAGGTGGTGACATGCAAGTCTTGCTATCAGGTGAATTGTATTAAGCTGTTTTACCATCCAGGATGTGTAAGCAAGCATAGGATTTACGATAAAAATCAAGAATTGGTACCGTGTTCTGGCCCATTTGACAGATTTATAATTGAAAGTGAAGCAGATATGAAGAAGGCATCGGCAGTGGCCGGGGGCGGCAGGGACAGGCTAGGATCTACAGGATCTACAGGTTCGTTTACGACGCCAAGTAATGGAAATAGAATATCAGGAGCGAGTGGATCATCGACCATTGACGTAAAAATAGATTGGCTGGTAAAAATTGTAAAAGAAATAAAAGATGAAACAGCATGTAAGAAGGAAATTAAAATGATGGTCAAGGAAATAGTTCGAGAAGAATTGGGAAATGTTAAGCAGGAACTGCTAGAAGAGTTGAAAAGAATGATACAGGGAGAAGTATGTGGATCAAAAGGAGGAATATAAAGGAGCTATAGTGAAGCGGTTAAAGAGAAAAAGAAAGAGAATGTTATAATTATCAAACCTAAGATTCAACAAGAGAGTGAAGTTACAAAAAAATTGATAAAAGAAAAGGTAGATATCAAAAACATGGCGATGGGAATAACGAAGCTAAAAAAAGGAAGCAAGGGGACAGTGATCATGGGTTGTGAAACTGGAGAAGAAATGAAAACGTTGAAAGCCACAGTGCAGGACAAACTAGGAGAAAATTTCAAAGTTACGGAATCACCGCAGATGAAGCCCAAAATAAAAATTATCAATGTCAGCGAAGAAGAAATGAGATTGGATGATGATGACTTAATAACTACAATCAAGAAGCAGAATAGAATTGATGCAAATGATGGATTCCAAATGCGAATAGTGAAGAAAATAGTTAAAGAAAAAAGAAATGATAATAATCAACTTAGAAGAAGAGAAAAAGAAGAAGGTTCGATAATAATTGAAGTAGATGAAGAAACGCATGAATTGATGTTGAAAAAAGAGAAACTAAATGTAGGATGGAGAAAATGTCCTATATTCAATCACATTAATGTTAAAAGATGCTTTAAATGCTGGGGATACTATCATATTGCAAAAAATTGTACGCGAGATGAAACATGCCACAAATGTGCGGGAAATCATAAAGCGATTGAATGTACGGCAACAAAGAAAAAATGTGTAAATTGTATGTTTAAAATTCGAACATACAACCTGAAGATAAGTGATGAACACGACGCCCTTAGCCCAGAATGTCCAACATTTAAAAGGGCGATACAAGAGGAGAAGAGGAGAGCCGGCTGGGAAGATGCAAAATAGCAACTACAGAAGGAAGCGGAAATAATATTGTATACAAACGCGCAAAGTTTGATGGCGCATAAAGATGAGATACAACATCAGATTATGAAGAAAGTAAATCCGGCATTCATAGCGTTATCAGAGACAAGATTGACTGCTGAAATTGAAGACAGTGAAGTGAACGTACCAGGTTATAGTATAATTAGATGCGATGCTGAAAATAGAAATACAAGAGGGGTTGTTTTATATATAAGGGATGATGTTAAATATGAAATAGTATTAGTAAAAAAATTAGAATCGAATTGTTGGTGTGCTGCGATTGAGGTGAAAGAAAAATTGTATAGAGGAATAATAATGGTAATATATCATTCACCGAGTGAATCGCATGGTGATTTCGTGAGATTTCTGGAGGATATGATAGAAGAGTTAATAATACGGGGAGAATGTATGATAATAGGAGACTTTAATATAGATATTATGTTAGATTCGTTTTATACAAGGAAGTTACAAACGACAATGAGGAGCTTAGGCATGAAACAATATGTAAATAAACCGACGAGAATTACGAAAGATAGTAAAACAATTATAGATTTAATTTTTGCTAATAATAAAATAGAAATGCAGGTAATGCATGAACCTAAAATAACGGAACATGCATGGCTAAAAGTTGAACTGAATGCGAATAAATTTGATAATAAATACAGAGAACTTAGTGTTAGGAATTATAGAGAGTTTAATATAGATGAATTTATTAAATTAGTGGAAAATAAATTTGAGAAAAATCAAGATATGAATATCAGTGTGAGAGCGAAGAAATTTGTTGATAGTATAGTAAATGCGTTGGACGCCACAGCACCTAGGAAAAATTTTAGAATTCCAAGAATATGGGAAGGGAAAAAGTGGTTTTCGGATGAAATAAGAGAAGCAGCGGCTAAAAGGGATGAGGCATATAGGAAGGCATTGTATGCTGACACGGAACAAAATTGGTTGCAATTTAAAATTGAAAGAAATACAGTAGTTAAATTAATTAAGACAAAGAAGAAAGAATATTATGAAAATATGATAGATCTTAATAAAGAAAATCCTACATCTATGTGGAAAACACTAAAAGAAATAATTAGAGGCGAACCAGGGGGTAAGAGGGAAGTAGAGAATATAGATTTTGAAATATTAGACGGCACTGGGAGCGTCCCGTTTGACCACGTTGGTATTGACCACAGTCCCGATTGACCACGTTGAGATTGACCACGTTGCGATTGACCACGTTGATATTGACCACGGTCCCGATTGACCACGGTCCCGATTGACCACGGTCCCGAATGACCACGGTCCCGAATGACCACGGTCCCGATTGACCACGGTCCCGATTGACCACGGTCCCGATTGACCACGGTCCCGATTGACCACGGTCCCGATTGACCACGGTCCCGATTGACCACGGTCCCGATTGACCACGGTCCCGATTGACCACGGTCCCGATTGACCACGGTCCCGATTGACCACGGTCCCGATTGACCACGGTCCCGATTGACCACGGTCCCGATTGACCACGGTCCCGATTGACCACGGTCCCGATTGACCACGTTGATATTGACCACGGTCCCGATTGACCACGGTCTCGATTGACCACGTTAATATTGACCACGGATCAATACATGTCGTTACTAGGGCATGTACTTTGCAAGTTGTAAAGCGAGGTTCATTGTGTCCAACTGGCGGAGGGGGAGCGGGAGGGGGCCGAAGGCCCCCCTTGCACCCCTCCGCATGTGTGTGTGTGTGTGTGTCTGTGTTACATGGTTTTTCAATCGGGACCGTGGTCAATATCAACGTGGTCAATCGGGACCGTGGTCAATCGGGACCGTGGTCAATCGGGACCGTGGTCAATCGGGACCGTGGTCAATCGGGACCGTGGTCAATCGGGACCGTGGTCAATCGGGACCGTGGTCAATCGGGACCGTGGTCAATATCAACGTGGTCAATCGGGACCGTGGTCAATCGGGACCGTGGTCAATCGGGACCGTGGTCAATCGGGACCGTGGTCAATCGGGACCGTGGTCAATCGGGACCGTGGTCAATCGGGACCGTGGTCAATCGGGATCGTGGTCAATCGGGACCGTGGTCAATCGGGATCGTGGTCAATCGGGACCGTGGTCAATATCAACGTGGTCAATATCAACGTGGTCAATCGCAACGTGGTCAATCTCAACGTGGTCAATCGGGACCGTGGTCAATATTAACGTGGTCAAACGGGTACCACTCGACGGCACTGCAGGATGCAATATAGCAGACAAATTTAATTTATATTATATACAAAGTATTAATAGTATAGTAAAATCTATAAATGGGAGTAAAACTGGGAATGCATGTAAAAGAATTATTTATGTTATTGAAAACGAGGGAATTATGGAAAATTTTGAAATGATTAGTATAGAGCATTTACAGGAAATTGTTATGGGACTACCGAAAAAGAAAGGTACAGAGGAGGGAATAACTAGCGATATATTAAAGACAGTATTTTGCGTAATAAAAGAGGAATTTGTTGATATAATAAATAATTCTTTGAAGGAAGGTTGCTGTCCAAAAGGTTGGAAAACGTCTACAATAATACCGATTCCAAAAGTAGAGAAAGCTAGAAAAGCAAGTGAATTTAGGCCTATAAATATGTTACCAATATTTGAAAAAGTGTTAGAATTAGTAGTTAAAAAGCAAATTGAAACGTATTTGGAAGATAATTGTATTATAACAGAACATCAGTCGGGCTTTAGAAAACAGTATTCGTGTGAAACAGCGATTCAAACAGTCATTGATGAATGGAAATTGATAGTTAGTGAGGCAAAAATGGTAGGGGTAATTTTCATGGATCTTAAGCGAGCCTTTGAAACAATAGATAGAGAAAGATTATTAGAGAAATTATATCAATATGGAATTAGGGGAATGGTCATAGAATGGTTAAGATCATATTTAAAGGATAGAACACAGCAGGTTCAATTTAATAATAAATGGTCTAAATTAATGACCACAGAATATGGAGTACCGCAAGGATCTGTATTAGGACCTTTGTTATTTATAGTATATATAAATGATATAATAAAGATCTGTCCAGAAGGATGTAGTATAAAAACGTTTGCAGATGATACTTAACGTTAATATATGTAACTGGAGAAAGCAGCGCGGAATTAGAGAGCAAAATGAATATGGCATTTACTATAGTAGAAGAGTGGATGAATATAAATAAGTTAAAAATGAATGCAGGAAAAACGAAATATATGATTGTTAGAAGTATAAGAAAAGAACTGCGAGGTAATATAACATTGAAATGTTTGGATGGAACTGAGATTGAACGTGTGGAAATAATGAAATACCTAGGCATAATTATTGACGATAGACTACGATTTAAGGACCACTGTGATTATATGCTAAAGAAAATAGGGAAAAAACGAGTTTTTTGAATAGAATAGGTAATTATATATCGGCATACACTAGATGTATTGTATATAAGACAATTATATCACCTCACTTTGAGTATTGTGCGACGCTGTTAATTGATATGGGAGAAACACAGCTGAGTAAATTGCAAAAAGCACAAAACCGGGCCATGAGGATCATATTGCAATGTGATAGACATACCAAAGTGGAGCGTATGCTGCAGGCGCTGCAGTTTATGTCCATAAAACAGAGGCTATATTATAATGTGTGTATATTTATTTTTAAGATTTTAAGGAACATGTTACTGGAGCAATTAAGAAATAGGTTAGAAATTGTGGGAAATGAGAGTGAAAGGCAAACACGGCAAGCTGGGGATATTGCAATAAAATATCGCAGAACAAGGAGTGCGCAGAAGAGTATGTTTTACGAAGGAGTAAAAATGTATAACGCCTTGCCAGCTGAAATAAAGCAGAATGAAAGAATTGTGCCGTTTAAGCGAATGTTAAAGGAGTATATTGTAATTAATGTAAACTAGATTTGTATTACAAATAGCTGAGAAAGCTAATAAAGATCAATCAATCAATCTCTCTCTCTCTCCCCCTCTCTTCCTCTCCCCCTCTCTCCCACCCCCTCTCCCCCTCTCTCCCTCCCCCTCTCCCCCTCTCTCCCCCTCTCACTCCCTCTCTCTCTCTCTCCCTCTCTCTGTCTCTCTCTCCCTCTCTCTCCCTCTCTCTCTCTCTCTCTCTCCCTCTTTCTCCCTCTCTCTCCCCCTCCCCCTCTCTCCCCCTCCCTCTCTCTCCCCCTCCCCCTCTCTCCCCCTCTCCACCCCTCTCTCTCACCCCCTCTCCCCCCTCCCCCTCTCTCTCTCTCTTTTTGTTCATTCATTATTCCTTCATTCTCAGTATTATATTTTTGTATTTGTTCAACATTTATTGTTCTATTTTATTTTTATCTCTCTACACGTAAATAAATAAATTTATTTATTTTTATTTTAAATAGCATAAATGAGATATACAATACGTTATTTTCTTTTTTTATTTCACTATATATAGTTAATACAATACATAATTACGTTTCACTTTAGTTAAATACAACACATGCACATACAAAAATACACACGCACACGCACACATACATAATACTTTTTTTATTTATAAAATATACAATATCTTATTTACGCTTTATAAAATAAAGATGAATAAATTAATTTATTATCATGTAGGAAAACAAGAATAGAAAGAATAAAAGTTGAGCAAATAAAAGAATATAATAATGGGAATGAAAGAATACAATAAAGAACAAGCAGAGAAAGAGAGAGAGAGAGAACAAATGAGGAGCAAGCGAGATAGCTAACATGAAAGATTTCCGAAGTTTCACTCGCGAGGCTCGCTTTATCTATAATCTCTCGCGTTATATATCGTTACTGTAAAATTTTTGTTTTTCGCGCTTATTGATCCGAAAATAATTACAATGAATTAATGATATTTTACCGATTAAGATGATACCAAACACGATATAAATCGGGCAATTTTTAATCAATTATGTAATTAAAATTATGATTACTTATTTCATTAAAAATAATCCGATTTATGTCATACTTAGTGTCATTTTAATCGCAAAAATGTAATTAATCCATTACAATTATTTTCAGATATATAAAATGCGAAAAACAGAGATTTTATTTTCTACCCAGTTAGCCAAGTCTGTTCTAACAGATTTTGGCAAGGCCTGCTACAAATTATTGTCAGCAAAAAGGCTACGAATTGGGTACAAAAGTTGTTATTACCGATTAAGCTGGCAGATTGACGGCAAAAATTGAGCAAAGGTTGCCGACATAACCCGACAGTAAATTGGCGGCGGAAACCGAGCAAAACTTGCTGACATGACTAACAGACTGGCATCAGATTGTCGGCACGAACTGAGCAAGATCTGGCGTGCACAATCTAATGGCATATTGGCACCAAAAACCAAGCAGAATATGACAAAGTATTACAAAATTCTATTATTTGAAATAGTATAGTTCAATCGTTTACCGCTATGCGGCGTGTTATTCATATCTATACTCGTATTCAAGTTTTTGTCATGAGTGTATATAAAGCCTGCAAAATGTGACTAATAATATTGTAATATATCTATCTCTATCAGTTCAATTTTTGATACGATGCCTATACAGGATAATTCAAATATTGAACTAATTTTTGGAAAATCGAACAAATAATTGTTCGATTTTTACTTATTCGGGCAATCCCTGTCCAAAAAAATCTTTAATTTTATAAATTAAATTATTTAAATTTATCTATATGTTTTAACACATTAATATGTATTATTATATATTAATACTGTAACTGATCTAATTTTTGTCGTCGAAAATTGCCATAGATCTGATGGGCATTTGGCGCAAATTTGTTGTCGGTCTGCGGTTGACAAACCTGCTCTCGATTTGTTGCGTCAATCTGTCGTCGCACTGCTAGTGACAGATCTGCTCTGGTGTTGTACCCAATTTGACATCAGGATATGATTTCAACTTTTGGTTGCAATTGGGGCGCACTCGAGGACACAGTAGGCCCTGAATTTGGCAGCCTCGTTCCACAGGGAATTGTTTGCCGTTTGTTAACAATCCGCAAGCAAATGGTTAGCTGGGTATAATAAGATGACATATACACGTCAAAGATTACAGATAAAGGGAGCCTGGCGAGCGAGACTTCGGAACACTTTGATGTTTGTCATCTCGCTTGCTCCTTCATTCTTTCTTGCTCTTGCTTTTGTCGAATTGTTGAATAATGAACGAGCAGAGAGAGAGAGAGAGAGAGAGAGAGAGAGAGAAGCGCGAGTGAACGCGTAAGTGAATATGCGAGGAGCATGAAGCTAAGCGATACGTAGTACATAGCGAGCGAGCGATTAGAAAGAGACAGAGCGTGACAGAGCGTATGATTGAGAGAAAAAAGATACTGCAATAATGTTAGTGCGTACATGTATATTACTCTCACACGCATGAAAGAGACGAAGATAGTACGATTACGTCTGTCTCTTTGTCATGTACGATTGCATCTCTGTCTATCGCGACATCACGCAACTAATCTACTGCTCTGTTTTACTCTTGAGCCTCCATCTCGCACACACACATATGCACAAAAATTTTGTTTTGCAAAATCTTTTTTATAAAGCTTCTAAACTCACTTCTCTAAGCTCACTTATACTCTTTGATGAAATGCCGAGTGCGGGGTTTACTGATTAGGCACGTGCAGATTATAAATCTTTTATATTAAGTAAATGTTGACGGCACAGGCCGATAACTAAACTGTAATTTTATCATTTTTTTCACTTTTCATATGAAATGTTAAACTCCGCGCTCCGTTATTATGTATACTTTAATTGTGGAAAAGGATTTTTTGATATCTATAATCAACAAAAAGATTTTGCAAAATAAAGTTTTTATCGGTAAAACAGACCCTTTGGGATCCCCTTAACGACTTGAAGTGCTGCTTTGAAGAATTTTTAAATTGTACATTAATGACTCTACGTAAAAAATTTTTATGTTCTCATAATTGTTACAATCAAATACATCAAGACAAAATAGGTCATTCTCATGGCTGTTATATCGACTACAAAATGTGTAAATCATGGTTTTTATCTATTGAGATGGTATCTCCCCATTATCTGATGATACGATATATTAAAAGATTAATATATAATTTGATTAATTTTAATAAAAAATTTAATAAATTACATAAAGCATTAAATAATGTTGATATAAACATTCTAAAAGATATTGCAATTGAGGCTCAACAAAAAGGACGAACTGTAACACAGGTTAATGCGGAAATTAATTTAAATGAAGATGAAATTCATTCTAGATATTACTTAGCTTTTACAGCATTTACGAAACAATCGATAGATGTTCCAAAGTTTGCTTGTGTTTCTTGTACAAAATATTGCTTCAAAAGAGATATTGTTATGAAAAAAATTTGTAAAAAAAATGATACAACAGTTTGGAACAATTTTATTAATGATATAGGATTAAAAATTAATGAAAAATATATTATTTGCAACTTTTGTGATCGATATTTCAAAAATAATCAAATGCCACCAACATGCAGAATCAATAAGCTCCAAGTGCTATCAGTACCAAAAGAAGTAACAACATTAAATGATTACGAGCGAATTCTTATACAACGAGCGAAAGCATTCCAAATTGTGCAAAGAGCGCATACGGTAATAAATAAAAATCTACCGCACAGAGAAATGATATCAAAAGTGAAAGGTAGAACATTCCACTTGCCATTGCCGTTAAACGAAACGTTAAACAAGATTTGTTCTTCGACTGAACCTATTAATTTAAATCATGAGCTATATATATTAGTTCGTGATGTTCTAACTAAAGCAAATATAATCTGGGAAAAATAAGTCGATGTAAAAAAAGTATGGACTGCCTTAATATGGTTAAAACAAAATAATCCTATATATTCAGATATTATACTACCGACATCTCCTGAAAATTTGTTGCATTCCAAATTACGAGATGTTGAGTTTCAGGAACATGATTTGGAACTTCATGACAAAAGTTTGGGGGAAGATAATGAAAAAAATGAAAAAAATAATACTTCTAAGGAAGAATGTAAGGCATTATTGACTCAAATGTCGCAAACAGATCAATATTATGAACAGTTTACTATATATCCAATGTATGAAAAAAGAATAAATGAATCTGCAATTACACTTTATCGAATGATAAAAGTTCAAGATATCCCATTGGATAATCCTAATAAAGATTTGGATATTAAATGTTTTCCTGATTTATATCCATATGGTGCGAATGGACAGCATGAAGATAGAAGTGTTCGGATAACTGATTTTGAATATATTAAAATGAGACTTATGTCGCAACACTCACAATTTCGATTAAATATACAATATCTTTTCTATTTATTACATGATAACAATATGCGACAATTATATAGTTATAATTAAATAGTGGAATATTTCATAAAATGAATGTTACCAATCCTCGTGAAAGATATACAGCTGCTACTTATTTGGAGCAATTATCTAACCAGCAGCTTGAATCTAATTTAAATACTATATTTTCAAAGTTACGTAATACAGAATAATATTGGAGAATACCTAGAAGTAATTTGCATTGTATGATATGTAATTATGGACCTGCTTCTTGGTTTCTTACCATCAGTCCATGTGAGTGGTTATGGACCGATTTGATAGAATATCTTCGAGAAATAAATGAACCAATTGCTAATCAAAAATCTGCAAACGAACTTATTGCTCTTGATCCTGTATCAACTTCGAGATTCGTGGATAATAAATTTAAAGCTATGCTTGATTTTATTTGTTCACCTGATAATCCAATCGGAGAGGTCACTCATTACTTTTGATGTCGTGAATATCAAGGTAGAGATATGCAACATTTTCATTTGCTAATTTGGATAAAAGATGCTCCGATAATTGGTACATCTTCTAATGAAGATATTGCATCTTTTATTTTAAAATATGTCACTTGTAGAATTCCAAATAAACAGTTATCACCTGAATTATATCGACGTGTAAATACACATCAACGACATAATCATAATAATTACTGCTTGCGCACCAAAAAAACTAAAGTAGGTTTTTCTAAAATATGCAGGTTTGGCTTTTCACGATTCGTAACAGATACTTTGAAAATTAAAGACGTTGCTGTTTCAATAGCGGATAGAAGAAAATTCAAAACAAAAAGCAGACTCTACGATTTGCCACGATCTAAAGAGAAAGTCAATATTAATGATTATAATCCAGCTATTCTTACTGCTTGAGAAGGAAACATGGATATTCAATTCGTAGGTGAAAAATCTACGTTATTAACTTGGTATACTACGAAATATGTTTCCAAAGCAGAAAAGAGTAATAACGCAGAAGATACATCTGAAAAGATAAATTCGACAAAATCGTTGAGAAGTTGTCTTTGGAATATTGGAATGCGTATGTTGAATCATAGAGAATGTGGAGCTCTCGAAGCTGCTGACACTTTATTAGAAATACCATTATATGGTACTGACAAAGAAACGACTATAAGATGGTTAGATGTAAATATGATTAGAAGTAGAAAACTTAAATCTCGCAAAGAGATTGAAATGCAAAATTCTGAATCTATGGATATTTTTTGTCCTTCTCTAATTGATACATATTATGCAAGTAGACCTAAAGAACTTGAATCTACTAATTTGTATGATTATGCAAAATGGTATGATATTACGAAAACTAAACCAATTTCTAAGACGATAAAGTATTACGTGCTTGGTGAATCTTTATATTTAAAGAAACGTAAACGTGGATATCTTATCAATCATTACAAATATAATGTCCATACTCAACCAGAGCGTTACTATTTTTCATTATTGTTATTATTTCAATCTTGGAGAGATATTAGTGAATTAAAGAATGAATGTGATAATTATGCAGAAGCATTTTTTTAATACAATATAAATTGAAAGATGCTCTTCAGTATCATGAAAAAATAACCGACATTCAGCAAGGTATGGATAATATTAAAGAATTAACTGAAAAAAAATATCAGAAATTACAAAAAATGAAGATGAAAATGACTGTCTTGAAAATGGTGCATTAGAATGTGTTCCTGTCGAAGTTGAAGCAGCTATGAGGGACTTTAAAGATGTTGGCAATAAATTTGAAGTTAATGTCAATGAAATGGTGACGCAATTAAATATTGATCAAAAACGGATCTTTGATAGAATTACTGCTGGTATATCTGATGATAATAGTGAAGTTCTTAGACTTTATGTAAACGGTGAAGGTGGTACTGGAAAGAGTTTTTTGATAAAAACTATTAGATGTTGGATTAAAAAATATATTGAAAAAGACACAGCGGTAACAGCACCAACCGGTATAGCAGCTTTTAATATTGATGGACTTACTATTCATAGATTGTTTCAATTACCGGTAGAACATGGTCGTACTGCCAAATATACACAACTTTCTTATGTAGTTCTTAAAATTATACGGGAGGAACTTAAGAATGTTGTTTTAATAATTATCGATGAAGTTTCAATGATTTCAAATATCATTTTAATGTACATACATCTTCGATTAACAGAGATATTTAATACCATGGATTGCGATAATGGATGGTTCGGCAAAAAACATATACTTCTTTTTGGAGATTTATTGCAACTTCCACCTGTACATGAAGATCCGCCTTTTATTGAATTATCAAAATTAAAAATTGAGAAATACATTGGTGCAATGGGTTCTATAAATTTATGGTCTTTATTTAGTTATAATGAATTACAAATTAATGTACGACAACAAGGTGATAATTCTTATCGAGATATATTAACGAGAATTCGAATTGGAACAATTACAGATTCGGACGTAACTATTTTAGAAACGAGGAAAATCAATTTTAGAGAAACTAATTGTGACAACCGATTACAAGAATTATGTAATTATTTACAAAATTTACCAATGGATACTGTTTGCTTACTTCCAACTTGTGCATTATGTGATATTGATACTGCAATGTTAAATCGTATTTCTTCAGATAAGATAGAACTCGTTGCTCAAGATCTGGCAGAATGTGCACCATATTTAAAGAAAAAAGTTATGAAGATATTAAATAAAGATGATGAAGATAGTTCTCGAACAGCTGGATTAGCAAGAATCATAATTGTCAAATTAGGAGCACGCATAATGGTTAGAAGAAATATCGATATTAGTTTAGGTCTTGTAAATGGTACGATTGGTACAATTACATCAATTATACGTAGCGCAATTGACAATGAAGTAGAAAAAATTAAGATAATAGTGTCATCAGGAATAGAGCATATTATAGAACGTTTAAATGTCAAGTTTGAAGTAATGGATAGAGCATTTGTTATAAGAAAAAAATTTCCTATATGTCTAAGTTATGGTATGACTATTCATAAAAGTCAAGGTCTGAGTTTAAAACATGCTGTTGTGGAAGCTGGAAATTCTATATTCAGTTGTGGACAAGTATATGTCGCTCTTTCACGAGTGACTAACCTGAGTGGATTGCACCTTATAAATTTTGATCCCTCTTCTGTAAAAGCAAATGAGTTAGCTATAATGGAATATAATAGATTCCGAACACAATACAGGCCAGATCTTATACATATTAATATTTTGAAACAACGTGTTCACAAGATTCGTGATACAATTTGGGCAATATCATCAAAAAATATCTTGGAATGTCAAGTTAATGATAAGGATATTAATGATTCTACTTTATGGCATATAAGAGGACTTCCAAATGTTGATAATATACCTTGCTATGCTAATGTTTCAATTCAATGTATACTTCATTCTTCTATTCTCAGAAATTTGTTGCTTCGTCTTGAGCATAGGAATATTATAAGAAAATTTATTAATTGTTACATGTCAAACGACGAAACTATTAATATAATGGCAATACGCCAATTGGCAGGAGATCAATATCTTGAAAAGATTCAACGAGATGTTAGTGAGTTTATTATACATCTTATTAATAACATAGATAATATAAAGAGTGTAATCGAGCACCAATTAAACCTAACTTTACGATGTAAGGTATGCAACTATACAAACACAAAAATTTATACAAATTATATATTATTGCTCCAATTACCCGAAAATTAAAAAAAATCGTATACTTTACAAGAATTAATACAATATAATTTTTCACATTGGAATAATGTTGAAAAAATATGTACCAATTGTAATGCTGTCTCTGTACTTGAAAAGACTGATACAATAATAACAGGAAGTATTATTATCTTACAGTTATCATTATTTAAAATTAGTGATACAAAAATTATTAAAGTAACAGATTTAAAAATTAAAGCTGTACCTACAGAAAAGATATGTATTGGTGCGAATATATATAAAGTTATTAGTGGAATTTTTCATCAAGGTAAAAGTACAACTGATGGACATTATACAAACATAGTACGTGCTAAAGGTACCGAGTGGCATTTAATAAATGATTCAAAAGTACAAAAGTGCAGTTGGCCTCTAAATGCTAAAAACGCATATACATTTTTTGCAGAAAAAATATAAATTTTTACAAAAAGCAATGAGATCAAAACCTCACAAAGGTAAAAAAAAATACGCCAAGTATATAAAAAAATCCCAACATGTACGCAAAAAGAAGTTTAATATCTATCCCTACAAAATAACTTTAAAAAAAGTTTTTCCTTGTACATTTTTTGCAGAAAAAATATAAATTTTTACAAAAAGCAATGAGATCACCTAAAAAAAACCTCACAAAGATAAAAAAAAATACGCCAAGTATATAAAAAAATCCCAATATGTACGCAAAAAAAGTTTAATATCTATCCCTACAAAATAACTTTTAAAAAAGTTTTTCCTTGAGAAATAATTTTCATACAAAATAAAAAATTAAAAAAAGATTTTCCTCTAAAAAATAAAAACCTTTGAAAAATCAAAAATCAAAACTAAATGAAATCAATAGTTAACTAGCCAAGTATTTAGAAGCAATTCGGTTTATAAAGATTTGTAATTTGAAATAGTATTTGCCATAAAATCAATCTTGTATTTATAGAAATGTTATAGACAGATTCACAGATTCACGGGTTTCTATGAAATTAAAACACATTTTATTTTTATTAACAGAAATCTGATTTTCAAAATAAGTTCAACAATTTTGGATATTGTATATCACAAATTACACTATTATAGAGTTTATTAAGGGTATTATATGCTATAATATCAAATCATATTGTTGATGTTAAGTGCGATTAAAATTCCTTTGATTTGCAAAGTATATCTTACAGGATGTATAATTCGAAAGAAAATTTTTCGTAAACTCAAAGTCACTTAAAACAAACTTACACCAAGGCAAAGTATATTATAATATATATATATATATATATATATATATATATATATATATATATATATATATATATATATGTATGTCCAGAGGCAGTTTTCGGGACATTTTTATACTATCTGATTTTATTATCTCATATTATGCAGAGCATTAATATAAACCCAATGGTACCTTTCTTTTGTTTTTATATGCCGTATTTTCTTTGGCCAATTTAATTATGTATGGATAGGCAGTTTTCCGGACCTTTCTTTATTTCGTATATATTACGCTGTAATCGTACAAAATTGCTTCCCATTAATAGGAATACGTTTAGGAAAGAGAATTTAACAATTTTAATTATACGAAATAGCGTTTAATATTTATTCAAGGTAAAAATATAATGATGTCCTGAAATATGCTCTTTTATAGCTATATGATTTTATATAAATAGGCGGTTTTCAGGAACTTCCTTTTATTTTGTGTAAATCACGCTACAATTGTACAAAATCGCTCCTCATTAATAGAAATACGTTTAGGAAAAAGAAATTAATAATTCTAATTGTAAACAGTAGCGTTTAATATTTATCAAAGGCAAAAATACAATGATGTCCTGAAATGTGCCATTTATTATGTAAATTCGTGGTTTTCAGGACATAATAATATTTTTGACATTTATTGTTACAGTTGAAATATTTGTAACCTTTTTAATAATTATAATAGCTATTATTTAATTTCGCAAATTACATTGCAACAGATTCAGTTATTTCATATTAAATCTATTGAATAATAATATATAAAATATATAATATATAAAATAATATTGTTCCGGTAGCTGCCATTATATAGTATGTGGCAGTTTTGAGGATTTCAGAAAAATCATAGACAGTGAATATGTTTTGAAAACTAAGCATAATATGAAGACAATTAGTTAAATAAATAATGTCAAAATTAATGTTTGGTAAGCTAAGAAATTTCTCTTCATGTATTTATTATATGTATCTGTAACGGCTAATTGCGATAATTGTGCGTACCCACTCGCGGCATGTAATATTTCTGATACATTGCTGCAATATTCCATTTGAAATATTACACCTTTCAACAATATTACAGAAATATTTCACGACTGTTTCTACAACATTTCTGCAATGTTTCAATGTCCGCAATCATTTTAAATGCAACCTTGCTAAAAGATTTCAGCAATATTTCGGTAATATTACTGAAATATTCCTGAAATATTAGATTTTTCGTGCTTTGTAATGGATTACTTATTTATGTGCAATAATATACACATATGAAAGAGAGATACACACATATAGTACATATAATAATATATAAAAACAACATGCTCTTTATAAAAGTGTGATATGTTAAAGCACTGTCTTCCCTGATTTATTCAATAAGTGAAAATTAATATACAAATGTCATTTCAATATTCTAATACATCAACAATACAAAGTTATTATAATTTTAACTATTAGTAACAGTTAATGAATTAGCATTCCACTACATATAACAAGATTCTATTAGCGGGGACTATAATATTAAAGTCCCGTTCGAAAAATTCTCGTGCTTTGTAATGGATTTCTTCTTGGTATTTGACATATGCTAGATCTGTGTGTGCTTTGCCAATTAATATTCATTTATTACTGTTGCCTGTTCAAATCAAAATAAACATATAAAATTAATAGACAGCAAGACATTAAGATCTTCTTCTTTGTAGAGGAATCATACTTATATATGCAATTGTCATCATCATGATTTTGTTTTTCCTTAAATTCAATTTAGTCTCTTCTTTTAAAATCAATAAGTAAAAACATACAAAATTTAAACATATTTTTTCATAATGTAGTTACAAAATTATCTCAATAGTATTCACTCCATAGACAAATTTATTATTTCCAATGTACAAATTTCACTATAAATAAAAAAGATCAAATATAAGCAATATACAAATGTCATTTCAATCTTCTAATACTATCACCAATACAAAGTTCTTATTATTTCAATTATCAATATAAATGAGTGTTGATCACTCCACTACAGATCACAAGATTCTATTAGCGGAGACCATAATATTGAACTCTCGCTTAAAAGATTCTCATGCTTTGTAATGGATTCCTTTTTAACATTCGGTGCACGCTGGATCTGTGTGTGGTTTGCAAATTAATATCCATTATTGTTACCTGCTAAAATCAAAATAAATGATAAGATATGACATTAATACATACAAATTTAAAACATTTTCCTTTGTATAATAATCTTACCTGTATAACTGTTATTACCACAATTCAATCCTTTTTTCAGTTTAATAGAAAACACAATATTTATATTATTATTTCATAATGTAGTTGCACAATCCCAGTATCGCTGATGTACTTCATTATTGCTTCAACAGATATTGCAAGTTGATGAATAAGCATTGATCATTCCATTACAGATCACAAGATTCTATTAGCGGAGACTATAATATTGAACTCTCGCTTAAAAGATTCTCGTGCTTTGAAATAGATTGCTTCTTGATATTCAATGCAAGCTGGATCTATGTGTGGTTTGCAAATTATTTTATACATTATTGTCGTCTGCTAAAATCAAAATAAACATGATGTAATATTAATAGATATGACTTTAAATCATTTTCCTTTTTACAACAATCTTACTCATATAACTGTCATCATCACAATTCAGTCTTTTTTTCAATTTAATAGAAAACACAATACTTAAAAATATTATGTGTATTATGAAAATATAATAAAATTACTCACTTTTAATTATAATGTGCCTTGTTGCAAAATTTTTAGAATTTGTTGTACATTCCTATAATACCCAAACACTTTCACGAACAAAATGTTTATTCAATGACACTTCAGTAAGATTAGAAAATCTAAAAAGCTTACAGATATATATTTTGAAAAACTATCAAAATGATAACTAGATATAAATATAATAGAAAGAAACACGCGAGGTTAAGATAACTGTCATGTACCTTGTTGCAACATTTAAGAGTTTGTTGTACATTCTTATGGTATCCAAACACTTTCACGCAAAAAATGCTTATTCAATGATACTTCAGTAAGATCAGAAAATCTAAAAAACTTACAAATATATATTTTGAAACTATAAATGCGATCACACAAAATATAAATATAGAGAGAAACACGCGAGGTTAAGATAACTGTCATGCATGCAGTAGGTAATATAGGCTACGCTACGGTTGAAAAAAAACTACAGATGTTACGAAACACTGCATTAACCAATTATGACAAGGAAATTTTATAATTTTTTAATCTCATGCATTGACCAACCACCAAAATATTATTCAGCATCTATATCGACTAATCTCTTATCGACCGCAGTCATAGAAAAAAGCATTGTTAGAATATTTTTATTATTTATATATATAGATTTATTTTTTGCATAAATTAAAATACGTTATTCAGAAAGAGCACCGGCGATAATAGATAACTTCGGTTTAAAACACGGCAATCGCTAAAGAAACCGATGTCGCTCAATGACTGCATTTTTTCCGTGCTTTGTATTGTTGAAATTATGGCATTAAAGTGTTAAAAGTTGTATATTTATGATTCTTAAAACATGATAGCGCGACGAAATTTTTTACATTATCGCCAATATCTCTCGTGCAATATAAATTTTTCTCCTTGATTTCGACTACCGCCAAAGATATCGGTGGTAATAGAGAAAGACATTATTCTACATGATCTCTGCTAAAAGATTGACGCATTAAATTTTAAAATTAATAAAGCTGCTATGATTATCAAAGCGGTACAACGGGCCAAAATCGCGTTGCCTTTGCCTGGGTCCTTCGCATCTAATGAATCTATCTTTTAAATCACAGCAATTTTTAAAGAAATTGACGCGTTGTTCAAGAACTACATTATTTTACTGTGTGCTACTGAAATTACGCCATTAATATTTTATGAATTGTATCCTTACTAAGTTGTATTCATTATAAAGGCGGAACAGCCTTATATAACATCGAGATTTCGGCCCGCTATATCGCTTTAATAATCGTCAGCTTATTAATTTTAAAAATCTAATGCGTCAATCCTTGTAGCGGAGATCATGTAGAATAATGTCTTTCTCGAATAGTATCAATATCTTTAACGGTAGACGAGATGTAAGCGAAGAATGTATCTGACGCAGACGATTTCGGCAAAGGCGTCGCGATTTCGGCCCGCTTTACCGCCAGGGATGCCACCTCTCCAGTTTTGGCCTGGAGTCTCCAGATGAAGGAGAAAATCTCCAGATCTCCAGCTAAAGGAGAAAATCTCCAGGCCGCTGAAGTATTTAATATTTTTAAACAGTTTCCCTTTTCCCGCCGTTCAGGATTGAGTTATAATAAATATTATATATGATAGCGGCGAATGTGTAGTAGCGACACGCAAAACGATAAGCGCGGGCACTTTTCGTATTATTGCCAGCATTGTCGATCGGCAACTATTGAAAATTATACAGTGATGTCAGGATGAGATCCCGGCTCACCGACTTGACAGTGGAGGAGATAACACAAGCGTGAATCGTGTACATGTGATATGTGATATGTGATGCGCAGAGCGCGCTGCGCTTTTCATGTACATACACGGTTCACGCTTGTGTTATCTCCTCCACTGTCGAGCTGGTGAGCCGGGACCTCGTCCTGGCATTGAATTACAACAAAAGCGAATCATAATACTCTATTCGAGGTAGCGGTTGAGAGAACAGTTTTTTAGCAGGCTTTCATCATATTATTTTCTTATTATTCTCTTCCTATTTTTATAATTATATGTATATTGTGTTTTGTGTTGTGAATTTTTAAAATTACAATTTAAAATTTTAATCAATAATATCTATTTCTTTATTTAAGGTAAGAAAACTGTATTTTTTATGATAGCTTTATTGATAGCTTTTTTATATATTAATTATCTTTCTTATTAATGCACTGTCTTTACTTAAAAGAAAAAAAAAAGTTATATGTGCATTCTATTCATTTTTGGACTCTTTTAATCAATTTTGATAGACTCGACATAACATTGGCTTTTTTATATCATTACTCGATAGACTTTTACATTATTTCATAATTCTCTATCACTTCAAGTAATAAATAATTTATTTATCCATTGAGCGAGATTCCAACATCGCTCTGGAGTCGTATGTACTGTGTTAGAGTGGCGTAAGGTGCGAGGTCTGAATAGCTCAGTGGTAAGAGCAATTAAGCCCGGAAAGCGAAAGACTCGGGTTCGATCCCCGATTCAGCCACTTGTACCTCGCATATTTTTTCAGACCCGCAAATATTGTTTTCTAACCATTATTTGTCGGGCTGAGGAAGTGTGTAAACGCCCTACACAGACACGACAGTGCCGCTGCCACGGAAGAAATGGATGCTTGGTTCGTGCCTCCTCCCGCCTTAAATCCCCCCCTCGCTTCACTCGGTTAATAAATTATATATATATATATTTTTTTTTTACCTAGAATATTTTCCAAATAATTTAATTTAAAAAAATTAATTATTACATATATCGAAAAATTAATTATTGTTAGACAATATTATGTTAGACGATATTATTCAAATTAAAGCAAAATATTTAATGTTAATTTATTTGCTAAAATTAATCTTGTAAAAAATAAAATTTTGCTTGACTGTATACTAAAATATTATTTATTTTAAACAGATTAAATAAATTCACAAAATTAATAAATAAAAAGCAATGGCTTCTCCTGAATCAAAGAAGAGAAAAATTGAAAAGTATCTAACAAAATTTCAAGATAATTGGCTTAATCGGGAAGAATACAAAATTGGCTAATTAAAATTGATATGTATATTGCTAAATGTATATTGTGTTCTACAAAGTTCACCGTAAAATACGAAGGAGAGAAAGCTGTAAAAAAACATTATACTAGTAAGGAGCACAAAGAAGCAAATCGCCAGAAATCAACTAACCAACTTTTAACAAATATCTTTCCATCAACTTCAAAGCCTAAAAATGAAAATTTGAAAGTTGTTGTTGTTGAACTTGCACAAATTTATCATGGACTTAATCATCATCATAGTTATTTAAGTATGGAATGCGGCATAAAATTAAATAATGAAATTTTTAAGGATTCGGCTGTATGTTCGAAAATTTCTTGTGGAAGAACTAAAGTGCAATGTATTGTAGAAAATGTGCTTTGCCCTAAATCTATCGAACTGGTGTTGGAAGAAATGCAAAATTTACCATTTTTTATTTCAATAGACGCGAGTAATAAGGGAAATAAAAAATTCTTTCCGCTTGCTGTTTGTTATTTCCATAAGGAAAAAGGACTGCGGCATAAATTAATAGATTTCTACGAAGATGTTAATGAAAATTCTGAAGCAATATCTAAAAGAATAAAATTATCTATTGAAAAGAATAATTTAGATATAAAAAACTTAGTATCATATGGAGCCGATAATGTCTCTGTTAACTATGGAAAAAATACTTCTGTATATCAAAATTTAAAATCAAGTGTAAATAATAATTTAATTAAAGGCAATTGCCATTGTCATATTTTACATAATTCAGCAAGGCATGCAATAAAAGTCTTATCGTATGATGTAGAAAATTTAGTTGCAAAAATTTATGCAGAATTTAGCAACAGTTCCAAAAAAATAGAGGAGTTAAAGTCATGCTTTGATTTTGTGGAATTAGAGTATGAAAAAGTAATAAAATATTCTCATATAAGATGGTTGTCATTATTCCAAGCTATTGAACGATTGCTTTCTTCCTGGCTTGCAATAAAAGTCTATTTCAAACAATTAGGCAAAGAAAATTGTCATAAAGTAGTTTGTTTCATTAAAGTATTTTGTCAGTGGAGAAGAAGACGAAACAGAATGTAATCTGAAATCTATTTCATATCCAGAATTATATTTATATTTTGTACATCATTATATGAATCTAATGACAAAATCATTACTGTCAAAGTAATGTTGAAAGTAACAATTTGACATGTATTGAATTAGATGCAATAATGAGATCGCTGAAAGAAAAATTAGAAATTCGAGTGAAGGATAAATTTTTTGGATCTGTCGTAAATTCTGCATTAAAATGCATGGCAAATAAAGATATATTTACTAAGGAAGCATTACAGGTTTACCAAAAAACATTAAATTATCTTGAAAAATGGTATGATTATGATACAACGATTTATAAAAAGTTAGAAGTTTTTACTTTAAAAAATAATTTTAATTACGAAGATGTTTTGGATGCAACAAGTTGTTTGAATATAATGATTAATGAAGATAAATTATATGATGAAGTATACATTATAAAGAATCTATTACCTTCTATAAATGATGTTAATGATACATTAGATGAGAAATGGAGAAAAATCTTTATAAATGATATATATAATAATTTGATTGAATTACTGAAAATAATACAATGTATTTTAGCGATACCAGTAAACAATAGTTATGTAGAAGGAATCTTTTCAATAATGGATAATGTATGGAGTGATGAACGAAATCGCCTGAAAGTGGAATCAGTAAAAACTGAAATTTGTACGAAAATGAATTATGATATGAAATGTAAAGAGTTTTATGAATATATAAGGAAACCGGAACAAATAGAATTACTAAAAAGTGTGTTAAGTAATAAGAAATATACTTTCAAAGTGAAAACGCAATTGTAGAAGTATGTTGTATGGTTGAAAGAATTATGGAAGACTTGTGTCGCAGTCCTTATATTAATATATTTTTATTTTTGTTTCCGAATTCGGTTAGTGCAATTTGTGAAGATGACATTTAAATCTATGTACTGTGATAAAACAATGTATGATAGAGTGTAAAAAATATATAAAGTTTGTGCAATATAAAAAGTTCTAGAGTGCAAATAAATAAGTTCGTAAAATCGCGTCGCCTTTGCCTGGGTCCTTCGCGTCTAATGAATCTATCTCTTAAATCACAGCCATTTTTAAAGAAATTGACGCGTTGTTCAAGAACTACATTATTTTACTGTGTGCTATTGAAATTACGCCATTAATATTTTACGAATTGTATTTTTTTCTTAGATGTGTTCATTAAAGGCGGAGCAGCCGTATATAACGTCGCGATTTTGGCCAGCTATACATATATAGCTTTAATAATTGTCTCAGTTCATTAATTTAAAAATTCTAATGCGTCACTCCTTATAGCGGAGATCATGTAGAATAATGTCTTTCTCCAATAACATCGATATATTTAACGGTAGTCGAGATCAAAACGAATAATGTATTTGACGCGGACGGTCTCGGCAAAGACGTCGCGATTTCGGCAGGTTTTAGAGCTTTATTAATCGTAAGTTTATTCATTTTAAAATTTTAATGCATCAATCCTAGTAGCAGAGATTATGTAGAATAATGTCTTTTTCGAGTAACATCGATATCATTAATGGTAGACGAGATGTAAGCGAAGAATGTATCTGACGCGGACGATTTTGGCAAAGGCGTCGCGATTTTGGCCCGCTATACATACAGGGTGATTCAAAACAACCTTCTGTCCTTACAATGTCATATACTTGACTCAATTCTAAGACGATTTTTCCTTTGCCAAAATTTTTTCCGAGGCTTAGTTTTCAAATTATAAGCCAAAATAGTTAACGAATTACGGGCTGCGTACGCGAGGCAGGCAGGGGCGGCGCAACTCACCGTCTGATGCTGGTGATTATGTGAAGCGCTCGCTGCGATCAACTGTTTGCTACATGCGATGGGGTGTATGTGTGAGAGAGAACGCGCGCGTATACGCGTATACACACACATACACATTCTCTCTCTCTCTCTCTCCCTCTCTCTCTTCCTCTCTCTCTTTTATACCCATCGCGTGTAGCAAACAGCTGATCGCACACACACACTCTCTCTCTCTCTCTCTCTCTGTCTTTCTCTTTTATATCCATCGCATGTAGCAAACAGTTGATCGCAGCGAGCGCTTCACGTAATCACCAGCATCAGACGGTGAGTTGCGCCGCCCCTGCCTGCCTCGCGTACGCGGCCCGTAATTCGTTAACTATTTTGGCTTATAATTTGAAAACTAAGCCTCGGAAAAAATTTTGGCAAAGGAAAAATCGTCTTAAAATTGGGTCAAGTATATGACATTGTAAGGACAGAAGGTTGTTTTGAATCACTCTGTATATAGCTTTAATAATTGTCTCAGTTCATTAATTTAAAAATTCTAATGCGTCACTCCTTATAGCGGAGATCATGTAGAATAATGTCTTTCTCGAATAACATCGATACTTTAATGGTAGTCGAAATCAAAACGAAACATGTATCTGACGCGAAGAATACTGGCGATAATGTGAAATTTCGTCGCGCTGTTATGTTTAAAGAATCATAAATATAAAACTATTAAGACATTAACGCCGTAATTCCAATAATACAGAACACGAGAAAAAATGCAGCCGTTGGACGACATTGGATTCTTTAGCGATTGTCATGCTTTACACCAGTGCTCGGATTTAGTTGCACATTTCGGCCCGATTCCGTGGCTCACGCCTATTGCCCCCCACTCACCGCTCATACGTTAGCGACGAGTCGCCAGATACGCGTAACTAAGGAGTGCGACGCTTTGTCTCAGGAGCGTCCGTATATAAGAATGTCCAAATATAATAGTAAGACAATACTTTTCTAAATGCACCGCGAAAATTCTCAAAATTAAAAGTTTTTCTTCAATATTTTATATTTAATTGATATAAAATATTGAAGAAAAACTTTTATTTATAAAAAAGTATTGTCTTATTATTATATTTGGGCATTCTTATATACGGACGCTCCTGAGACAAAACGTCGCGCTCCTTAGTTACGCGCATAGACATAGTATATCTAGACCGAGCGTTTGCCTTTATTTAAGGAGTGGGGGCCGATGCCCACGTAGAAAAGGACATACTCTGTTTCGTGCCCCTTGCGTTCTCTCTCGCTCGCACAGAGGATAGCGCTCTCTTTCGTCATGCTACGTGCGAGCGAGAGAGAACGCAAGGGGCACGAAACAGAGTATGTCCTTTTCTACGTGGGCATCGGCCCCCACTCCTCAACACTCGGTCTAGATATACTATGTCTATGGTTACGCGTATCTGGCGACTCGTCGCTAACGCATGAGCGGTGAGTGGGGGGCAATAGGCGTGAGCCACGGAATCGGGCCGAAATGTGCAACTAAATCCGAGCACTGCTTTACACCGAAGTCGTTCTTCTTTTTCCTTTGCTTTTATGGCCACATACGATCTAATAGGATCGGTACATTCTGGCAAAAAACTGGTTGAGAGTAACAAACAGAAAAAATTGCTCTATAGGAGAGGAAGAAACTCAAAAATAAAGTCACACGCATAACGTGTCTAAACACGTCCGTTCCCATCCGCGGGCGGCAACAAACACCACGTGGTCGTTATCTACACACACAATTGCTCCTTCGGAAAAACTTACTTTTCGCTTTGATCTCGGCTATCACCAAATATAGATGTTATTCGAGAAAGACACTATTGTTTGTGCTCTTCTATAAGGATTAACGCGTTAGCATTTTGAAATAAAAATAACTTCGATTATATTAAAGCGACATAGCGGGTCGAAATCGTGACACTTTTGCCTGGGTTCTTTACGTCTAACACATTCTTTGCTTACATCTCGTCCATCGTTAAAGATATCGATATTATTCAAGAAAGACACTGTTCTACATGATCTCCGTTACAAGGATTGACGCATTAAAATTTTAAAATTAATAAACCTACGATTATTAAAACGATACAACGGGCCGAAGTCGTGACGCTTTTGCCGAAATCATTTGCGTCAGATACATTCTTCGCTTGCATCTCGTCTACCGTTGAAGATATCAATACTATTCGAGAAAGACATTATTCTATATGATCTCCGCTACAAGGATTGACGCATTAGATTTTAAAAATTAATAAGCTGACGATTATTAAAGCGATATAGCGGGCCGAAATATCGATGTTATATAAGGCTGTTCTGCCTTTATAATAAACACAACTTAGAAAAAGATACAATTCGTAAAATATTAATGGCGTAATTTCAATAGCACACAGTAAAATAATGTAGTTCTTGAACAACGCGTCAATTTCTTTAAAAATTGCTGTGATTTAAGAGATAGATTCATTATACGCGAAGGACCCAGGCAAAGGCAACGCGATTTTGGCCCACTGTATCGCTTTAATAATCGTAGCAGCTTTATTAATTTTAAAATTTAATGCGTCCATCCTTTTAGCGGAGATCATGTAGAATAATGTCTTTCTCTATTAACACCGATATCTTTGGCGGTAGTCGAAATCACGGAGAAAAATTTATATTGCACGAGAGATATTGGCGATAATGTAAAAAATTTCGTCGCGCTATCATGTTTTAAGAATCATAAATATACAACTTTTAACACTTTAATGCCATAATTTCAACAATACAAAGCACGGAAAAAATGCACTCATTGACGACATCGGTTTCTTTAGCGATTGCCGTGTTTTAAACCGAAGTTATCTATTATCGCCGGTGCTCTTTCTGAATAACGTATTTTAATTTATGCAAAAAATAAATCTATATATATAAATAATAAAAATATTCTAACAATGCTTTTTTCTATGACTGCGGTCGATAAGAGATTAGTCGATATAGATGCTGAATAATATTTTGGTGGTTGGTCAATGCATGAGATTAAAAAATTATAAAATTTCCTTGTCATAATTGGTTAATGCAGTGTTTCGTAACATCTGTAGTTTTTTTCCAACCGTAGCGTAGCCTATATTACCTACTGCATGCATGACAGTTATCTTAACCTCGCGTGTTTCTCTCTATATTTATATTTTGTGTGATCGCATTTATAGTTTCAAAATATATATTTGTAAGTTTTTTAGATTTTCTGATCTTACTGAAGTGTCATTGAATAAGCATTTTTTGCGTGAAAGTATTTGGGTACCATAAGAATGTACAACAAATTCTTAAATGTTGCAACAAGGTACATGACAGTTGTCTTAACCTCGCGTGTTTCTTTCTATTATTATATTTATATCTAGTTATCATTTTGATAGTTTTTCAAAATATATATCTGTAAGCTTTTTAGATTTTCTAATCTTACTGAAGTGTCATTGAATAAACATTTTGTTCGTGAAAGTGTTTGGGTATTATAGGAATGTACAACAAATTCTAAAAATTTTGCAACAAGGCACATTATAATTAAAAGTGAGTAATTTTATTATATTTTCATAATTCACATAATATTTCTAAGTATTGTGTTTTCTATTAAATTGAAAAAAAGACTGAATTGTGATGATGACAGTTATATGAGTAAGATTGTTGTACAAAGGAAAATGATTTAAAGTCATATCTATTAATATTACATCATGTTTATTTTTATTTTAGCAGACGACAATAATGTATAAAATAATTTGCAAACCACACATAGATCCAGCTTGCATTGAATATCAAGAAGCAATCTATTACAAAGCACGAGAATCTTTTAAGCGAGAGTTCAATATTATAGTCTCCGCTAATAGAATCTTGTGATCTGTAATGGAATGATCAACGCTTATTCATCAACCTGCAATATCTGTCGAAGCAATAATGAAGTACATCAGCGATACTGGGATTGTGCAACTACATTATGAAATAATAATATAAATATTGTGTGTTTTCTATTAAATTGAAAAAAGGATTGAATTGTGGTAATAACAATCATACAGGTAAGATTGTTATACAAAGGAAAATGTTTTAAATTCGTGTGTATTAATATCATATCTCATCATTTATTTTTATTTTAGCAGGTAACAATAAGTGATATTAATTTGCAAACCACACACACATCCAGCTTGCATCGAATATCAAAGCAATCTATTATGAAGCACGGGAATCTTTTTAGCGAGAGTTCAATATTATAGTCTCCGCTAATAGAATCTTGTGATCTGTAATGGAATAATCAACGCTCATTCATTAACTTGCAGTGTCTGGTGAAATAATAATGATTTCGTCTGGTTGTGTTAGAAGATGGAGTAGCATTTGTATTGCTATTCAGTTAGTGAATAGATCATCGAAGACAGTGCTTTAGCATGTGTCATAAGCAAATGCAGCATATTGTCTATTATCTATATCACAAAATAAAAATCTTACAATATTTTGCTCCTAACCGACTTCTCAATTTTACAATTACATTGGAGTGTATATATGAATACACTATTTTTCAGAGAGATAATCCCATATCAATGTGATAATTATATTTGTAATAATTAAACATGAAAATCTACATTTATATACTGTCTCACATAATGCATATACATAAATTCAAATATAATATTAGAATAGATATATTTATATATTTGTATATCGGTATTTTTCGTATGGTATGCTGCTGTAAACAATTAAGAACTATACTGTACTCTTTCGCACTTAAAATCTCACGATGCCCTGACATATGTGTGCATAATGTAGAAAAACGCCCTGTTAGAACTGAAAATATTTATTATTTATATATAGTTTTTTTGTTGTATACCTCTGTGTTTTACATATGATATACTGACCGTAAACAATTAATAATTGTACAGTTGTTTTTTATACGTAAAATCTCACGATGCCGTGACATACGTGAAATTTTAAGTGTGAAAGAGTACAATTATTAATTATTTATAGACAGTATATCAAACGTAAAATACAGACATATAAAAAAAATTTATATATGGTTAATAAAAATATTCTAAGGCCCTGCGCACAATAGAGAAAATATTAGGAATAGGAATAAAATATTAAATATCAGGAGGAGCAATTTGGAATTATTTTACTTCAAACAAGGGAACGGAATGGATTAACGCATAATGAAACAAAAAAATAAAAATTAGAAATTATTAATCCATTAATTATATTAAATAAATGCGTTTTCATTAAATATGACAATAAATTTATACAATATAGTCAGTTTTTTTAACATTGTCAAAATCACCACTGTATTGCGTGTCGTCAAATCATACAGTGTCGTGAAAATATCCTTTCTACCATTATGATTAATTTGACGACAGTTGTCAAAGTATACGATTGAACGGTAAAAACTTTGACGACGGTCGTCAAAACAGCCAGAAGTCGTCGAAAAAGCCAATGCTTGCTTTTCACATCGAATGTAATCAGATTAAATGATTTATATTGGAATTATTACCGAAAAAAAATTTATGATTTTAATAGTGGAAAAAACCTAAAGAATATTTACGAAACTTTTTCGATTCATTTGGCTCTGTACAGATTTGCAACAAATTTATTATTGTTAATAATACCATCGTATATTTGTATTTATTTAAAAATGTTAACATATACTACAAAAAAGAATAATATCCCTAAAAACTTACCTTTTTTAAAAAAGGGAAAAAAAGGCGCCAAGTACACGCGCCACTTGTGAAAGACTATATTTATATATATTTATAAAATAGTGTTATTTGAAATTATTGAAAATAAAAACATATAAAAATATTTTAACCAAAAAAAAATTGTACTAATATATCCTACAAAAATAACGATATGAAGAAATTGCGTCAACTGAAAATAAGAATTAAACAAATATTTTAACCGAAAACAATTGTACAAAATAACTGTTTTAATTTCTATAAAAAATTAAAAATTTATACAAAAATTAAAAATTAATACAAATACAAAAGAATTTTAATTAAAAAAAACTTGGCGCTGCTAATTTTCAAAGTATATATTAAAACCAACAAATAATAAATTTAATTTAGATCCAAATTTAATTTATAGAAATATATTTAATTTAGTTACTCAATAACTACAATGTAAATGTATTGAAGAATACATAAATTTTAGCATATTGTTTAGTTTAGCAGCGCCAAGTTTTTTAATTAAATTTTTTTTTATTTGTATTAATTTTTAATTTTTGTATAAATTTTTATTTTTTATGGAAATTAAAACAGTTATTTTGTACAATTGTTTTCGGTTAAAATATTTGTTTAATTCTTATTTTCAGTTGACGCAATTTCTTGATATCATTATTTTTGTAGGATATATTTGTACAATTTTTTTTGGTTAAAATATTTTTATAAGTTTTTATTTTCAATAATTTAAAATAACACTATTTTATAAATATATATAAATATAGTCTTTCACAAGTGGCGCGTGTACTTGGCGCCTTTTTTTTACCTTTTTTTAAAAAGGTAAGTTTTTAGGGATATATATAGACACACACTATTATTATTACTATGCCACTACTATTGTGTGTATGTGTGTATATGTATGTGTTGTGTATATGTATACGCCTATGCGTGCATGCGTTATTTTACACAGGTAAATTTTTTTATTGTTTTAGTCATTGTTCTTATCAACATTAGGAGGTGACACTACTACCGCAAGAACTAATAGAATTTTGAAACACGTTTTGACTAACGAACTTGCGAAGGGTTTCAACTTTGTAGGACAAGAAAATATGAAGGAAGCTTTCGAGAAGCTTCATTTGAAGGCTGTGATAGTCCGTAAGTTTGACAACATCAAAAATTTGACAAAAATGAATTAAAACTGATTAAAAACAATATTTCTTGATATAATATATAATTTATTATAAATAAATTGTATAAAATTATTTGGTAATTATTCAGTTTAGGGTCCTCACCTCAAATATCGATGAAATTATGCTCATTCGATGCGTTTTTGCATAAAACGAAAGAATATAGCAGAAAAAAGCGTCGCTCTGCCCCGCGAAGCGAGATATTAATAGTTAAAGTTGACGATTATTTAGGTTACAAAACGTGTCATACAATTCACATAATTAGGCGGAAAAGGTTGATCTTGCTTCATGTTGTAAAGTATATGCGTGGACACAGTGGGTTCCGCCCCCCCTACGGGGGGGGCTCCACTTCCGGAAGATATAACCTAACCCAAACCCAATTTGTTTCAATTCTGAAATTGCAACGTGGTCTATTAGAATTGCATTAAATTTGCAACAAAAATTGGGTTTGGGTTAGGTTATATCTTCCGGAAGTGGAGCCCTCCCGTAGGGGGGGCGGAACCCACTGTGTCCACGCATATACTTTACAACGCAAAATGAGATTTTTTTTTAATGTACCAAATTATTTTAACATATACAATAAAGTGTAATAAGTATAATAATGATGTAAATATTCATAAAGAAAATTATTGCATCGATGTGAAAACGAAACATGTCTTTAGGCAGTACTTGTACTTGGTTTCTGATCATCAGACGTCTTTGGCTGGTCCTTGGAAGTAGACATAGAAGGATAAAGCTCTCCGATGACATGAAAGAAGGTTTCGATCCGTTCCAGTCGGCTATAGGCGCGTTTAAAAAGGTATTCGGAAAAATATCCAAGAACGTGTTCAGTTCTAGTTCCGTACCTTGGAATATTTCCCCGAACTTCTCTCCAAACGCGCTCTATATGTTGAGTATGTGCGCCTGTAAATTAAAAAAATTAATGTTTTCATTAATGGTTCCATTAATGGATTCCAACTCGCGACTATTTGTAATATATATTAACAGTTTTAAACATTTCTCACCAGTTTCAGGATCGACAAAATTGTAAGAATGGTTCACTGTCAGATGTTGGAAGCCTTCATTGTTTAAACAATTATATGACTTCCAACAATCTGATATGATGGTGGTTCCTGGCAGTATCCATTTCTTGATAGATGCTAAAAGTGTTTTTTCTGTCCGATCCTCTACTGGATGGATAAAAATCTTCTTTGAGTCTCGCTCGTATCCTCCAAAAATCCAATGACCTTTTACAAGCCGGCCACGATTGTATTTCCGTTTCCCAATTTTTGCCTCGTCGATTTCCACTATGCGCCCTGGGCCACCAAGCTTCTGGCTATGTTTTTCAGCCCAGAACACACAGACCTAAAATTAGAAATATTTCAATTCATGTTACTTCTTAAGTACACATACAGATGTCTATTAGAATATATTAAAATATAATTATCTCTCGGCAAAAATTGAACCAGTCTACAATCGTGGCCGATGCAACGCCAGTCTCGTCCTGCGTGTCATTTTGACGTGGATGACGCAACATTAAAAAACATGCAACAATTTTACAAATTGTTGCAATGTCAAGATGACTTCGATGGAACCAAGTACCAATCTTAGCACTTTTTTTGAAATCACACTGCATGGAGACGCGTTTCTTATGTATATTTTTTACAAAATACCGTTTTTTACTGTTGGATGAGGTAATCTCAATTTGAATTAAAGCGCGAATATAAGCAGTATTATCTCATCCACAATAGAGGGCACAAATCAAAATATATATATGGGTCATGATTGTGCGAAATAGAACAGACGTGTGTGCGCAGTCAGTCTTGTAATAACAGAGCGATCTTTTTCATATTTTGTAACGAGTTCAAGTCTTTCTAATATATCTTTTCGAGTATTATTATATTAGAACATTTACATTAAATATAGTAAACGTATATTTTACTAAACTAATAATTGTGTACTCTTCACTGCTGGTAAAACCTCAACAGGTTATGGGCCCAGAGCCACGTGTTGAGTACAAAGTAATAAAACAGTAAAAATAAAGAGAAATTGAAATTTTCGGTACATTATAAACTTATTAGTAAAAAAGTTAAAAATGTGTGCTGCATCAAATACGACTGGAACGTTGGAGGGCATCGACAAATTGAAGGATGCCGATGGATATCCACTGTGGAAATTCCAGATAGAAATTCACTTGGAGGCAGCAGATCTCTTAGAAATTATACAAGGAGAGCCAACAGTTGGACAACTACAAGCAACAGAATGGAAAAGAAAGGATGCAAAGGCAAAGCGGATAATCGTAAGCACTTTAGAAAAACAATCATTGATACATATAGTAACTTGTACTACAAGCTTTGAAATGTGGCAAAAATTAAAAAATATTTATGAAAGAGACTCACAGCATCAGAAATGCGCTCTGATGCAGGAGTTTTTTGAATATAAGAAAAGAAATGATACCGATATGGCTACATATATAACAGAATTAAAAAATCTCACTTTTAAACTCAAAAGTTTAGGAGAAGAAATAAATGACACTATGGTCATTTCTAAAATATTAACCGCTCTGCCGGAGAGCTACAGATTTTTCGTTAGTGCATGGGAGTCGACATCCTCTGCGGAGCGAACATTAATAAATTTGACAGCGAGACTTCTAGCAGAAGAGGCAAGGAACCGATCGGACCAAGAAGAAGTAGTGGCGTTTAAAATAGAGGAAAGGAAATGTTACAAATGCAACATGAGGGGTCACCTAGCGCACGCATGTAAAAAGGTAGATGCTACTAAAAAAGGTAAAGACATAAAATGCTTTAATTGTCATAAAATCGGTCATATAGCAAGAGATTGTAGAAAAGATTCAGAGAAATCTTGTAAAATATGTAGAAAAACAAATCACCAGGAAAAAGATTGCTTTTTTAGGAAGAAAAAAGGTGACTCAGCGAGAGAGGAGAATAATAAAGTAGCCTTCTTAACAAACACTATAGAAACAGAAGATTGGATTGTTGACTCAGGATCAACCTCTCACATGACGAACGACTCATCAAAATTAAAGGAAGGACGAAAAATAATAACAAAGGTCGGAGTAGCAAATAAGGAAGGAACCATGACAGCGAAGCAGACTGGAACAGTTGACCTTGGAAACTGTGAGTTAAATAATGTATTATATATACCAGATCTAAGAAGAAATCTTTTGTCGGTTGGTGCAATAACACAAAAAGGAGGAAAAGTAGAATTCTATAAAGATGAAGTAACAATTAGTAAAGATAAAAATACTATTTTCAAAGGAAAGAGGAACAGTGCAGGATTATATATTGTACAAAATAATAAAAACATAGAAAGAGCAATGACGGTTGAAAAAAAGTCCTCAGTAAAACTATGGCACGAAAGATTAGGTCATTTAGGCACAAATAATATGGTCAAATTGCTTAAATTGTCTGAAGGTATTAAATTAAAAAAGGAAGAAATTGTAGAACAACTATCGGATTGTGAGACCTGCATACAAGCAAACCATACAAGAGTACCTTTCGGAGATCAAAGAAAGAGAGCTACACGACCATTGGAAATTATACATACAGATGTTTGTGGACCAATCACTCCGGAGACATGGGACAGAAACAGGTATTTTGTTACCTTCTTAGACGATTATACTAATTATGTAACAGTCTATCTTATGGAAGGAAAAGGAGAAGTGTACGAAAAACTAAAAGAATATATAACACAAGCAGAAGTAAAATGGAACAGAAAAACTAAAGAGATACGTTGTGATAACGGTAAAGAATATACTAGCAGAGAATTAAAAATTTGGTGTAAAAATAAAGGTATATTTATAAATTATACTCCACCGTACACCCCTCAATTAAACGGAAAGGCTGAACGACTAAACAGAACGTTAATTGAAAAAACTAGAGCTATGATTACAGGAGAAGAAGAAAACAAAATGCTATGGGGAGAAGCAGTGAGAGTTGCTGCGTATCTACACAACAGAAGTCCGACAAGGGTAAATACACAAACAGCATATGAGATGTGGAACGGTGAAAAACCTAACTTGAAGCATTTGAGAGTCTTTGGCTGCACAGCATATGCGAAAGAATTAAGACAGCTTAGAAAATTAGACAATAGAAGTAAAACCATGAAATTTGTTGGCTATACGCAAACAGGATATCGATTATGGGATTCAGAAAAGATGAAAATAATAGTCTCAAGAGAAGTACATTTCATAGAGAAAGATAGTGAATACGCAAGAGAAAAGGACAAGAATAAAGACTTGATAGAAAGAAAGGAAAATAAAATCCACATGCAACCTGAAGAAGATCTAGATGATGATGAAGAAATTTTAAGCGACAATGAAGAAGATATGGAAACTGCAGAAGAAGACTCCGAAGAAGAAGAAGATGAGGAGAACAGAACAATGATAGAGAACAATGATAGCATAGCAGGACAAACAGAAAACACACCAAGGAGATCTCAAAGAATAAAAAAATTCCCGGACAGATACAATGATTATGCATACCTAACATATGAAGAAGCCATGAGCAGTAATGATAAAAGGAAATGGATGAGAGCTATACAAGAAGAAAAAGATTCATTAAACAAGAATAAAACCTGGGAATTAGTCGAGGCTAAAGAAGTAAAAGGAAAAAAATGTTTAACAAGTAGATGGGTTTTCCAAATTAAAGAAGATGGAAAATATAAAGCAAGACTTGTTGCAAGAGGATGCGAACAAGGAAAGAATATAGATTATGAGAAATTGTACAGTCCCGTGGTAAATAGTGCTGCATTAAGAATGTTATTTGCATTGGCGGCACATAACAACTGGAATTTTATAAAATTTGATGTAAAAACTGCCTTTCTCTATGGAGAATTAGAAGAGGAAATATTCATGCATCTACCTGAAGGATATAAGGAAAGGAAAAACAAGATTTGTAAACTAAAGAAGGCATTATATGGTCTTAAACAAGCATCAAACAGCTGGAATAAGAAATTCACGGAAACACTAAAAAAAATATGGTTTAAAACAATTGCTCACAGAGAAATGCATCTTCAAGAGAGAAGATAATTCAGCACTTTTAGCAATCCATGTAGATGATGGGATACTATTTGGCAAAAACGCACAAGATTTAAGAAACTTACTCCTAAAACTAAAAAATGTATTTGATATAACATTTAATAAAAATCCAAGCTCTTTTTTAGGTTTAGAGATAGAAAAGTGGCAAGAAGGCATCAAGCTCAATCAAAATAACTACTCGGAGAAAGTTCTAGAAACATATGGGATGACCAATGCAAAATCAGTGGACACACCGATATTGGCTAACACAGAAGTAAACAGTGGAGGAAGCGGGACGAAATCTTTCCCTTTTAGAGAAGCCGTGGGAAGCCTACTCTATCTCACAGCCAAAACCAGACCAGACCTGAGTTATGCAGTAACGTATAACAGTAGAAATACACAGAATCCCTCAGATATAGACATAATTAATATTAAGAGAGTTCTAAGATATTTGCAGGGAACTAAGCATTTAGGAATAACATACAATAATAAAGGAAATGTACAAACACTTAGAGCGTTTTGCGATGCGGATTATGCAGGTGACGTAGAGACTAGAAAAAGTACATCAGGGTATATAATAGAATTTTGCGGAGGTCCTATAAGTTGGGCATCACGTAAACAACCTATTGTAGCATTGTCGAGCACAGAAGCAGAATTCATTTCGGCCGCTGATTGTTGTAAAGAATTATTATTTTTAAAAAAGCATATTGGAAGAATTAATTGGTAAAACTGTAAATGTTGAAATGTGTATCGATAATCAAAGTGCTATTAAACTTATTAAAACTGGAATATTTAATCGAAGGTCGAAACATATAGACGTGCGATTTCACTTCATAAGCGAAAAGGTTAAGGAAAATAATATCAACATTGTATATTGTAATACTAGCGATCAAATTGCCGATATTTTTACAAAGCCGCTAGGTACAATAAAATTTAGAAAATTTAGAGATATGATAGTGCAGTAGGATTACATTATTAATTGTAAAACTGTATTTATAAGTTAATTTTGTTTATTAAAGAAAACATTGAGATTAAAGGGAAATGTTGGATGAGGTAATCTCAATTTGAATTAAAGCGCGAATATAAGCAGTATTATCTCATCCACAATAGAGGGCACAAATCAAAATATATATATGGGTCATGATTGTGCGAAATAGAACAGACGTGTGTGCGCAGTCAGTCTTGTAATAACAGAGCGATCTTTTTCATATTTTGTAACGAGTTCAAGTCTTTCTAATATATCTTTTCGAGTATTATTATATTAGAACATTTACATTAAATATAGTAAACGTATATTTTACTAAACTAATAATTGTGTACTCTTCACTGCTGGTAAAACCTCAACATTTACATTGGTACAATAACGTTTCTTTATCAATATATAAATCATTGCCACACTTATCACACTTAATTGTAGATGCTAAAACACCGTATTGCATTAAAAAATCGAATAATCCTGCCTTACTATATGTAAAATGTGTAAATTCTATAAAACTTAACATTATTGTATGTGTATGCAAGTTCGCATTTAACAATAATAACATTATCGTACATTTATGAAGTTATGCATTTGTTTCACATTGTTGCCTTTAAATTTTGTGCGCTCTAGGGAAAAGTAACCAAAACGCATGCGCAAGTGGCCCAGAGCATGCGTATGTGGCCATAGAGCATACTCATGTCGCTGCATTTCGTCGGTATGACAGGTTTTGTAATCTAAATAATCGTCAACTTTAACTATTAATATCTTGCTTCGCGGGGCAGAGCGACGCTTTTTTCTGCTATATTCTTTCGTTTTATACAAAAACGCATCGAATGAGCATAATTTCATCGATATTTGAGGTGAGGACCCTAAACTGAATAATTACCAATTATTTTTTTGTGCATAGGCGGTGTACAAATTAAATCACCTTCAACCACAGAAATTGATATTGAGAATGCAATCAAAACTTGGTTAGAACACGCCCCCGACAGGATAAAGGAAAGTTTAAAGAGAAAACATCGATAAAGGTTATAAATTTGAGTATTCTTTATTTGTATTCCATACATATGTACTTTTTTTATTTTATGTATTGATAAATTAATATTATTTTTATTAATTTCACGTTTCAAAATTATATTTTTATTTCAATAATTAATTATAAAAACATTATATCTTTCGTTTTCGTTTATTTATGCAAAAAATTATCATTATGTTAAAAACTAGACGTAAACGTAAAGAATTTGTTGGACGGCGCCAACAATATCGAAGAGTAATGCAACCTGTAAACAAAATATTTGTTGCTAATGTTTCTAGTAGAACGCCTTGTAATAATTTGAAGCAATCAAACGAAGTATATAATAAATCATCAAATGATTTAGATACTAATAGAGTTAGAATTACTAATAATAAAACGAGTAACAATGAAAATCTTAAAAATGTAATTGCCTCTTCAAATTTACAATATGATAACTATTTAACTATTGATGCCGTGTCTGATATTTCTAACAAGATAATAAATAATTCTTTTGATACAGACATAAATAGTAGCTTAGATAATCAAAGTAATTTTATAAATGAATTAGTGAAATGGGTCACCGAAAGATATACATATATCACATTTAGCTGTAACAGATCTTTTGCACATACTTTCGCCCTACCACCCTGAATTACCTTTACATTCCCGTACGTTATTGAACACTCCAATTTCTACACCAATTAATAAATTAGAAACTGGGGAATTCTGTTACTTAGGTTTTAACATAGCTTTGAAAAATATATTGTCACAAAAGTATACCTAAGAATGTTGAAAACCCGGTGAAACATTAAAAATCTGTTTTAATATAGTATCCCATTGTTTAAAGGTATGATATCCCATTGTTTAAAAGTAACAAATCACAACTATGGCCTATTCTTGGACTTATTAAAAATTTTCGTAGTATTCCATTTGTTATTTCAATTTTCTGTGGCACGTCAAAACCGAAACCTTTAAATCTTTTTCTAGCGAATTTTATAGATGAATGAAATGATTTACTAAAAAATGGGTTTTTTATATATAAAATATAAATAAACATTCACATTTCTAGAACCAAAAGTTGCGAGTAATTCCAAATGCGCAAAATGTTTGTGGACACTATAGAAGTGCTTCGATATGGCTTTATTATTTCATTATTCTATATGAACCCAATTAATAAAAATGTTTATTCAATGTTGTTGTTTTTATGATATTTTTGATAGAATTCTCACAAGATTTATTTTGCTATATTAATATAAACTCATAGCCTAGCCATTTATAAGTTAACCTAAAAATATTAATTGCGCATTAATTGCATTTATATATAAAATACAAATAAACATTATATACATGAATACGCGTTCGTGCGTATAATTACCAGCTTATCGATAACGTGGCCAGCCAAAATCTCCAAATATTCCTTCGATGTTTCCATAATCTTTTTCCAACAATGTATTTATCACAAATATGTTATATGTTATATATATTAATGAACAATGCACAGATTCACTCCAGTGTAAGCATTCGCTCAGTTTCACTAATGTAACCTAACTTTGCTCAATATGACATCGATTAAAAGAAATCTGTTTCCTTCCTTGCACTATTCCGCGTTAATGATCTCTTTTCACTTTATCACTTCTCTTCGTTGTTGCACTATTCCGCAATACTCTTATCACTTTTCGTCTTTTCATTGAATTATTCCGCGATATATACTCTTTAACCTTACATTATTATCTTATACGTATACATGCACATATACAACAACATTGTCTCTCAAGGCGTATTTGCACACTCAAGCGAATAATCGTACATGAGCGCTGCAAACGCGCCTTGAGGGACAAAATCGCTTTGCATGTGTGCGTACGAGCATACGTACGTCTTCTTCTTCTTCCTTATTTTAATGGCCACTTCCGATCCAGATGATTAGCAATCCGGCCAACAACTGGTTAAAGAGAGGAAAAGTAAGGGAGTAACAGGAAGAGTAGTAAAATTACACGTTTAAATTTGAGGATTTAAGAAAACAATGCAGGGAGTAAACAATCCCAGAGGAAGGATTATTAAGAATCGCTTGGTGGAATCGCAAATGGTGGAGACTAGTTGAATTTTTCTAGTTGGAATACGAGTTGCCTTCTTTGTGCGTTGTAGTAAGGACAGCTCCAAAAAATGTGGTCCGCGTCCTGCGTAGGTAATCCACATGGACAAGAAAGGCAACCAAATTGCATCGGTGAAGGCTGTGATTGAGGGCGTAATGATCGCTTTTAAGTCTGCAACAAGTGACGATGCTCTCACGGTTAAGTTTGAGTTTGTGAAACCATGGTTTGAGGGTGATCTCTTCAAACGAATTAAAGTACTTGATTCCTTTTAGATTGCCTTGAGTCTTGAGAAATTTAATTGAATCCACGATGTATTTCTTCCGAGGGATGGAGCAAAAATCAGAGTGAGGAATAAGTTTCGGAGATATCTGACCTTTGGAAATGGCTCTTTTCGCTAAGTAATCAGCCGTTTCGTTTCCTAAGATGCCTGAGTGTGCCGGAATCCATACGATGGTGTTCTCAAATCCCGCTGAATTAATCTCATATAGTTTTTGTTTTATGGCATAAATGATGTAGTTGTATGAGTGGGCCAGATTAATAGAGAAAAGAGCTTCGGTAACACTTTTGGAGTCGGTAAAGATGACGGATTTGGCAATGGAGTTGGTTGAAATGTATTCTAGGACGTGAAGTATGGCTAAAGCAGAGAATATAGAACAAAAGGAGTGGGTCATGAAGAGAAATTGCAAATGAGAGGAAGGCGAATAGATGGAAAAACCTACATGATCGTCAAGATCATTTTCATCGTTATTTTGATTTTTGGAGGCGTCAGTGAAGAAAGACATGCGAGTAGAAATCAGTTGATTATAGATATCGAAAAAGACAATTTGAGGGATAGGAACGTTCTTGATTTTTTCTACATCCCAAGGAGTGGTGATAATGATTGAAGGAAAGAATGTAAGAGCATTGTAGTCAATAGAATAGACGGCTGGATAATCTATAATAGATAAATTTAGCAATGTATGGTTTCTTTCGGAGTAAGTAGTAAAAAGATCTGAATAATAGGAATTTTTCTGATGGGTTGATTCTCCGAGTTCTGCGTGAGTACCAAAGGAGAGAGAATAGTTTGTCTATGAGCGGATGAGAATCTAAAGAAAAGATTTTGAGGATGTATTTGGAGGAGAGAAAACTGAATCTAAATTTTTGGGGGCCTTCCCCCGCTTCGGCGAGAAGAACATTCGTAGGAGTAGTTCTTCTGAGACTTAGTCAGAGACGTATGGCGCGAAATTGGATTTTTTCGAGGTGGTTAAGGTATGGTTGTTGAAAAGAAAAATAAGACAGCCGTACTCCATAGAACCTCTGATAAGAGATTTATAAATGTTTAAGAGGGAACGGGGAGCTCCCCCCCCCCACCATGTTCCTTTCAGCATGCTGAGAATATTGAGTAATTTAGAGCAGCGGGTGGAAAGAGCGCAAATGTGATCTCTTCCAGAGAAGCGAAAGTCCAAATGAATTCCCAAAAATTTGCTTGAGGAGGAGGATTGGATCTCAGAATTGCCTTGCGACGACTTTTACTTCCGTCTCGCGGCCGAACGATAGACGCGTCCGCCGTTTCAATCTCTTCGTCGCGCCGATGGACGTTGCGCCGACGAACAGGAGCGAATTCGCCGAACGGGAGATGCGGGATAGTCGTTGACAAAAACGGAGAACGGAGAAAAAGGACAACGCGCCGAGTGGGAACGGGATGGTAAAGGTTCCGCGCGTGCCGTGACGAAATCCAAAAGATAATTGCGGGAATTGAACTTGGGTGCCAGATACGGTCTTTCACGTATCAATTCGCGAAACGCACGAAATAAGTGCGAGATAGACGCGAAAGAAATCGCTGGAATTCGCCACGGGCTGGCTAGCTCGCCTAACGCTAGAGGGGCAGGGCGAGTGTTGTTCTAACGCGATAATTTATGCAAGAGACGACAATAACGTGAACGACAAACACAACTGAAAATAAACTCGATAATTAAGCAAAGAAATTAACAGATTTATTATAATAGACGGGGCGATGCCCCGGGGAAGTCAAAAATAGTAATGATGACCGCGCGGATATTAGGTGGCGGTGACGATGCGAGTACGAGACTGGGTGTTAGAAACGGGGCGCTAAACCCCAACAGATATGCGCCGATGTCGGCCCGTTATATCGGCCGTAATTCTTTTCTCGGCGTTAAGTACGCCTCGCACCGCGTAAATGACAAATAGTATGTTTCGCCAGGAATTCGGGCGATATGATGTAACCCGATCCGATTCTCGATACCAAGCCTAAAATGTCTTAAAAGAGCACTTCTGAAACTTGACCATGTATCATTTATCGTACCTGTACCAAGTTCAAACCATTTTCGAGCTGATTTAACCAGTTTACCAGAAACAGCTAACAGCATCACATCTTGAGAAGCACCATGGATGCGTGATACTCGTTCAACCTTTTGAATAACCACATCATCATCATCCTTGCCGCTGAACTCAGGCAATTGAGATGCCAAAAGATTTACCGTATTTACAGAAATCTTTGTGGTCATTGACGGGCCAGGAAAAGCGTTTGATGAACCAGGATTAGGATTTGATGTACCACCAGGAAAAGTGTTTGATGAAGCAGGAAAAGTATTTGATGCATCTGTATTTCGTCGCTGAGATTCTGGAAAAGGGATAGAGCTTGGAGCGAACTGACCTTGTGATTCAGTATTGGACGAAGCAAAAGCCATTAAAAGCTCTGCCATTTGTTGTTGGTGTTTCGAGAGAAGAGCGCAAATCTTGGGTACGAGATTCTCTGACATCACACCTGCTGTATTACCCGTAGAAGAAGGATGAGAAGCCGTTTGTGCTGATAGAGCTTTTTCAGAATTCTGACAGGCTGGTAAAGCTGAAGCTTCTTCTTCGGCGAGTGAACAAGGATGAGAAGGAATATCGCTTGCTTCAAAAAAGATAGTTTTCCTTCGATCCGAAGATATGGGTGGATTTGAAGAATCTTCCATATAATTGTTCTTCTCGAAGAAAGGCATCAATAAATCGATACATCCTTCCCGTGAATTTGATGGCTTAAGACCATGTTTTTTTGCTATCGCCTGGAGTTCCTTAAAAGATAACTTCTCCAAAGATGATCGGTCCATGGCAACTCCAGTATACAACGTCTCCAACACGAAAGGATCAAGAAGACGCGCGAACAAATGAACGAGAGTTCAACACGCAATTTTTCTCAAATATATCACAAGCGAATGCGATAAATCAGTGGAATAAACACTTACACGAACGACCGAAAACTTTTTGATGTCGTATAAAAAGAGTTTATTGGGTCTATCGATTCGTGATGCGTACCACTGAACACGCTCACTGTAATACGCAAATATTAGCGCGTAACACTAATATCGATAATTATCGATTATTCTCACTGTTTAATACGACTTGATTAACGATCAAAAAGATCAAGGGAAAGCGCGCACGATCCCGCTTCTGAAAAAATTAGCTGTAAGACAGCGAGTCAGTTTGGAGTTTGTCAGGAGAATGGCTTTCGGAAAAGGATATCGTTTAAAACAGAGGAATGATGCGTACAGGAGCAATGTCGTATATTTTAGTACAGAACGCGATAAATCGTTAATTCACAATGTTGGTTAACACAAACACTTAAACGAACGCATATAATTGGTCAGAGCATATAACCGAATACACAAACTATTAAACGACAACTCGAGAAAACGGAGGCAGCTAAGCAATAAGAGCTTTAACGCTGGAGACCGACGAGACGTCCGTACTGTAACTCGTATTCGTGCAAAAGACGCCCGGTCAGCCACAGGTTCATGCAACAGCCTTTGTTACCAGGGAAACGTACATTTGTTGTCTAACAAGGCTCGCTGTTAGGGAAATGTTTATACATTGTTTATAACATGTTACTAAGTTGCTAATTACTAAGCATTCAAATTATGGCGCCCTATTATTATGCGCATGCGGGAGCGTTGCTAGCGCGACCGTTAGTTAAACGATTGTAACGCCATCAACAGCCAATTTCTTACACTACGGTTCAGTCTGTTATTAATGTTTTCAATAATGATTTGATCTGTAGCTGTGAGGGTGACCGAGGGGTTACAAGGCTTTTAGAGTCAAGGGAGAAGGCGCAAAGGAATTTGCTAGAACTGGTTATTTTATTAACAAACAATATTTGTATCACAACTGTATCACTTTATCGATTGGACCTCGCGTATTAAATACTTAACGGACGCTCACGCGGATAGCGAGGAAGAACACACGGAGAAATAAGTAAACGGTCTTATCTGTATGAAAGCCGGAACACGAGTCGCGTCTCAACTCGTTCTTCCGTATCTCGAACCCTTAACAACCTGTTATAGCCCAAAACGGCTATAACCAAGTTATAATAGTATAATTATTAATTATTAAATATTATTTAACGTCTTCCGACTATAACTCGAAGTCGAGGAAGACGTATAAAGTTACGAGCGCAATCGCTGACAAAGCAAGCCACGCGCGGAGGCCACGCGTTCGCGAGACTCGAAGACCGATACGCCGGAAATGCAAGCAAAGAATATACGTAGCTTGCATCCGGGGTTTTTCCACCCAAAATCGAGCGACACGACCACCTATGGTCCTGTCGCTAAGCGATCCCCTCCAAAAAACTAATCGAACAGGAGGTGATAAAACTACCCACCTCGAACGAGCGCTAGGCAGTCCTAATCATAAAATCACACGAAGCAGATAAAATTATAAAACTATACCGTACCGTCGAGTTTAATAAAAGTAACTACGAGACAGACAATTGTAATCGTTTTAATAATAGAGAACGTTCCAGCTGATCTCGCGACGGCAGCCGCGATATCAGGCACGTGAAGCAACTCTATACCGCGATAAGCCAAACAGTTGTAGAGCGGGAAAGAAAGAAAGAATTAAAGCTGATATCTTCAAATAAAAAGATTTTATTCAAATACGACTACAAGTTTGGTACAAACGGAGAGAAGACCCTGAACGATCCCGAACTTCCCAGTTCTAATTTGGCCAACGATCCCCAAAAATCTCTGTGCTTCCACAGAGGCACAACAAACCCATGGTTGCATCGCAACACAAACAAACATAGGTTGCTAAGTGATTAGCAAATGTAGGCGCTGTTGTCGAATTGGCAAGCAACGAGACAATCGCTGCGCTCGCAATATAGATGGCAGCAGAAAGTTATGCCGAACGGGCTATAAGCTCTATAGCGTCTTACAGCTTCGGCCATACATAACCTAGTCATTCATCCCGAATGATCCATTTTACAATATTATATAATAAATATTAAAGACTATGAAAATTTAAACAATCATAATTGAAATTTCAATTAAATATACATAATTATAAAGCCTAAGCAAAATTTGATTAAAGAATCTTTGGTACTTAATTCTAGTGCCGAATATAATAATCAGAACAATATAAAATGTTTTTGACAAGTGCGCTAAAAAGAAACGCAATACATAACGGTGTTGAACAATGTATCTGAGGAACGCATACTAAAAATATACAATCGCAATATATACAATCAGTACAAATATGTATATTAATATAAACAAATACGTAATTACATTTCCTTTAAAGGTTTACTCCAAGGTTTAATTCGATTAAAAGACAATACAGAATTGTATGGTCTGGAAGTTATATTGAAACCAGGGATATTTTGAACAACGTATCTGTTATTGTTTAATATTTTAGCAATAACGTATGGGCCTTTATAGACAGGTTTTAATTTTTTATCTTCGCCCGGTTTAAGAATTGAATCCTTGATTAGAACATAATCATCTACATTATACAAAGTAGGCTTCTTATGCCTTTCATCGTAATATTCTTTGTTATAGTTCTTAATTTTATTTGAGAACTCTATAGCAAGTTCTTTTGCTATATCCCTATTTTCAATAACATTAAATTCGAATTTAGATATTTTATTAAGAAAACTTGCTAATTCAGCATCCGGGTGCCTTTTCATTTCTACACCAAACAATAATTTCGAAGGGCTTTTACCGAGGAATGGTATGTGTTATTAATTACATATTGCACAGTGTCCAAGTGTGCATTCCAAAATTGATCATCTTCGATTATTTTCTTCAATGAAGATTTTAAAAATCTATTTACCCTTTCAATCAAGCCATTAGCCCAAGGTGCCGCTACAGCTACCTGTCGATGAACAACATTATAATGTTTTAAAAAGTTAGCGAATTCTTGTGAGGTGAACGCTGTTCCTCTGTCAGAAACAAGAACAGAAGGATTCTCAAAATTTTTAAAAATGACAGATAAATTTTTGATTACTTCACGAGAACTAGTTAACTTTGTAGGAAAAAGCCAAGTATATCTACTAAAAGCATCAATAACCAGCAAAACATGTTTAAAACCGTCACGAGATTCTTTAATAGGACCAAAATGATCTGTATGTGTTTGAGATTGAGCGTCTCCAACGGGAGCGCTCGAAAATTGGCGCGTTAGCGGCCATCTCGCGCGGCGCACGGCCCGCCGCGAATCAAATCACGCGCAAACAGCGGCGCTCAGCAAATCGCGCCAGGCCCGTGGTATTGTTCGTGCCGTTCAAAGCGGACCACGCAGCGGTCACCCGAGAGAGCCGAAATTAATAACAAATGCGAATAACAAGTTCTAATTTTCCGAATCATCGCAAACAACAACCGGCGCGATCTTTTGAGATAAACACGTCGAATATTCTAGAAGCAGCAAAAGAACGGTTGTATATAAGCTCTCTCGGGGAACCGCCTGGCGCACTCGATCGAGATTTATCCGAGACAGTGTGTGAATATCGTTAAACTATCGCTAAAGAAAAGTCGCTCGCTTTTCCAATTCGTACTCTCGCTTACGAAACGCGAAGTTTCCGAGTCTAACAAAAGAGATTCTCGTCGCTCGCGATTAATCTCTCGCAGTTAAAACGCGTCGTTCATTCCGTCGCTCGCGGAATCGCGCCGTTTCACGTCGCTCGCGATATTCACGATACATCCGCCGCTCGCGGAGAGTATCTTTGCGCGTCCGGCACGGATTTCGATCTCGCAGGGCTCCTCTCGCCCACGTCCACTTCTATCTCGCACAGTATGAAAGATCTCAAATGGTTTAGAAGGGGAATCTGAAATCTGAAGTTCACCTTCACGCGAATTTACAGCAGTATTATTTAGCAAACATATTATACAATTCTCTATATAATTATTGATTTTCTTCTTAAGTGAAGGAAACCAATAATTCGCGGATATTCCTTTATAAGTTTTTTCAGGACCGCAATGCGCCATATCATTGTGATATAAACGTAAAACGTTATTAATCATAACATCCGGAATAACAAATCGAGATTTATAATTGCCTTTCTTAAAGACAAGACCATCAATGAGTTCATAATTTTCATTTTCCTCAGATTCAAGTTTCACTGTTATAGCTTTAAGTTTAGGATCTTTCAATTGTCTGAATTGAATTTCCTTTTCCAAAGGCATTGATTCTATAAAATGAACAAAATGAACAATACGACTAAGAGCGTCCATATGCATCATGCGACGACCTTCACGATGAGATATCTTAAATCGATAGTTTTGAAGTTTGAGGATCCATCGAGCTATACGTGGATTAATATTCGCTTTGTTTACTGCAAAGACTAATGTATGACAATCAATGACTATGGTAAAATCCAAACCATACAAATAGATATGAAATCTTTCAATAGATTTTACAATAGCTAGCATTTCAAGTTCAAAGCTATGATAATTAGCTTCTGCCTTATTCGTATTTTGACTATAAAAAGATACTGGACCCCAAGTACCACTTTTTTGCTTTTGAAGGAGTATTCCAGCAATGGCAGTTACACTAACGTCAGTGTGAATTTCAGTCTCTAAATTAGGGTTATAAATTTTCAAAACCGGTGAAGAAGATAATTCTTTTTTCAAAGAATTAAAAGCTTGAATACAAACGTCATCAAATTTGAATTTGACTGATTTTCTAAGTAATGAATTTAAAGGTTTGGTAATTACTGCGTAGTTTTTGATAAATTTCCTAAAATAATTAGTCAGATCCAAAAATCTTTGAAGTTCGATCGTCTTAGTAGGTTGAGGAAAATTTGACACGGCTTCCGTGTGCCGAGAACTAAGAGTAATCCCGGAAGGGGTAATTATGTATCCTAAATACTCAATAGTTGTCTTTAAGAATAAGAATTTCTTAAGGTTTAATTGAAAATTATATTGTTTAAGTTGAACAAGAACTTGTTTTAAAGTGTCCAGATTTTCGTGAATAGAAGACGACGGAATAAGTATATCGTCAATATATACAATTACTTTATTTTCTCTGATTAGAGATCGTAAAATCATTATTAATCGTATTTGGAACTCCGCTGGAGCTTTGCAAAAACCAAAAGGTAAACGTAAATATTCAAATTGTCCTTCAGGAGTAGCGAATGCAAAATATTTAGTATGATTAGGATGAATCCTGTTATGATGGAAACTATCTTTGAGATCAAGTAAAGTGAAAATAGTTTTATCACATAATTGAGCTAAACAGTCTTCTATGATAGGAAACGGATATTTTTGCTTAATAGTTCTACTATTAAGCGGACGCAAATCAACACATGAACGCATAGAACCATTTTTCTTTCTAACGGGAACGACCCGTGCGCAATATGGAGAATTACTTTCTTTAACAATATTCCTGGATAACAAATCATCTGTTATTTCTTTAATTTGTATCTTTTTATTATAAGCAAATCTTCTAGGGGAATAGGCAAATATCGATCCGTCTTTTAAATTAACTTTAACAAAGTAATCGTCCTCGATTAGCGGTGTATCACAGTTTTCAACTTCTTTGAGTACCGAAATTAGTTTACAATCTATATCTTTGTCAAAATCTGTATTGATTTCAGCTAATAAATTATAAGACGCTATAGGGCTTATAACCCATTCGGCATAACTTACTGCTGCCATCTTTATTGCGCGCGCAGCCGTTGTCTCGTTGCATGCCGACTCGACAACAGCGCCTTCAATTGTTGGTCACTTAGCAACCTATGTTTGTTAGTGATGCGAGGCAACCATGGGTTGTTAAGGGTTCGAGGTACGGAAGAGCGAGTTGAGTCGCGACTCGTGTACCGGCTCTCATACAGTTAAGACCGTTTACTTATTTCTCCGTGCGCTCTTCCTCGCTATTCGCGTGAGCGCCCGTTAAGTATTTGATACGCGAGATCCAATCATTTGTGTTACAGTTGTGATAGAAACAAATATCTTTTGTTAATAAACAACCAGTTCTAGCAAATCCTTTCACGCCTTCATTCCTGACACGTTAAAAATCTCATTAACCCCTCGGTACATCCTCACAGCTTCAGAAGCGGGATATTTCTGTGGTTTTCCGGCATTTTTTCTTTTTATGCTAGTCTGGTTTTAACCGCCGCGAAGTGCTTCATTTAACGTAGAATTCTTCGCGTGTGTTACTACGCCATCACGCAATCAAGAGTGTGGTGTGCTCTAAGACCTTCTTATACATTCAAAGAAGTTTATTAAAACTATCACGTTGTTCGCGTGTGATTACGCCATCAATTTATGTGCCTAAAAGACATTATTGTCTTCTAAAAAAAAGAGAAAATTTTTGGCTGATATTGCATCAGCCGGTCCGCCATATTGGTCTCACTCATCGTGGTCGGCCATATTGGGTACGTTCATCGTGGTCAGCCATATTGATCTCGCTCATCGTGGTCAGCCATATTGAAGACACACATCGTGGTCACCCATATTGGTCTCAGAATACGAGTTATTCAAGATGTATACCCAAAAAGATATAGAAGAACTTTCTTTGTGGGATTTGCAGGATGAGCTTCGTAAACATGGATTTGACAAGATTCCCAAAAATCATAAAAGTTGTACGACTTTATTATGGAATTATTTACAGAAGAATTATGCTAAAGAAAAAGCAGAAAAAGCTGCTAAATTCTCTAATAATGAATCGATGGAGGGAGAAAGATCACAGGATTTCACGGGCTTCCCGTCTGATCAACCTGAAAGTGCCTCCAATAATCAATTAGTGGAATCCGAAGAAACAATAGATTCTCAACGCTCTTCTCCGGATCAACCGTCTGTTGAGGTTAGTAGAACTCCCATAAATCAAGCTAATAATAGGAATTGTCAAAATTCCCCCGCAGATGAGGTTGTGACCTAACTTTGTACGATGATGTCAAATCAAATGAAGTTCCAACAACAACAAGCTCAACAACAGCAAAAGAGTCAAATGAGGTTTCAACAACAGGCTCAGCAACAGCAGGAGATGATGATGCAGATTTTGTCTGCCTTGGGTAACAGCAGAACTACTGAGCAGAATCACTTTCAATCTGAACACCGAACTTCGGATCAGAACCAGTATCAATTTGGACGACGGTCTTCGGATCAGAATCAGTATCAGTCCGGTCAACGTTTTGAATCATCTCAACGAAGGGATCATGCTTCTCCTAACTTTACGCAAGTACCTGAGAATTTTTCTATGGCTTCAAGTAGTGCTGCTAAATACCTGAGTTCCCAGATTCCGCAATTTAGTGGTTCAGAAGAAGACAACGTAGAAATATGGTTAGAAAAGCTGGAGAGTGTAGCTGAAATTCATGGATTCCCTGATGGTGTTATGCTGTCTACCGCAATTTCAAGGTTAACCAAGACGGCGCGACGCTGGTTTGATTACAGCACCGGAATTGTTAAAAGATCTTGGACGGTTTTTAAATCTTCTATTATTAGCCGTTTCAAAAGAGAAATTTCTTATGGTGTCATTTTCCAGAAAGTGGAAGCTCGAAAATGGTTATTTTATAAACCTTTTCAGATTATGCTATGGACAAAATAGCTATGATGCATCCTTTAAAACTGCCTGAAAGGGATGTCATTCGATTCCTGAATAGTGGAATCTCCAGTATTGCAATTAGAGCAAGTGCTGCCACTCTAAAAGTTAATTCTCTTGACGAATATTTAAGAGAGATGCAACAAGTTACAGACATTTGCCGTACGTCTTCCAAGGGATCCTCTCCATCTCTATCCAGGAAGGATAAACCCAAAGATAATTCTTTGTCTGGAGGTCCTGAACATCAAAAGAAAAAGGATCTTTTCTGTACATATGGCCGTGGAAAGAATCACTCAAAGGAGGAGTGTTACAAACTTGAGAAGAAGAAGCCTGCTACTGAATTCTCGCAGTCTGGTCAACGTTCTTCTCCCCCACCAGTGGCTGCTGTTGACGACCCCGAGGAAAATTCAGGAGGCGATGTTGCGTACGTTAACCCTCCTAGTGATAGAAGAATTGTTACTGAGGATACAGTTTTAAAAATTATGGAGTTTAATAATATTCCTTGTTCTTTTCATGGGCTTTTAGATACAAGTAGCCCTGTTTCTTTTATTTCTAATGAAATTCTTGATAAATTTGGTGTTCCTAGTAATCTTATTAAAAAAGTTAATTCCTCTTACAAAGCTTTAAATGGTACTCCCATTAACATTACCGGGTCAGTTAATGTTCCTATTAGGTTAGATTTGTTGCCGAATTATATTCCAAATATGACCTTTTTGGTCCTTAAAGATAGTTCATTTACTTCTCAATTGATTCTTGGACGTGATTTTCTTAAAAATCATAAGATTGCTGTTGCAATTAATCCTTCGGATGAAGATGTAAATGATAGAGTAAATCTATTTTCTGAGATTGCTTGTACAGATATAATTGAGAAATCAGAAGATTTATTAACTGAAATCAATACAGATTTTGACAAAGATGTATAGTAAACTAATTTCTGTACTTAAAGAAGTGGAAAACTGTGATACACCTCTAGTTGAGGACGATTATTTTGTTAAAGTTAATTTAAAAGACGATTCGATATTTGCATATTACCCTAGAAGATTTGCATATAATGAGAAAATACAAATTAGAGAAATAACAGATGATTTGTTATCTAGGAATATTATTAAAGAAAGTAATTCTCCATATTGTGCACGGGTCGTTCCCGATAGAAAGAAGAATGGTTCAATGCGTTTATGTGTTGATTTGCGCCCGCTTAATAGTAGAACTGTTAAACAAAAATATCCATATCCGATTATAGAAGATTGTTTAGCTCAATTATGTGATAAGTCTATTTTCACATTACTTGATCTCAAAGATGGTTTCCATCATATCAGGATTCATCCTGATCACACTAAATATTTCTCATTTGCTACTCCTGAAGGTCAATTTGAATATTTGCGATTACCTTTTGGTTTTTGCGAAGCTCCAGCGGAGTTCCAAAAACGATTAATAATGGTTTTACAACCGCTAATCAGAGAAAATAAAGTGATTGTATATATTGACGATATACTTATTCCATCGTCTTCAATTCAGGAAAATCTGGACACTTTGAGACAAGTACTTGTTAAACTTAAACAATATGATTTTCATTTAAACCTTAAGAAATATTTATTTTTAAAGACAACCATAGAGTATTTAGGATACATAATTACCCCTTCCGGGATTACTCTTAGTTCTCGGCACACGGAAGCCGTGTCAAATTTTCCTCAACCTACTAAGACGATCGAACTTCAAAGATTTTTGGATCTGACTAATTATTTTAGGAAATTTATCAAAAACTACGCAGTAATTACCAAACCTTTAAATTCATTACTTAGAAAATCAGTCAAATTCAAATTTGATGACGTTTGTATTCAAGCTTTTAATTCTTTGAAAAAAGAATTATCTTCTTCACCGGTTTTGAAAATTTATAACCCTAATTTAGAGACTGAAATTCACACTGACGTTAGTGTAACTGCCATTGCTGGAATACTCCTTCAAAAGCAAAAAAGTGGTACTTGGGGTCCAGTATCTTTTTATAGTCAAAATACGAATAAGGCAGAAGCTAATTATCATAGCTTTGAGCTTGAAATGCTAGCTATTGTAAAATCTATCGAGAGATTCCATATCTATTTGTATGGTTTAGACTTTACCATAGTCACTGATTGTCATGCCTTAGTCTTTGCAGTAAACAAAGCGAATATTAATCCACGTATAGCCCGTTGGTTTCTAAACTTCAAAATTATCGGTTTAAGATATGTCATCGGGAAGGTCGTCGCATGATGCACGTAGACGCCCTTAGTCGTATTGTACATTTTATAGAATCAATGCCTTTAGAAAAGGAAATTCAATTCAGACAACTGAAAGATCCTAAGCTTAAAGCTTTGGCAACAAAACTTGAATCTGAAGAAAATGAAAACTATGAACTCATTGATGGTCTTGTCTTTAAGAAAGGCAATTATAAATCTCGATTTGTTATTCCTGATGATATGATTAATAACGTTTTACGTATGTATCATGATGATATGGCGCATTGCGGTCCCGAAAAAACTTATAAAGGAATTTCCGCGAATTATTGGTTTCCTTCACTTAAAAAGAAAATCAATAATTATATAGAAAATTGTATAATATGTTTATTGAATAACACTGCTGTAAATTCGCGTGAAGGTGAACTTCAAATATCAGATTCCCCCTCTAAACCATTTGAGATTTTTCATACAGATCATTTTGATCCTATTAAGGAATCTCATGACGGTTTCAAACATATTTTGCTGGTTATAGATGCTTTTAGTAGATATACTTGGCTTTTTGCTACAAAATCAACTAATTCTCGTGAAACTATCAAAAACTTATCTGTCATTTTTAAAAATTTTGGGAATCCTTCTATTCTTGTTTCTGACAGAGGAACAGCGTTCATCTCACAAGAATTCGCTAACTTTTTAAAACATTATAATGTTGTTCATCGACAGGTAGCTGTAGCGGCACCTTGGGCTAATGGCTTGATCGAAAGGGTAAATAGGTTTCTAAAATCTTCTTTAAGAAAAATAATCGAGGATGATCAATTGTGGAACGAACACTTGGACACCGTGCAATATGTAATCAATAACACATACCATTCCTCGGTAAAAGCTACCCCATCGAAATTGTTGTTTGGTGTGGAAATGAAAAGACACCCGGATGCTGAATTAATAAATTTTCTAAATAAAATATCTAAATTCGAATTTAACGTTATTGAAAACAGGGATATAGCAAGAGAACTTGCTATAGAGTCTTCTAATAAAATAAAGAATTATAATAAAGAATACTACGATGAAAGGCATAAGAAGCCTACTTTGTATAATGTAGATGATTATGTTCTAATCAAAGATTCAATTCTAAAACCAGGCGAAGATAAAAAATTAAAGCCTGTTTACAAAGGTCCATATATCATTACTAAAATTTTAAACAATAATAGATATGTCGTTCAAAATATCCCTGGATTCAATATAACTTCCAGACCATATAATTCTGTATTATCTTCCGATAGGATTAAACCGTGGAAAAAACCTTTAAAAGAAATGTAACTATATTTTTGTTTATACTAATGTACATATTAATACTAATTGTATATTTTACGTTTAATTTTAATATATATACCTAAGATGCTTCGTTCAATACCGTCATGTATTATGCTTGTTTTTAGCGCTATTGTTAAAAATACTTTATATTAGTCTGATTATAATATTCGGCGCTAGAATTAAGTTCCAAAGATTCTTTAACCAAATTCGGCTTAGGCTTTTTAATTATGTATTGTAAGATACTGGCAGTCTCATAGCCAGAGAAATTACTAGTGGCGCTCGCGCATGCGCTTTATTGATAAATACAAGCGCTATATTCAAATGATGATAGCAACGCGTTTCCTTTGATACATAAACTATTTATTTAACAAAAGAGAATTGTCATAGCAATAGGTGTGTTTGTGAGATCGGAGGGATGCCTGAGCGTCTTTTACCGTAAACCGTGAATCAGATCGGACGTGTCTCGTTGATCTCGTGTGATATGCTTAATTGATTAATCACATTTATATTCTGAGTTTATAATTAGTTCTGAGTTCGAGTTTATGTGTTGACCAATAAAAACGTGTTTCGATAAGTGCTCGAATTATTGCTTTATTCGATTTTTCACGTTCACTATAATAATTATATATACAGATCAATAATTCATGGTTCAACTGTTAAACTATTACCCTTTTGAAAAAGCCATTCTCCTGACAAACTACAAATTGACTCGCTGTCTTACAGCTAATTTTTCAGAAGTGGGATCGTGCGCGCTTCCCCTTGATCTTTTGATCGATTATTAAGTCGTACTAAAACAGTGAGAATCGATACATGAATAATATCAGTGAACTGTACAAGAATTTGCATTATCTTCAGTGAATGTGTTCAGTGATTCACAATAAAGAACGACAGAGTTATTAAACTCTATCGTAACGCTTGTGATTCCATTCAATAAATTACGAGTTGAATTCACGTTCAATTGTCTTCAAGTCTTCTTGGATCTTGCATGAAAGACACGTTGTTTATTCCGTTGCCATGGATCGTCTTTCGTTGGAGAAGTTATCTTTTAAGGAACTCCAAGCAATGGCAAAGAAATATGGTCTCAAGCCATCTCCTTCACGTGATGGATGCATTGATCTATTGACGGCTTATTTTGAGAAGAACAATTATGTGGATGGAACATCAAATCCTCCCATAGCATCGGATCGACGGAAGACTGTCTATTTTGAATCAATTGATGATCCTTTTCATCCTGCTTCACTCGTCGGAGAAGGAGCTGCTTCAGCTTTACCAGCTTTACAAAACCCTGAAGAAGCTCTAACAGCACATACAGTTTCCCATTCTCCCTCAATGAGTAATACTGCAGGAGCGATGCCGGAAGAATTTCTTCCAAAGATTGGTGCTCTTCTTGCGAAACATCAACAGCAAATGATGCAACAAATGATAGAATTTTTATCATCCTATGCCTCATTTTCGGGTGCTTCAAACCATTTTAATGGTTCGTCGACATCAACTAATGCGAGTGCATCAAATCATTTTACTGGTTCATCGACTTCAACTAAGATTTCTGTAAATACAGTCAATCTTTTAGCTTCACAATTACCTGAATTTAGTGTGTTGTGCCTCTAGCCGCTAAGGAAGAGGTCTTTAGGGATTTATACGCCCAAAGGATTAGGATCCACGCTCGAAATAAGACACTCCCGAACGTTAGGTATAAATTGATATATTTCACAGATTCTTTAGTACACTTTCACTTAATCGCGATTATAATAGTCGGGCGCGATACGTACGGTACTTCGATATTATCGATATATGCGAGCGAGTAGTGGGCGAGTAGCGAGCGTCGGTGCATCTCGCGCTTATTATATATCTTAATTAATTAGGTCGTTGATTTGGGAGGAGTGTGGTGTCCCTGACCGGAGCATGTCTCGTGCTCCGCTCGTCAGCTGTCTCGTCAACTGCTTACTCAGCTTCCGAGAACTTGACCGTGGCTTCCTTCTCTTTAGTCACGTATCTTTACTTTATTTTATTAATAATCTTTTATTACTTTTATTCCTTCTTAATTACTTTTCCTTGAGCTCTTTCTCTGATTCTAATGCTTTGCTTTAGTCAGCTCTTTCTCAATCTTTTCTGTTCTACTTTGCTTGTTTTATCTTTTAATATTAAGAAATCGGTCGGGTTACGACATCCCTCCCCCTTTGGAAAAAGAAAATTAACTATACGTGAATTTTCGTCTACCTATTTTTTCGCTATACATTTTCGCATTTTACAATTGTTTCTTATATCTACCTTATTTCAATATAGCATCGCAGTGTTAGTTATCGCGGTGTCGGTTACTATCTCAGCTGTTCTATTCGATCCGCTTGCGGTGCCGTAGATGTGCTCCTGAATTATTTTCGGTTTGCACATCGGATTTATATTAGTTTCTGGTAGTTTTTTCTTGTCTGTCTTATATTTTTTCTTGACGTACATAATTGCTATTATGGTAATTATTATTATTATTATTATTCCTGTGCAACTTGAAGCTACGGGATATATAACGTGTTCGTTAGTAGTAAGATAATTGTTATTTAAGTCTTCGTTTGTTTCGTCAAGTCTTTCGCTTAGGTCCCTTAATTCTGTCGGGTTTCTAATGATTTTTCGTAATTTTATCGGTCTAATTTTGTCCAGTATTTTTTCGTTTCGTTTGTCATGTATCATCGTAAGATTGTAATCTGGTAGATTTGTCTGTACGATTGTTATTACCGCGGGCTTTTTTGTCCGTATTATGACGTCTTGCGTCGTTAATTTACATTTTTCCTTTAATGTGATTTGTCCGCTTCTTTTTATTTCTATTTTTCTCATTACGTCGTTTTCGCACGTTATTTCGATCAGTTGGTTTGCTCGTGTAGAGTATAACCATGAGTTTGCATTACTCAGCGCTGTCCATATTGTTGTATTCGTGTGTATGTGTCGAATATTACAATTGTTTGTGTATGTCTTTAACTGTACATACGCTTGTACTTCGCATAGCGCTCCTTCGTCTAAATAATGTACGGGATAATTTTGTTCGCAAACATATTGGTCATTATTTCGCACGCATTTATTTAGATCATTTTCGGTAGGCGTAAAATACGTTCGGCTGTCTACGTCTATCGCTATTATCGGTTGATTTACTTCTATAAATATAAATGTATTATTGAATTTGTGCGTAGGTAATGGGATTGCCTTTATTACTTCATACTCGGGGTATGTGATTAGTGGGATTTTTATAATCGTAAATATATTCGTATTACCGTAATACGCGCTAATTGTTAAGAACTTTTCGATTGTTCTCCAATTTTCTGCGGATATTTGAAATGGGAAGTGCGTTCCCTGCGGTATTTGTGACGCTGTTTCCTTGAGGTTATCTAGAATGCTTTCGATGGGTAATAATCTTATGTCGATTATCTCTTTTTTCGCGTTCGTCAGATGCGCGATAATGTCCATAAGATCGTTCGTTAGATCTTTTATTATGGCATTTAGTATTATGAAGTGTTCGTCGAGATCTTCTCGTTGTCCGTATCCGACTTCTGTTTGTATCCAGGCTTGTCGCATCTTCTCTGTTATATTTAAGAATTGTTCTTCATTTTCTTGCAGAACTTTTTCAACATTATCCACATGCGCAATGGTTGCGTTTAATATTTTAATTTGATTTTTCATCGCGTGCTGCAGCGTTTGCTGATTTCTTTGCATGAAATTTAATTGCTCCTTTATAATTTTTTCGTCGTCTGCGTCCATTGTGCCGAAGAGTGTTTTGGCTATCGTTCCTAGACCGTCGATTAGCCCTCGTCTTGTCTTCTTGGGTGCTTGGTACGCAAATTTTAGACGTTTTAGCAATTTTTCTGCTTGTTCTCTGTCCTTTTCTGCTATTTGTAGCAGGTTGTGGCAGGTTTCTTTCATTTTTATTTGCAATGGTTTATCGTAGCATAGAGCTCTCGTCTGTGCCATATAGTTTCTCAATTGTTCATGTCGATGGTCCATTGCGGCGATGTCTATTTTTATCACCATTTTCCATGTGGATTCGATTTGGTTTATCTTGCCCATTTTTTCGAAGTAGATACCCGGTTCATATTTAAATTCTTTTATTTCGACTTGGGTATCAGGTTCGGTTTCCTTACAGGTGCTCCGTGCAATAAGACTCCTGTAATAGAAAGCTTTGTATTATATTATAATATTTTCTTAGAATCATTTGCGGTGCATTCTCTTTTTCTCTGGATGCATATACAGCTAATTTTTGCTTTTATCTAGCCCTTTTCAGGCTTTTTATTCGCTCTTCCATTTAGTCTGTCTTCCGACGTCGTCTTGTATTGACCGTTTCTTTTTTATTTTCTCTCGCGCTGTTTCCTTATCGTTTTGTGTTGTCGATTGGTGTTTTCATGGCTCCGAATTCGAGTGAGTTTCGTTTTGCTGCGGGACAGAGTTCGGTGCGTGATAACGGGCGTCGCGCGGGGCAAGATCCGGAGGAGCACGACCATTTTGCTCGCTCCTTTCGGGATCAACTCTCGGCGCCCGCGTTTGTTCGCGAGATCGATCTGCTAGGTCTTCCGGATCTAGTGATTGACCGTGCCGTTGATTTTGTGCCGGAAGTGGCTGTGGACGCTCTGCCGCCCCATTTTAATCGAGGTCGCGGACTTGAGTTCCGCTGGGATCCGGCTCCTCGTTTCGTGGGACGTGGTTGGTTTCTCAACCCCGATCCTCGTCCTGTGGGTCGTGGTCGCTTCCTCAACCCCGAGCCTCGTCCTGTGGGTCGTGGTGCCGTAGCACGGGAACCTCGTATCATTACCGCGGTTCGTCCTGTGTCGCCTCTTCTTCAGGCTATGCGGGAGTGGAACCGGGGTCGCGGTGCTGGACGTGGAAGTGGAGGGCGTTAAGGTAGGAATTTTTTATTTCTGTTTCTTATTATCTATTCTATTTTTTATTTTATTCGCGCATTTTTCTTTTTCTTTTTCTTCTTTCTCCTACTTTTTTAATTTTCGATAAATGGTTTTAATCGATTTATGTGGACGCGTATGGTTTTCCTTCCCCTTTTTATTGTGTAGTTCACTTCCGAATTTTTTTCGATTATCGTGTAGGGTCCGGTCCATAGGGAGTCCAATTTCTTTGATCGTCCTCGGCGAACTGTTTCGTCGTACAAGAGGACTTTTTCTCCTACCTTGAGTTTAATTTCTTTAGTCTTTTTATCATAATTTTCTTTGGTTTTTATTTTTTCGTTCTTCAGATGCTCCTTGGCAACTTGCTGTGAGGCGCGTAATTTTTCTTTCAATTCTTGAGCGTAATCATCGTATGTATACGTGGGTTTAGGCGGTTGCGACTATGTCGTCGGTAATGTTGCTCGGTGCCCGTAAATTAATTCGAAGGGTGTGAACCCTGTCGCCGTGTGCGGTGTCGTATTATACGTAAACATCGCGTAGGGAATCCATTCGTCCCAATCCGTTTGATCGGCATTTATATAATGTCGGAGATATTCGGCTAGAGTCCGGTGAGATCGTTCTAGCGCTCCGTTGCTTTCCGGATGATACGCGGTTGTTTGAATCTTTTCGATTTTTAATAGTTTGCACGTGTTTTTAAATATTTCACTTAAAAAATTTGTTCCTTGATCCGTTAATATTTTTTCTGGGATACCGTGTTCGAAAATTATTTTCGTCGCGAATTCTTTTGCAATTGTCGCGGCTTCTTGATTCGGTATCGGAATTGCTTTGCTAAATTTTGTTAAATTATCTTGAAACGTTAAAATATATTTATTTTCATTATTAGTAATCGTTAGTGGACCTACGATGTCCAATGCACATTTTTCAAAAGGTTTATCGGCAGTATCCGTTATTATTAGCGGTGCCTTAATTTTTCGCGATAATTTGTTTTTTTGACAAAATTCGCATTTTGTTATATAGTCTTCGACATCTTTTGTCAATCCTCGCCAATTGTGCATTAGGCGAATTCGATTAATCGTGCGCTCTTTTCCCTGATGCCCTTCTACAGGTGCATCGTGATATTCGTATAGAATACGTCGCTTCTCGTCTTCCGTGTATTCTCGCGTTATCTTCGTGTCGGTGCTCTCATCCTCCTCGACGCTGTTGATATCCGCCACGTGTCGACTTAGCGCGTCAGCGTTTCTGTTCGCTGTCCCGGCCTTGTGTATGATCTCGTAATCGTATTCTTCTAATTTTAATCTCCATCTAATTAATCGAGATCCAGGGTCGGTTACATTAAATAACCATACGAGCGATTTATGGTCTGTGACTATCGTAAATTTCGTCCCGTATAAGTACGGTCGAAAATGTTTAACGGCCCATACTATTGCTAATAGTTCTTTTTCGGTCGTATTATAATTTTGTTCGGCTTTTGCTAATATTCGACTGGCATATGCTATTGGTTGATCTTGGCCTATTTCCCCTTGCGATAATATCGCTCCGATTGCATAATCTGATGCATCGGTCGTTACGATAAATTCTTTTTCGAAATCTGGGTATTTTAATAAAGGTGCCGTCGTTAATTTTTCTTTAAGCATTTCAAATGCTTACTGTTGTTCTTGCGTCCACTCAAATTTATTTTCCTTTTTGGTTAACTTCGTTAGTTGTTTCGCGATTTTAGAGAAATTTTCAATAAATTTTCTATAATATCCGGCTAATCCTATGAAAGCTTGAATATCTTTTACTTTCCTAGGCGTCGGAAAATTTCTTACGGCCTCTAATTTAGATGGATCCGGCGATATTCCGTTTTCTGTGATTATATGACCTAAGTATGTCACTTCTTTTCGTAGGAATTCGCATTTGTCCGGCTGTAATTTCAGATTGTTTTCTCGCAATCTTCGTAGGACTTCGATGAGTCTCTTGTTATGATCTTGTAGGCTGGCTCCGTAGATTACGATGTCATCTAAATATACTAAGCATTTTATTCCTTGTATGCCTATCAGTATTGAGTTCATTAGCCTTTGAAATGTGGCTGGCGCATTTTTTAATCCGAAGGGCATTCTATTGTATTCGTAATGCCCGTGAGGTGTGGAAAAAGCAGTTTTGCATTTGTCGCCTTCTTCCATCGGGATTTGGTGGTATCCGGATGCTAAATCCAGAGTTGTAAAGTACTTGGCGTTTCCAAGTTGATCTAATATATCCGTTATATTCGGTAAGGGAAATGAATCTCCTATTGTTAGATCATTTAATTTTCTAAAGTCTACGACTACCCGTAATTTCGGTTTTCCTGACGCATCGGCTTTCTTAGGGACTACCAATAACGGTGCGTTCCATTGGCTCATGCTTGGTCGGATTATTTTATTTTTTAACATTTCTCGGACTTGTCGATTTACTTCCTCTTTATGCTTCTCCGGTAGGCGGTAAGGCCGTACGTTGACCGGTGAGCTATCTGCTTGCGTTGCAATCTTATGCGCGACGGTATCTGTGCACGTCAGTGGTTCTCCTTCGATATGCATCACGTCGCTAAAATCCTTGCAGATTTCTATTATCATTTTCTTTTCTTCTTTATTTAAATGTTGTGTACGTAATAATCGTAATACTTTTTCACTACGCGGGATTACTTCCTCTTTATTTGGCGTTCGTATTGCGTTAATTTCTTCTGTTTCACTTCGTTCGATTTCCTCTATACTTACTTGCGGCATTAACATTTCGATTATGTTATCCGTTGTATTTAGAATGCTTGCTGCACATATGTAATTCGTAGGTTCTACTAGGCAATTACCTATAAATATTCCTGGTATTGTCTCTTCTGCCTTTATCACGCCTATCGTGTTCTTATCAGTAGCGACCTGTATTATAGTTTCGCTACGTGGTTTCAATGTCACTTTTAGATAGGGATAAAGCTTTAAGATATGCTGTCCTACCTTTAATTGTTTTGTTTTATAATTGCAAGTGGCTTGATGTTTTCGTAGGAAATCAACGCCTAGTATTCCGTCATATTCTATCGGAAAGTCATCCTTAACAACGTACATAGTATGCTTGATTCGGCGCTTTCCCAGAGTTATTGTCGCCTTAAATTTTCCAATTGTACATATTTTATGTCCCGTTACGCCGGTGAGCGTTATCTTTTCTTCTTTTATTAACGTTTCGCCTTTTAAATGTTTCACTTTAATTAGTGATATTGCGGCTCCTGTATCAAATAGCAAATTTATTTTTTCCTTGCTCGCTATTCTTGCGGTTTTTATTTTCCGGTCGCGAATTATATTGTTTGGTTCGGCTCGATTGATCTCTATTGGGTCGTCCGTGTAATAACCAACATTCTTCGCGATCGTGTCCGGATTTTTTGCAATAATTGCAATATTTATTTACCGTATTTACGCGGGGTTGTCTATCGGGTTTCGGCAATGAAAATCGGTTCGCGTATCGACTAGTTCGACAATCTCGACCGTAATGCCCGGTTTTTCCGCATTTTTGACATTTCACACTCATTTGATTTTCCTGTTTATAGGTCGGTGTAAAATTGATTTTGCTTCGCGTGCCGGTCGCGGACGGTCCTTTGACTTTTTCTTCCGCGCTGGCCGCTGCTATTGCTTCTTGCAACGTAGCATATCCTCGCGATCGAACAATTGTTTTAATTTCGTCTTGCAATCCTATTTGGAAATTTTCTAAGGCTTGTTGCTGTATTATTTCCATGATTGCGCGTTTATTATCTACTGTATGATGACGTCCTTCCATCATCGATTCGTATAGCTCCATGGCTAGTTTGTCGGCTCTAAGTCCGTAAGTTCGCGCGTTTCTCCGTTTTTCTGTTTTAGCGTGTTAAATTCAATTTGTAGATGGGTCGTACTCTTTTTACTTGCGTAACAGACCTCTAATTCTTGTTTCAACTGTGCGAAATCTCGAATTTTACGCGTTTGAAAGTCTAGCATCGCTCTGCCTTTTAATTTCGTGCATAATACTGCTCCTAATAGCGTTACTTCGTCTAATGGATCGATATGTTCTACTGCATATGTAGTCGCACTTAGAAATTCTTGTAATTTATTTGGCGATCCGTCGAATTCCGGAATCATTCCGCGAGCCTCTTTTAATGGTAGAAATCCGCGTCCTCTTCGATGTCGTACATCTTCGGGTGTGGACTCGTACGCGGTTTCGGTTCTTTCTCCCGGCGGAGTTCTATGCTCATTGTTTTGTCGGGGTTGCGGTCCTCTCATTCTTAAATCGTATATCTCGGCATGCATACTTCTAATTTCCCGTCTCATTTCCTCTCTCATTTCCCGCAATCTGTCCCTAAGGTCGTCGGCTGCTCCGTCCGTTTCTTTCTGCGGTTTGTATTGAGCTTGCGCGTTTGATTGTGTCGCGTTTCTATTTGCTTCTTCTTGTAATCGCTTAATTCCCTCATCGATATCTTCCGATGTGATGTGTTGCGATGCGGAAGCGTTTGGGTTATACATGTCTCGAGTACGATAGATTTCGTCGGGGTCAAAGATACTTGAATCGTATGATGTTAGTGAGAATTCGCGGCGGTGTGTTAGTCTACTAGACGCGCTTATTGATGATGCGACATCAACATCTAGTTCTATATTATTCGCTATTAAACTGTTGTCTAATTCGCCGAATGAAAATTCGCGTTCGATTACAACGTTTGCTCCGAGTTCTGGTTCGGACAAATTCTCGCTTGAATTTAATTCGTTTAAATTTCTTCGTACGTTATCGCGTATATCCCGGAGTGCTTCTACTGCTACTCTTATAGGGCTTACTGCGCTATTTCTAATCGCTCTATTCGCTGGTTCGCTAAATAGCCACGATTTATTCGCTACGCTTTTTTGTGGCGCGTTTCGGTTTTCCGACATTCACGCGTTTACAAATTTTTAATTGTTCGACTTACAATAATACGATGAGCAGCATTGTCTCTCGTTCGGTGTCGGCCGTCGGGCGTCGATCGTCGCGTGCTGTTGAGATAGGTCGGTGCGCCTTCTCAGGTTCCGCTTATCGTTGTCGCCTCGATGTACCGGGTGACTCGAAGTTCCTGATGGACTTCCCTTTCCTCGGTTGTAGTTGTTGACCGTTTGACGGAGTTTCCTTTGCTGTCTCTCGTTCTGTCGATTCCACGGAATTTTTCTTCTTCGTGGTTGTGGACCTTTGCCGGTGTCGATCTTGTTAGAGCTGGCGTATCCCACCGCTGCCACCAATTAATGTTGTGCCTCTAGCCGCTAAGGAAGAGGTCTTTAGGGATTTATACGCCCAAAGGATTAGGATCCACGCTCGAAATAAGACACTCCCGAACGTTAGGTATAAATTGATATATTTCACAGATTCTTTAGTACACTTTCACTTAATCGCGATTATAATAGTCGGGCGCGATACGTACGGTACTTCGATATTATCGATATATGCGAGCGAGTAGTGGGCGAGTAGCGAGCGTCGGTGCATCTCGCGCTTATTATATATCTTAATTAATTAGGTCGTTGATTTGGGAGGAGTGTGGTGTCCCTGACCGGAGCATGTCTCGTGCTCCGCTCGTCAGCTGTCTCGTCAACTGCTTACTCAGCTTCCGAGAACTTGACCGTGGCTTCCTTCTCTTTAGTCACGTATCTTTACTTTATTTTATTAATAATCTTTTATTACTTTTATTCCTTCTTAATTACTTTTCCTTGAGCTCTTTCTCTGATTCTAATGCTTTGCTTTAGTCAGCTCTTTCTCAATCTTTTCTGTTCTACTTTACTTGTTTTATCTTTTAATATTAAGAAATCGGTCGGGTTACGACAAGTGGTAAAGATGATGATGATGTAGAAATTTGGATTCAAAAGGTTGAACGAGTGTCTCGAATTCATGGTGCATCTCACGATATTATGTTGTTAGCTGGTACTAGTAAATTGGTAAAATCAGCTCGAAAATGGTTTGAGCTTGGCACAGGAACAATTAATGACACTTGGCCAAGTTTCAAGGAAGCTTTACTGAAACATTTTAAACGAAAGATTCCTTATGAAATTATTATGAAAAAAGTCGAATCACGAAAATGGAATTTTCCTAATGAATCTTTTCAAGATTATGCATTGGAAAAACTCTCTTTAATGCAAAGACTAAGATTACCTGATGATGATGCAATTCACTTTTTGATAGGTGGAATTACTAATGATTCTATTCGTAGTGCTGCCTCTGTCATTCGTGCTGATTCCTTGGATGCCTTCCTCAATGAGATACATAGGGTTTCCCTCTCTTTTGGAAATGTGAAGAAAGAGTACCCATCTCACTTTAAATCACACAAAGGACGAGACAATGCTACATCATCTCCGAAAACCGATTCTTTGTCATCTTTTCAAAAGGATTTTAAGGAAAATAATTATTGTGTGTATTGCCGTACGCGTGGTCACATTAAGGACAACTGCTTCAGATTGAAGAGAAAAGAGCAACTTCAGTCTACGGCTTCAAAGATACCAACACCAGTAGCTGCCATTGATCCTGCAACACCGACAGAAACTAATACGAGTCCAGAGAGGTCACCTCCGATAGCTGCTATCAACGATATGATTACCAGACGACTGGATACAGAAGATTCTTCTCTTAAGGTCGTTTCATTAAATAATATTCCGTGCACATTGAAAGCTCTATTAGACACAGGTAGTCCTGTTTCTTTCATATCACCAACTGTGTACAGGAAATATTTTAATGACTTGAATATTGTTCTTAAAAAGCCATTGATTTCTTATCAATCTGTTTCTGGAAATTTGATTCCTATTCTTGGATCAATTGATACTCAAATTTGTTTAGAATCCCTTCCGAATTTTACTGGCAAGGTTAATTTTCTTGTGTTTCAAGATGATTCTTTCTTTGTAGATATTATAATAGGACGAGATTTTATAGCTGAAAATAATATAACTTTATATTTTCATCCGTCAAATAAAAAAGCAGATGATAGATTAAAGTTATTTAATGAAGTGGCATCTGCTGAAGTATTAGAAGATCTTTCCATGAATGGAAATTCCGTTTATTCTGATATTAAAACAGATTTTGGAAATGAGATTGATCAGAAAGTAATAGCGATTATTAATGAAGTAGAGAATATGAAAGTTGAATTAGCAGATAATGATCATGTGAAAGTAGCTTTAAAAGATAATTCAATTTATGCTTATGCGCCGCGACGTTTTGCATGGGCAGAACGAATTCAAATCCGGGAAATAACTGACGATTTGCTAACACGTGGAATTATTAAACCCAGTGTTTCTCCGTACTGTGCTCGGGTAGTACCAGTTCGTAAGAAAAATGGTACAATGCGTCTTTGTGTTGATTTACGCCCGTTAAACGATCGGGTTGTTAAACAAAAATATCCCTTCCCTTTAATCGAGGATTATCTAGCGCGGTTAACGAATAAGAAGATTTTTACTCTTTTAGACCTTAAGGATGGATTTCACAATATTAAGATTCATCCTGACCATACAAAGTATTTTTCTTTTGCGACTCCTGATGGTCAGTTTGAGTACAATCGCTTACCGTTTGGTTTTTGTGAATCCTCTGCTGAATTTCAACGGAGGATTATACAGATTTTACAGTCATTAATTCGAGAGGATAAAGTTATTGTCTATATTGATGATATTTTAATTCCATCCTCTTCAATTGAAGATAATCTTGAAACTTTATATAAAATTCTCATTTTGTTCAAACAAAATTCACTTGAATTGAATTTTAAAAAAAGTTTGTTTTTACGAAAGACCATAGAATATTTAGGATATATTGTTTCGGCTTCTGGTATAACATTGAGTTCACGACATACAAATGCCATTAAAAACTTTCCATATCCTGAAAAAAACAGTTGAGTTACAACGTTTCCTTGGTCTAACAAATTATTTTCGCAAGTTCATTGAAAATTATGCTTCTATTGCAAAACCTCTACATAATCTATTACGGAAGTCAAATGATTTTATTTTTAATGACGAATGTCGACAAGCATTTGATAATTTAAAGTTAGCATTAACCTCATATCCTGTTCTTCGTATTTATGATCCAAACGCAGAAACGCAACTTCACACTGATGCAAGTTCAATAGCTTTAGCTGCTATTTTATTACAAAAACAGGATGCGAACAAATGGGCTCCAATTGCATATTATAGTCAGACGACTAATGATGCTGAGTCTCGTTATCACAGTTTCGAACTAGAAATGTTAGCCGTGGTAAAAGCAATTGAAAGATTTCACATTTATTTATATGGTTTACATTTCACTGTAGTTACCGACTGTCACGCGTTAGTATATGCAGTCACCAAGGCACATTTAAATCCGCGAATATCACGTTGGACTCTAAGATTGCAATCTTACACATTTTCAGTGGTACATCGTCCGGGAATTAAAATGTCTCATGTTGATGCATTAAGTCGTGTTGTTGCACTGATTGACGCATTGCCTCTTGAGATGGAATTAGAATTTCGCCAACTGAAAGACCCTTTAATTAAAAGCATTGCTTTAGAATTAGAAGAAAACGATCATGATAAATTTATAATGATGAATGGATTAGTTTTTAGAAAAGGGCCAGACAAACCTCGATTTTATGTTCCAGAATCAATGGTTTCAAATGTGATACGTATTTATCATGATGAAATGGCGCATTGTGGTATGGAGAAAACCTTACAAGGAATTTCATGTAACTATTGGTTTCCTTCGTTACGTAAGCGTGTACGATCTCATATTGACAATTGTATAATATGTTTATTGGCTAATTCAGCATCAAACTCATGTGAAGGTGAAATGCAAATAACGGAAAATCCTGCATTCCCCTTTCAAATAATTCATATGGATCATTTTGGTCCTGTTGTTGAATCCGAACATGGATTTAAACATATTTTTGTCGTGGTAGAGGCATTTACAAGATTTACCTGGTTGTATCCTGTGAAAACCACAAATGCTAAAGAAATTATAAGACATTTAATGTCCTTATTTCAAATATTTGGAAATCCACAGATAATAGTATCTGATAGGGGATCTGCATTTACTTCACAAGAGTTCGAGAATTTTTTAAAGAAAAATAATATTAACCATAGATTAGTTGCTGTAGCTGCTCCGTGGGCAAATGGAATGGTTGAAAGGGTGAATGGATTTTTAAAATCATCCTTACAAAAGTTAATCGATGAATCTCAAGGTTGGCACGATTGTCTTGGAACAGTTCAGTATGTTATTAATAATACATTCCATTCCTCTTTGAAAGCATCTCCGTCTAAGTTGCTCCTTGGATACGAGCAAAGAAATCATGCAGATTCCAGTTTAATTAATTGTTTAAAGAAAATATCTAAAACAGATTTAAATTTTGATAATGTTAGACAAACGAGTCGTTCAATTGCATTGGAAGCTGTAGATAAAATTAAAAATTATAATAAAATATATTATGATAAACATAATTCAAAACCAACTCGTTACAAAATAGGTGATTATGTTCTTATTAGAGATACACTATTGAAATCTGGAGAAAACAGAAAATTTAAACCGAAATACAAAGGCCCATATCTCATAGCAAAGGTCTTAAATAAAAATAGATATGTTGTAACTGACATACCTGGATTCAACCTTTCATCCAGACCTTACAACTCAATTCTATCTTCGGATAGAATTAAACCCTGTATTAAACCTGTTGTAAAAACTTGAATTTGTATATTTATATGTGTGTTAATTCCGAACTACTTTTATTGTATTTGTATATTTATATGTGAACTACTTTTATTGTGATGAATCAAATCATTCGAGACGAATGTTGTTTCAGGCTGGCCGAGCTGTAAGATACTGGCAGTCTCATAGCCAGAGAAATTACTAGTGGCGCTCGCGCATGCGCTTTATTGATAAATACAAGCGCTATATTCAAATGATGATAGCAACGCGTTTCCTTAGATACATAAACTATTTATTTAACAAAAGAGAATTGTCATAGCAATAGGTGTGTTTGTGAGATCGGAGGGATGCCTGAGCGTCTTTTACCGTAAACCGTGAATCAGATCGGACGTGTCTCGTTGATCTCGTGTGATATGCTTAATTGATTAATCACATTTATATTCTGAGTTTGTAATTAGTTCTGAGTTCGAGTTTATGTGTTGACCAATAAAAACGTGTTTCGATAAGTGCTCGAATTATTGCTTTATTCGATTTTTCACGTTCACTATAATAATTATATATACAAATCAATAATTCATGGTTCAACTGTTAAACTATTACCCTTTTGAAAAAGCCATTCTCCTGACAAACTACAAATTGACTCGCTGTCTTACAGTATATTTAGTTGAAATTCAAATTATGTTTTCATAGTCTTTAAGATTTATTATATAATATTGTAAAATGGATCATTCGGGACGAATGACTAGGTCAGGTATGGCCGAAGCTGTAAGACGCTATAGGGCTTATAACCCATTCGGCATAACTTACTGCTGCCATCTTTATTGCGCGCGCAGCCGTTGTCTCGTTGCATGCCAACTCGACAACAGCGCCTTCAATTGTTGGTCACTTAGCAACCTATGTTTGTTAGTGTTGCGAGGCAACCATGGGTTGTTAAGGGTTCGAGGTACGGAAGAGCGAGTTGAGTCGCGACTCGTGTACCGGCTCTCATACAGTTAAGACCGTTTACTTATTTCTCCGTGCGCTCTTCCTCGCTATTCGCGTGAGCGCCCGTTAAGTATTTGATACGCTAGATCCAATCATTTGTGTTACAGTTGTGATAGAAACAAATATCGTTTGTTAATAAACAACCAGTTCTAGCAAATCCTTTCACGCCTTCATTCCTGACACGTTAAAAATCTCATTAACCCCTCGGTACATCCTCACAAAATCTTCTGATTTATCAATTATAGCATGTAGTAGCAATCTCGGAAAATAGCTTTACTCTATCATTTATATTTTCCTTTGAAGGATTAATTGTAACCGCAATCCTATGATTTGTAAGAAAATCACGTCCAAAAATTAATTGAGAAGTAAATGAATTTTTAAGAACCAAAAAAGTCATGTTTGCAATATAATTCGGTAACAAATCTAATTTAATAGGAACGTTAATTGGACCGGTAATATTAATGGGGATATTATTTAAAACTTTATAAGACGAATTAACCTTTTCAATAAAATTACAAGGAACATCAAATTTAGTAAGAATTTCATTAGAAATAAAAGAAACAGGGTTACCTGTATCTAAAAGACCATGAAAAGTACAAGGAATATTATTAAATTCCATAATTCTTAAAATTGTATCATCAGTAACAATTTTTCTATCACTAGGAGGGTTAACATACGCAACATCGCCTCCTGAATTTTCCTCGGGGTCGTCAACAGCAGCCACCGGTGGGGGAGAAGAACGTTGACCAGACTGCGAGAATTCAGTAGCAGGCTTCTTCTTCTTAAGTTTGTAACACTCCTCCTTTGAGTGATTCCTTCCACGGCAATATGCACAGAAAAGATCCTTCTTCTTTTGATATTCAGGACCTCCAGACAAAGAGTTATCTTTGGGCTTATAGACAATAATGTCTTTTTAGCACATAAACTGATGGCGTAATCACACGCGAACAACGGTGATATTCTTAATAAAGTTTTGGAAATGTTTTAGAAAGATCTAGAGCACACCACACTCTTGATTGTGTGATGGCGTAGTAACACACGCGAAGAATTCAATGTTAAATGAAGCACTTCGCGGCGGTTAAAACCAGACTAGCACAAAAAGAAAAATGCCGTAAAAACCACAGAAATATCCCACTTCTGAAGCTGTGAGGATGTACCGAGGGGCTAATGAGATTTTTAACGTGTCAGGAATGAAGGCGTGAAAGGATTTGCTAGAACTGGTTGTTTATTAACAAACGATATTTGTTTCTATCACAACTGTAACACAAATGATTGGATCTCGCGTAATAAATACTTAACGGGCGCTCACGCGAATAGCGAGGAAGAGCGCACGGAGAAATAAGTAAACGGTCTTAACTGTATGAGAGCCGGTACACGAGTCGCGACTCAACTCGCTCTTCCGTACCTCGAACCCTTAACAACCCATGGTTGCCTCGCAACACTAACAAACATAGGTTGCTAAGTGACTAACAATTGAAGGCGCTGTTGTCGAGTTGGCATGCAACGAGATAACGGCTGCGCGCGCAATACAGATGGCAGCAGTAAATTATGCCGAATGGGTTATAAGCCCTATAGCGCCTTACATAACAAACGATATTTGTATCACAACTGTAACACTTTAATGATTGGATCTCGCGTATCAAATACTTAACGGGCGCTCACGCGAATAGCGAGGAAGAACGCACGGAGAAATAAGTAAACGGTCTTATCTGTATGAGAGCCGGAACACGAGTCGCGACTCAACTCGCTCTTCCGTATCTCGAACCCTTAACAACCCATGGTTGCCTCGCAACACAAACAAACATAGGTTGCCAACTGATTAGCAAATGAAGGCGCTGTTATCGAGTTGGCAAGCAACGAGACAACGGCTGCGCGCGCAATACAGATGGCAGCAGAAAGTTATGGTGAATGGGTTATGAGCCCTATAGCGTCTTACAGTATGAAAGCTGGAACACGAGTCGCGTCTCAACTCGTTCTTCCGTATCTCGAACCCTTAACAACCCATGGTTGCATCGCAACACAAACAATCATAGGTTGCTAAAGGCCAATTTCACAAAGTCCGGTTAGATTAACCGACGGTTAAAATTAGCAGGGTGGCCAACAGAAAATAGAGGTGAAGGAAAACCAAGCATTCTTATCATTTCAGTTGGAACCCTGCTAATTTTAACCGTCGGTTAATCTAACCGAGCTTGGTGAAATTGGCCCTAAGTGATTAGCAAATGAAGGCGCTGTTGCCGAGTTGGCAAGCAACGAGACAACCGCTGCGCGCGCAATATAGATGGCAGCAGAAAGTTATGCCGTGTGGCGTTCCTGTTACCGACAACTTCGTTATCGACTTAAACGAATCGAGTTTATCGATATATTTCGATATATATATATTATGGTATTGATTTGTTGTTACTTATATTAACGATACTTATTTATTTGTTTGTAAAAGATATTGATTACTTTATTCTCCTGTATCTGACATTGTATACATCCATTTATAATTGATTAAACATTTATTATTAAATTTAACGGAAGTCTAGTGATTTTCACATAAGTTCCCACAACTGGTGACCCCGACGTGATCTCGTCAAGCGCGGAACTTTAAAATTGGTGACTAAGAAATCTGCAAGTCCGATTTCTTGTTCAGTGAGGAATTGTGAAAACTTCTTGGACAATTTACGGCTTTTCTTCGACAAGAACTTCTTGGTAGCTGAGTTGTTATTCGGCAAGTTCCTTGGACTTCGTTGTTTAAGACTTCGAAAATTCTTCGAGATGCCTGTCGACAGAACACCGCCCGCTACTCCTGGATCAGCTTCAGCTTCAGAGGATCAACAGGATCAGCATGTCAATAATTTGGAAAGTTCAGCTCAACATACCAGCAACGAGCCGAGAAATTCAGGTGAGTCTGGCGAAATCAATGCCAACGAATTTCGTCTTCTTAAGCTTCCGATTTTCTGGCATAAGCAACCAAAGCTCTGGTTTGCTCAACTTGAGTGCGAATTTTTGGTTTTTCGAATTCTTTCGGTTGATATCAAATATAGCACAGTAATAAGACATCTTGACGAACAAGCTCTTTTAATGGTTGCTGAGATAATTGAGAGACCACCTGAAAAAGATAAATATGTAAATTTAAAGAATCTGCTTATTAAACGTTTTACTGATTCTGATGAAAAACGGCTTAGACAATTATTGGCTGGTGTTGAAATGAATGATAAGAAACCCTCTGATTTGTTGAGAGAACTTAAACAATTGGCTGGAGGAACTATTTCTGATAATGTGTTACATTCAATTTGGCTTCAAAGATTACCTTATCGTGTTCAATCAACTTTAGCAGTTGTTGAAGGTAGGCCTCTTATTAAGTTGGCTGATTTAGCTGATAAAATCATGGATCGGGAGTCTGGACTTCAAGTTGCTACAATAACTCCTTCAACTGAGCCTTGTGTTGCTAAATCTTGTGATCTCGCCGATCTTGAACGTAGAATTTCAGCTTTAGAGGTCAAGCGTTCTAGAGATAGGTCAAGATCTAGATTTAATGGAAAGAGAAGGTTTAGGTCGTCATCAAGAAATATGAAGACTGATAAAAAGGATGAGCAAACTTGTTTTTACCACAGGAAATTTGGTAATAAAGCCATCAAATGTACGATTCCTTGTGCGATGTCAAAATCCTTTACAGGTAACCAGGAAAACTAGATGTTCCGTTGAAGGTGGAGATGGCTGTCAACGGTTCACCCAACAATCGTCTCATTATCACCGATAAATGTTCAGGCCTTAATTTTTTGATAGATACAGGAGCTGACATTTCTCTGGTTCCAAAAAGGTCAGTATCAAATACTCCGTCTTCTTCTTTTAAACTCTTTGCTGCTAACGGAACCAAGATTGATACCTATGGTTCAAAAACCTTAGCCTTAAATCTTGGATTACGCAGAGTTTTCAAATGGAAATTTTGTATTGCAAATATTCAACGACCTATTTTGGGAGCAGACTTTTTGAGTCATTATGGATTATTGGTTGACATGAAACATAGACAATTGATTGATACTATTACTAGTTTAACTCACAAAGGAAAGTTGTCAAGAATTAATCATTTGACAGTCTGTACAACTTCACCAGATTCACCTTTCCATAAAATCCTTGCTGAGTTTCCAGAGTTAACTCGTTTTGCTCCAATTTCAAATAATAAAATACACCAGGTAGAACATCATATCATCGTCAAAAGTTCTCCTGCTGCTTCGACTCCTCGACGACTATCTCCTGAGAAATTGAAGTTCGCAAGAGATGAATTTAATACGATGATGGAGCAAGGAATTTGTCGACCATCGAGTAGCTCTTGGGCGGCTCCGCTTCATATGGTTCCTAAGGGTGGATCAAATTCTTGGCGACTTTGTGGAGATTATCGTGCTTTGAATGCAGCCACGATTCCTGATAGATATCCTCTTCCACACATTCAAGATTTTACTGCAGGTCTACATGGAAAGAACATATTTTCCAAAATAGATCTTGTAAAAGCTTACTATCAAGTTCCTGTTGCAAAAGAAGATATACCGAAAATTGCTGTGACTACTCCTTTTGGACTCTTTGAATTTCTGGTAATGCCTTTTGGTTTTCGAAACGCTGCTCAGACCTTCCAACGTTTAATGAATAGTATTCTTTCTGGTCTTGACTTTTGTTTCTGTTATCTGGATGATATTTTGATGGCCTCGTCCAATGAAAGTGATCATTTCAAGCATCTGCATACTGTTTTTACACGTCTGAAACAATTTGGTATGACGATTAACATTTCCAAATGTCTTTTTGGTAAAGAAGAAATTCCTTTTCTTGGTTATCTTGTTTCCAAGCAAGGAGTTAAACTTACTACAGAAAAGGTTAAAGCAATTATGGATTATAAACAACCTAAAACCATTCATGAATTAAGAAGATTTTTAGGGATTATAAACTTCTATCGTCGTTGTTTAAAAAACGCTGCTTCGCATCAAGCAATTTTGACTGACTATTTGGAGGACAGTAAGAAGAAGGATAAGAGTTTAGTTAATTGGTCACCTGAAGCGGAAGAGGCTTTTAAATTCTGCAAGGAAGAGCTGTTACGTATCACAACCTTGACTCATCCTGCTCCAATAGTCCCTCTTATTTTGACTTGCGACGCTTCTGATTTAGCGGTAGGTGCTTCTCTGGAACAAGTTATTGACGATTATAATAAACCAATAGCTTTTTTCTCTAAGAAGTTGGATAACACTCAACGCAATTATAGCACTTACGATCGTGAACTTCTGAGCATCTTTTTGGCTATCAAACATTTTAGATATCTTCTTGAAGGACGTCAAATTTTGATACGAACTGATCATAAACCTTTAGTTTATGCTTTCAAGCAGAAATTGGATAAAGCCTAGACAGATTCGTCAATTGGATTTTATTGCTCAATTTTCAACTAACATTGAATATATTCCTGGAAAAGATAATATCGTTGCAGATTCGCTCTCAAGAATTGAATCCATTTCTATGCCAGTTATTGTTTCTCTGGAAGATCTGACTACATACCAACAAGAAGATGAGGAATTAAAATCTCTCCTTACAGATTCTTCTCTCAAGCTACAGAAACTGATTCTTACTGGTTCTTCTTCTCCGATATTTTGCGATTGTTCCACTGACAATATTCGCCCATATGTACCTCAACTTTCACGAAGAAGAATTTTTGATGTGGTTCATGGACTTTCGCACCCCAGTGGACGTTCTACCTGCAAGCTGATTCGGCAAAAATTTGTTTGGCCAACGATGAAAAAAGACATTAAAGAATGGTCTAGAACTTGTTTACCTTGTCAACGAGCTAAGATTCACAAACATACGAAGAATTTTCCTCAAAAGATTCCTATTCCAGATCAGCGCTTTCAACATGTCCATTTGGACTTGATTGGTCCTCTTCCAATTTGTCAAAACTTTAGGTATTGTCTCACCATGATTGACAGATTTTCACGATGGCCAGAAGCAATTCCTTTGGTTGAGATTTCTGCGGAAACTGTCACAACTGCCTTTTACTCTCATTGGGTGGCGAGATTTGGTTCTCCACATATTATTATCACAGATCAAGGTCCACAGTTTGAAGCAGCACTGTTTAAAGCTCTCACCAACCTTATTGGTTGCGTGTCAGGACTTCTGCTTATCATCCAGCCTCAAATGGAATTCTAGAGAGATGGCATCGCACATTAAAGAGTGCTATTATGTGTCACGCTAACAAAGATTGAATAGAAGTTTTGCCAACGGTTTTATTAGGACTACGTACCTGTTTCAAGGAAGATTTGCAAGCGTCTCCAGCAGAAATGCTTTACGGAACTTCTTTGAAGATTCCAGGGGAGTTTTTCATAGAAGAAGATCTTCCAGCTGATCCAGAAATTTTTGTGGAGAAATACCGGATTCATATAAGAGAAATCAAGTCTCAACCTACTGCGCACCATCACAAAAAAACACCTTTTTATCACAAGAATTTATTTGATTGCACGCATGTTTGGATTCGTGTAGATTCTGTTAAAAAATCTCTTCAACCACCTTACAATGGTCCTTTTCGTGTTGTATATAGGATTAATAATAATCTCTTCACTGTCGATGTTTCAGGAAAACTTATTAATGTCTCTACTGAACGGCTTAAGCCAGTGTTTTTGCCTAAAGAGGTAGACTCTGATCCAGTTAATTCCACGCCTACTTCAAGTTTCACTACTCTTTAACTACTTCTCATGGAACTCTGAGAACGTATTCTGGTCCCAGGAAACAAGTGCGTTTCGCAACATAGGATGTTGCTTGCGGGGGAGTACTGTGGCGTTCCTGTTACCGACAACTTCGTTATCGACTTTATCGACTCGAGTTTATCGATATATTTCGATATATATACATATTATGCTATTGATTTGTTGTTACTTAGTAACGATACTTATTTATTTGTTTGTAAAAGATATTGATTACTTTATTCTCCTGTATCTGACATTGTATACATCCATTTATAATTAATTAAACATTTATTATTAAATTTAACGGAAGTCTAGTGATTTTCACATAAGTTCCCACAGCAGAACGGGCTATAAGCCCTATGGCGTCTTACAGATCTAAGGGTACGTCTCTGATAATAGCCTTCCGTGAAACATGGAAAGGAGGAATAAAGGCTACCACATTTTTGGCGGCGAGGTTCTGATTTTCCACTAGAGTGTTGGCAGCTTCTCCAGACTTGAAAAATACGGAAACTTGAGAGAGTCCTATTTTCTTGACTTCCAAAATGTCTTGAATGTTGAGTTCACAAGTGACTCTTCCTACAAAAATTGGATGGAGAGGTGTTCTTGTGTCAGATATGCTTTGGACGTGAACGTCAAAGGGTCCGGCGTTATTGGCCGAGTAGCGATTGTTGCGGATGTTATTTGTGAGAGATATAACTGATCCTGAAGCTGAGTTTATATGAGATTTAACGCTCTTGTCAGATTCCGATCGAGAGTTCTGTAAGACAGCGAGTCAATTTGTAGTTTGTCAGGAGAATGGCTTTTTTAGAAGGGTAATATTTTAACAGTTGAATCATGGAGCAAGATGAATAGCTATTATTATGAACGTGAAAAATCGAATAAAGTATCAATTGAAGCACTTATCGAAACACATTTTTATTAGTCAACTTATAAATACGAACACACAAACAATAATGAACTCTGGATATAAATGTGATTAATCGATTAAAGAATATCACACGTATCAACGAGACACGTCCGTTTAGAATCGCGGTTTACAGTCAAAGACACTCAGGCATCCTCTCGATCTCACAAACACTCCTATTGCTATGACAATACTCATTTGTTAATTAAATAGTTTATGTATCTAAGGAAACGCGTTGCTAACATCATTTGAATATGGCGCTTATATCCATCGATTATATGCATGCGCGAGCGCCACTAGCAATTTCTCTAACTATGAGACTGCCAGTATCTTACAGTTCTTTGTAGCCGAGAAAAGGATATCCTGACTTGCAGGGCGTTTATGAGTTTCTTTGTTAGTCGCGGAAGGCGAGGAGCGGGCCTCAGAGAGCAAAGAATTGAGGGCAGAGGCTACGTACGGGTCCTCAATGTTCTTCGCCATAACTGCTCAGTCAAATAAAAGTTGATCTTAAAGATTACCTGCTTGTTTGCGATTATGTGATGCGACGTAGATCCCGTTGAATCCGAAGGATCTTTCCTCTGAGAGGGTAAAAAGGATAAAAATTTGAGTCAAGAGAAGGATAAAAAGAAGGAGAGAGAAAGAGTAAAAGAAAGCGTGTTCTCGAGAGAACAAAGAAAATAAGGCGGCGCCGGCCGCAGACAAAGGCGGGACGAGAATCGTTGTGGCCGCGCTCTGAATTGTCCAAATATATGTTCAACGAGAGTCTGGTGGCCACGATTTTTCTGTTCTGAAATAGGCACTCGACGATTTAGATACAATTGGCCGTAAAAGACACAAAAAAGCAGCCCTGAAATGGGCTGATAACACGGATTAACAGGAGGTACTCAAAAACACGTCCGCACATGAACGATACCAAGATGGCCGACCGCATACGTATGTGAGTCTGAAAATTGGAAAGTTGGAAAGTGGGAAAAAATAAATGTCACAATTTTGGTATTTCGCTCGATACGATTATCATTCCTCAGAATTGACTGCACCAATCTTATTCAAACTGGTCGCAATCGAAAGTTTGCATCCACATTGCATAAGAATAGTGCCGTTAGATTTTTGATTACGGCTTTAGTTCCTGAGGCATTTTAATCGAAAGTTTATTAGACGTAAAACTCCGGATAAGTTACTTGGTAGCGCCGCGGCCCCTGTACATAGGCAAAATCGTTGACAAGCCGGAAAGAATTTTTTTATATACTTGGCGTCGCGACGCTACCACGTCGCTTGATCTTAATAAAGAAAATCCTACATCTATGTTGGAAACATTAAAAGAAATAATTAGAGGCGAACCAAGAGGTAAGAAGGGAGTAGAGGATATAGATTTTGAAATATTAGACAGCACTGAAGGATGCAATGTAGCAGATAAATTTAATGTATATTATATACGAAGTATTAATAGTATAGTAAAATCTATAAATGGGAGTGAGCCTGGGAATGCGTGTAAAAGAATTATTTATGTTATTGAAAACGAGGGAATTATAGAAAATTTTGAGATGATTAGTATAGAGCATTTACAGGAAATTGTTATGGGACTACCGAAAAAGGAAGGTACAGAGGAGGGAATAACTAGTGATATATTAAAGGCAGTAATTTGCGTAATAAAAGAGGAATTTGTTGATATAATAAATAACTCTTTGGAGGAAGGTTGCTGTCCAAAAGGTTGGAAAACATCTACGATAATACCGATTCCAAAAATAGAGAAACCTAGAAAAGCATTTAGACCTATTAATATGTTACCAATTATTGAAAAAATATTAGAATTAGTAGTTAAAAAGCAAATTGAAACGTATTTGGAAGATAATTGTATTATAACAGAGCATCAGTCGAGCTTTAGAAAACGGTATTCGTGTGAAACAGCGATTCAAACAGTCATTGATGAATGGAAATTGATAATTAGTGAGGCAAAAATGGTAGGGGTAATTTTCATGGATCTTAAGCGAGCCTTTGAAACAACACATAGAGAAAGATTATTAGAGAAATTATATCAATATGGAATTAGAGGAATGGTTTTAGAATGGTTATGATCATATTTAAAAGATACGAGGGTTGTATGATAAGTATTTAACGACTGATAGCGCCACTGACTCAAAATCTGTATACCATCGTTTAACGCCATCTTTCGAACGACGCCTATCAAAATTTCAGACAGATTTATCGAGTAGTTTTGTTTTGATAGCTGTTGAAAGTGGGCAAATTTGTGTTTGTTTGCAACCATGGAAAAAGAGCAATATCGGTCAGTTTCCTTTTTTTGGATGGGAAGACGTGTGAGAAAATCAAAGTGAAGTTGCATGCCGTTTATAAGGATCATGCACCTTCGATGATTACCATCAGATACTAGTTTAATGAATTCAAGCGTGGCCGAACATCCGTTTTTGATGAAGAGCGCAGGGTTCGACAAATCATATTTTTTGGATGGCTTAAAAAAGTTGGAATATCGCTGGGCTAAGTGCGCCCCTTTCTCTCTCTCTCCACCGAAATTTAAAAATTGAATCCAGAAATGAAGATATTTACTACAGAATTAATGATCTTAAAGAATAAAATTACTAAAAATGCAGAATAAGAAAAGCATCTATATCGTAGAATGTTAGATATACTTGAAGATACTAAACATCCGTCAAAAGATATAAAAGCAGATGATAAAAGTAAGTAATTAAGTAAAAGATATAGGTACTTTTCTTTTTTTGCGTCTTTAGCAATTTTATTTTTTACGGTCATTAATTTTGTAGTGAATATCTTCATCTCCGGATTTTATTTTTGAATCAGTGGAGAGAGGGAGAGAGAGAGATTGAATAAGCTTTTGCATATTCCCCTATGTGTCTCAATATTGTTCCTACGATGCGCACAATATATATGTATACACACATATTTGTATTGTTTCTACGATACGCACAATATACATATATACACACATATTTAAATTTTCCATATGTAAAATATGAATCAAGAATATATAAAATTTATTTTAGAAAATGATTAAATATATTAAATAAAAAGAAGATTAGGATTTTTGCAATATCTTTCCTAAGTAATGCTTTAATATTTTGTAGCTGACACCTCAAAACATGTTTCATATTTTCTAAAGCTGTATCGTAGGCTTTTATTTTAATCAACGCAGCTGCCAAATTATTATAAACTTTTATATGATCCTCTAATAAAATCTGCAATTCAACATTAACCGACTCTTCCTCTTCAATTTGATTTAAATTTGAAGTACTTTTTATCGATGACAGATATTCTAATGCTCTCCGATAACATTACATTGCAAAAGGCTATCCGAATAAACCATCAATTTTCACATTCACATTTTTCATTGCTTTAAAAAAATAAGAGGTTGACACAGTGTCATTATGACATAGCGACTTTTTTCTCTTTCAACTTTAACTATAACGCAGGTACATAAATTTGTTTATTTCATTTTTGTAACGTGATTGTCATTATTTAATATTGTAATTTTAGTTCACTTGATAAGGACCAAAACCATATGGTCGAAACGTTGTGATAACAATCAAACAATAAATTGCCAGTTGGGTCGGATATATATAAACACTCCTTTAATTTATCTACTGGCGACATCTCTAAATTAAACATTAATTTAAAAAAAATAAGTTCAACCATTATGTCAAAAAAAGTAAAATAGACTAAATCTTGTCCTTAAAGTATTTAGTTCAAGGAAATAAATAACCTTTATTATATAATTTATAAACAAAATTATTACCTTATTTCTCTTTTTTGACTAATGTTTAACATTTCTATTTCAGACTCTAACTCTGACGCTTTCAATTCAACTGTATACGTAATATTTTTGATAAAATTTCCACAACATGTTTTGCTATATTAACATAAACATGCAACTCATTGCTTAACCATTTGTAAATGACTTAAAAATATTATTTATGCATTAATTACATTTATATATAAAATATAAATAAACATTATACATGAATGCGCGTTCGCGCATATAATTACTAGTTTATCGTTATCGAAAACATGGCCAGTCAAAATCTCTAAATATTCCTTCGATGCTTCCATAATCATTTTTCAATAATGTATTTATCACAAAGAAGAAATCACTTCTCTTCCTTGCACTATTCCGCTATACTCTTAATAACCGTTAATCACTTTATCACTTTTCTTCTTGTATTGCATTATTTCGTATGCATAAGCATATTTAATAAATCAATAAATGCATAAAAATATTTGATTTCTTCTGTTTATATCATTTATTAGAATACATTTTAGAAGGAATTATATTCTGTTTATATACATATATGCGTTTATTCAATAGAATGGACTTGTTTTATATTCATATTAAGTATATGAATATGAAACAAGTCCATCCGTTTCGTATGTTATAGCCCGAAAAGGCTATACACTAATTATTAATATTGTTGCGTCCCTGCGAGTCGTCTGTGGTAGTTAATCCTGAAGTTGCTCCCGTCTCTAAGAGATCATCTCCAAACACGTCGCCAAGGGTTGTTGTAAAACAACGGCGGACATCTTGAGAGAGAGATCGGCCATCTTGAGTCTCGCGACGGATGTCATTCCGGGCGGACGTATTTGAGATTACGATTACCGTTATTACCCGTTCTGTGTTCCTTGTTTAATTGTGTGTTCTGTGTTATTATTAAAGTCCTTCTGTTCTTTTAAAAGAGTGTTAATCATTTACGTCGCGGTACGCGAGTGCCGTTTGTGTCGCGCGTGTTCGAGTATTATCGAAGTCGACGCGCGGACGCAACATTTTGGGGGCTCGTCCGGGATACGGCGGACCGTTTTGTGTATTTTAAAAGAAAAGCGTGAGCTATGGCAATGGAGCAACAGGATCCAATAACGGGAGTTTCCACACGAAAGAGAGTTCGTGCTACGACGACGCTTCAAGATGCGACATCGGGGCCATCGTTGGAGGCAATTACTCTGCAATGCGGGAAATTCGGGAGTTTCGCGAGGAGCGATTGCGGATGCGAGCTGAGTTTGAATCGCAACTGCTTGAGCGGAATAGTGAGCTACGTCGAATGGGAGAGATTTTCCGACAACGGCAAACACAGCTAAGTCCAACTAATAACCGAGATTCTGTAGCTCGAAGCCAAAATTTTTTTAGAGAAAATGAGCTTGGATATAAATTGAAACCCGACAGTTATGATGGAAGTGTCCCTTTACGCGAATTTATGACACAGTTCGATCTGATAGCGCGGGCCAATTTGTGGAATGATTCTTCTAAGACAGTAGCGTTAGCATCATGTTTGAGGGGAAAAGCGCGTTCGGTTTTAGATGGAATTTTTGAAATCGAAAATGTACGATTCGAGGAGTTAAAATCGAAATTAGAATTGCGTTTTGGGGAAGGGCATTTAGCTCAGACATATTACACCCAATTTACAAATAGGAAACAAAAATATTCGGAAGATTTAGCAACCTTAGGCGCAGATTCAGAGAGATTGTCTCGTTTGGCTTATCCCGAATGCTCACATGAGGTGAGAGATAAAATTGCTTGCGCGCAGTTTATCGTCGCGCTATCGGACGGATTTGTGAAACGAACTTTACAGCTGGAGAGTGTTTCTTCTTTAAAATCAGCTGTAGAAAGGGCAATGGCTGTTAAAGACATACAAGAAAATAGTTTTGTTAAAAATAAATATAGTCAACAGGGAAATAATAATAAAGGTAAAAATGTATAATAACGGACCCAGCTCCAATGACCTTGACCTTGGCATATGTTGTCAAGGTCATGACCCTGAGTAACCTCCAAAAGGTTTTAGCCGTCGCTCGTTTTTTATTAAAAAGTTATTAACAAAAAAAGTTTGAAAAATATAGCAGTTATTTTGAGTATTGAAAGGCATAAATGACGAATATATATGTGGAAAAAATATATGTATGAACGATTTCCCGCTTTTTCCACCATAGGGGGGGGGGGGGGCGGAACCCACTGCGTCCATGCATACACTTTTCCACCCACACAAGAATTGTAGGGTAGACTTCGCTTCGCTTCCGAAAACCAAATTTTAGTTTTAAATCAGGAATAGGTTTGGGTTAGGTTATATCTTTCGGAAGTGGAGCCCCCCGTAGGGGGGGCGGAACCTACTGTGTCCACGCATATATTTTACAACGCGAAGCGAAGTCCATCCCACGATTGTTGTGTGGATGGGAAAGTGTATGCGTGAACGCAGTGGGTTCCGCCCCCCTACGGGGAGGCTCCACTTCCGGAAGATATAACCTAACCCAAACCTATTTCTGATTTAAAACTAGACCTTGCTTCGTGCAGAAAGTTGCAAATTCATGTGAAATCATATAATTATAAATCTTGTTTAAGTAGTCAGAACTTTTTACTAACCTAGTGACGGGAAAGGTCAATGACCTTGACCTTCTTAGAGGTCAAGGTCGACATCAAGGTCAACCGGAAGTCATATGGGATAGGGTGTGTAAAGGTAAACATTTACCCATTTACGTTTTATTTAGTAAACTTTTTTTGTGAATAACTTTTTAATAAACAACGAGCGACGCTTAAAACATTTTGGAGGATGCTCAGGACAGTGACCTTGACAACATATGTCAAGGTCAATGTCATTGGAGCTGGGTCCGTTATTATGCATTTTTACCATAATAAATTTCATAAATTTAATTTTAAACAAGAGAATGGAAAACGGGAAAAAGATTTTGATAAGAGAAACTTCGTAAAACAAAGTAAATTCAATTATAAGGATCAAAAGAATAAATTCTTCCAGACAAAGAAAGAATGTTGGCAGTGTGGTGCTCAGGGGCACTTCCGTTCAGAATGGCCGTCTTTAACGGAAAACAAGCATTAGTCGAACTCTGCGGGGCAAGTTCGGCTAACAAAATAAATGCCCCGGAAAGATTGTATAATCGTTTTTACAAAATAAATAGAGTTAAGAAAAATTCTTTCTGTTACAAGGGGATGTAAGATGGTGGAAATTGTATATTTAAAATAGATACGGGCTCTGATGTTTCGATTTTAAATGAAAGCTTGGTTAGGGGGCCAAAGCAACGGTATGAAATAAATGGATATAGTTTAAAATATCCAACGGAAGAGATTGTTTCAGTGAATTATAAAGTTATTGTTGGAATAGAATTAGGAAAGTATTCTTTGGATGTTCCGACACTAGTTGCTAATATTTCGGATGATTGCATATTAGGAATTGATTTTCTTGAAATGATTGATTTGGGCAGAGCTTTTGAGTCTGAATTCGGGAATTTTGAGTATCATAGAGATATTGAGTTTCCATGTTCGCGAGTGATTTCTGAAGAGAAAGTTCCTTGTTTCTTGGAGACATTTTTTGAAGAAAACTCTAAAAACCTAAATATTTCTCAAAAGGATGTTTTTGCTAAATTCTTAAACGAATTTCAGGATGTGTTTTCGGAAGATTTAATTGCAGCAAACTGTGAAGTTTTAAAGCATGTCATCAACATAAAGGATTCCAATCCTATTAAACAGGCTCCTCGAAGGGTTCCCATACATCTTAGAGACGAAGTAAGTCAGATTATTCAGGAAATGAAGTTGCAGGGTGTAATTAAAAATTCTCAAAGTCCATGGGTTTCTGTTGTGGTACTAGTTAAGAAAAAGGATGGGTCATTAAGATTTTGTGTGGACTATAGGAAGTTGAATGCGGTCACGGTCAAGGATTCTTATCCACTACCACGTATTGAGGATATTTTGGACCAGATATCAGGGAATTCCTGGTTTTCCACTCTAGATCTAAAAAGTGGATATTGGTAAGTGAAACTTTCTTCTGAGGATAAAGAAAAGACGGCGTTTTCCGTAGGAAATGGTTTATGGCAATTTACAGTCATGCCATTTGGCTTATGCAATGCTCCAGCTACTTTTGAGCGTCTAATGGAAAAAATTCTTCGAGATATTTTATCTAAAATCTGTTTGGTATATCTTGATGATGTGATTGTTTTTAGCAAATCTTTTGAGGAAATGATGGCTAATCTAAAGAGGGTTTTTCTTTGCTTACGTATGGCAAACTTGAAAATTAATCCCAAAAAATGTTCTCTCTTTGGAAGGGAGGTGAAATATCTAGGACATATTGTATCAGAACAAGGCATCGCTACAGATCCTGAGAAAATCACTGCTGTAAAAGACTGGCCTATTCCTCAAAATAAGAAAGGTTCGAAGTTTTCTAGGATTTTGTTCCTACTATAGAAAATTTGTGAAAGGTTTTTCTTTGATAGCAAAACCTCTGTTTATGCTCACTGAGAATCAGGTCACATTTGAGTGGTCTCAATCTTGTCAACAAGCATTTGAAGAGTTGAAACAAAAATTGATTTCTTCACCAATTTTATCTTTTCCTATGGAAAAGGGAGAGTTTATCCTTGACACTGATGCTTCAAATCATAGGACTGGAGTAGTTTTATCACAAGCTCAAGATGGAACTGAAAAAGTTATTGCTTATTTCAGCCGAATTTTGAGTAAAACAAAAAGGAATTATCGCGTTACTCGAAGGGAATTATTGGCTATTGTGGAATCACTGAAGTCTTTTCATCATTATTTATATGGAAGGAAATTTTTAATTCGAACGGATCATATTTCACTTCGTTGGTTGATGTCTTTTAAAGATTTAGGTCAATTAGCCCGTTGGTTAGAAAGATTGCAGCAATATGAGTTTGAAATCATTCATCGGAAGGGACAACTACATCAAAATGCTGATGGGCTGTCAAGACGTCCTTGTGCGGAATTAGGTTGTGATTATTGTACAAAAGTAGAATTTAAAGAGAATTTGGTTGCTCGGATAGTTTTAGGCGAAGATTGTTTAGAAGAATGGCGCAAGAAACAATCGGAGGATCCAATTATTTCGATTTTCTTACGAGGAAAGGAATCAGGAATACGTCCTTCTCGACAAGAAATGGCCATGCAGGATATTTCGGCAAAAATATATTGGTCCTATTGGGATGCATTAGTTTTGAAGAATGGTGTTCTATATAAAAAGTGGGAGTCTCCAAATTTTAAATCTATTATTTTTCAGATTATTGTCCCTAGGAATTGCATAAATCAAATATTGGAAGTAGCCCATGATTCCTCGTTCGGCGGTCATTTTGGGGTAAATAAAACGTTGGAGAAGATCCGGAAACGTTTTTACTGGGCTACATGTAAACATGATGTGGAAGATTGGTGTCGTTCGTGTAAAATTTGTGTAGCGAAACAAGGTCCTTCAGGAAAAGGAAAATCTCTGTTACAAATTTATAATGTAGGTTCCCCATTTGAAAGGGTTCAGATGGATATACTTGGTCCTCTTCCCATTACTTCAGTAGGTAATCGATATTTATTGGTTGTAATCGACTATTCCACTAAATGGGTTGAAACTCTTCATTAAAAAACATTAGAGCTGATACGGTAGCAGAAGCTTTTGTAAAGCAAGTAATTTCTCATCATGGGGCTCCTTTGGAAATCCACACAGATCAAGGGAAAAACTTTGAGTCAAGAATTTTTCAGGAAATGACACGTCTATTAGGGATAAGGGAAACTAGGACGACAGCTTTACATCCTCAGTCTGACGGTCAGGTTGAACGTCATCATCGAACAATTTTGAATTATTTAACTAAATTTATTTCAGAAAATCAGAAAGATTGGGATAGTTGGATTCCTATGTATTTAATGGCTTATCGATCTTCAAAACATGAAGCCATGGGTGTTTCCCCGGCTGAATTGTATTTTGCACGGGATTTAAGATTGCCATTAGATTTGTTGCGAGGAAATTCTCCAGAGCAAGAGAGGGAGAGTTCTATTGGCAAATATATTTGGAAGTTAAAAAGGAAGTTGCAAGATATTCATAACAGTGCTAGGCAACGTTTAAATTTTCAATCACTCCGATCGCGTTATGATCAGAGGGCTAGGCAAGTTAATTTCGATATCGGTCAGAATGTATGGTTTTATAATCCTCGAAAATTTAAGGGAAGAGCGCTTAAATTACAAAACAATTGGGAAGGTCCTTATAAAATAATTAGGAAACTCAGCGATGTTGTATTCGGAATTCAGAAATCGAGCAGGCATAAAAATAAATGTCGGCGACGCGCGTCGAAGTCGACGCGCGGACGCAACTTATATTTATTACTTTATATTACAACACGCCCAAGCTGTAACGCGAATAAGTATAACGTGAGAGCGTTGACCGCGCGAAACGCTGACACAGCGAGCCACGCGCGAAGCCTAAGCGACCACGCAATCACCCCATTGCGAAAATGCGAAAATAAAGGCAAAAGAACTGAGGAAATTGCGAAAATGAAGCAAAGAAGTTCGACGTTGAACTTCCTCAATGTCATTTAAGTCCAAGAAGAGAAATTAGTTTAAATCTGCAGTGAGATTAAATGTCTTTGAGCAAAAAAAGCAAGAATTGTAACGAAAGTTGCACATTAGTATTATAAAACAAAATACCTGTATTGTATTCAATTTTCAAGCAAAAATTATTTTCATCGTGATGTTCAGCAACGAAGAAGCTTTCGATATGCTGATGGTGTTAGGGGAAAGTCAAAGATGTTTCAGGAGGGCAGCGCGTTTGTACGCTGAAAGGTACCCAGGCAGGCAACATCATTCCTATAACGTTTTTAAACGTTTGGCAGAACGTGTAAGATTAACAGGATCCGTACAGCCAAATAAGTGCCATCGCAATAATCGAATTAGGCGTCTAGTGAGAGATGAAAGAATCGAAACTGTTGTAGCAGTAATTAATTTAAATCCTTCAAATTCGGCAAGAAAATTATCTGTTGATGCTGAGATGGGTCACGTGACCGTTTGGCGTTGTTTAAAGGCAGCAAAAATGCATCCTTATCATTTAGCTTTGCATCAGGCTCTTCAGGAGAATGATTTTGAAAACCGCATTAACTTCTGCTCTTGGGCGGAGAATCAGCTCAGAATTGATCGCTTTTCTCATCACGAAGTTTTGTGGTCTGATGAAGCCACTTTTAACAATAATGGAAACGTAAATCTGCACAACATGCATTATTGGGCCGAGCAAAATCCACATTGGATGAGGGAAGTTGATAACCAACATGTATGGAGTCTGAATACATGGTGCGTTATTTTGGGTAACAAAATCATTGGTCCTCATTTCTTCGAAAGGACATTAAATGGAGAAGTTTATGAGGACTTCCTATTGAATATCCTTTCGCAGTTCCTAGAGGACGTGCCTTTAAACGTGAGAATAAACATGAGGTTCCAGCAAGATGGCCGCCCAGCCCATTATGCCAGAAGAGTTAGAGTGATTCTTAACCAAACGTTTCCTAACTGATGGATCGAAAGAAATGGGTCAGTAAGCTGGCCACCAAGATCCCCAGATCTCACAATCTTGGATTTTTACTTTTGGGGCCGAATCAAAGAATTGGTTTATGCTTCAAAACCAATAACTCGGGATGACATGAAGGAAAGAATTAAATAAGCATGCAGGAAAATAAAGAAGAATTGCTGGATGCTTTGTCTTCATTTCCAAGGCGAATTCGAAAATGTTTGAAGGTCAATGGATGGCAATTTGAGCATTTGTGAATTATATGAATTATTTGCATTCTTCTTTCAATTTCTTTAACACATTATTTTCATTATCGTGTTCAACAACGAAGAAGCTATCGGTGATGACGGCGTTAGAAGACAGTCAGAAGTGTTTCAGAGGAGCAGCGCTAGAAAATACACATAGAGTTTGAAGTCCTTATTTGCTGCTGACACACACACACACACACGCGCGCACACACACACACACACACACACGCGCGCGCGCACGCACGCACACGCACGCACGCACACGCACACACACACGCACACACACACGCACGCACACACACACACGCACACGCATACGCACAAAGAGGTGTAAATCCAACCGTGCAACCTCCATGCGGTACACCTTGGGTAATGCTAATGCCGGCGGTATCATAACATTTAAGCTTCTGTAATTCGAAAAGTACTTAATGAAAAATAACTTAATTCTAGTGTTTTAGAAAGCTCTCGAGGTAAGCTACAAGAATATGTATTGAAAAATAGGGGGTTCCATTTAAAAAATTCAAAGTGATTTTTATGTGACCTCGACGATGCTATTCCAGGTCATACTAATATTATTATATAATGCGCCGCTTAGAGCTCTACAACTTTTGCATGAAACATTTTTCACGAAAATGCGTTGTTTCCTAAAAAAACTGCTGATACGGTCGCTCTGAAACACCCTGTATATTGTGATAATAAAATTTAAAAAAATATATCACCAAAAATAAAAATAGATAGTATTAGATAATATCATATTAAAACACACACAGAGAACTAATTAAAAGAAAGTGTTACAGAAAATAAAATAAATAGAATATCAATAAACATATTTATAAATAATAAGATGTTCAAGTTAATGGAGATATAAGATCAGGTGTTATAAAGCGTATATGTGGTTAAATAATAAGACTTTTAAGTGAACATAGGTATTTTTGTGATAAAGTTAGTTGTCATAAAGCAAACAAAAAGTAAAGGACTAACAATAGGTATAGATATTAAATCTATTTGATAAAAATACAGAGCACAATGCGATAAGTGATTAGAGTAGTAACTAATATCTGACAAACTAAAATAAATATAGATAAGTATAGTAAAAGTAAAAATAAATATAGTATAGTAAAATAAATATAATTTAAAAAAATCGATATAGTTAGTAAGAATGGCGAGAACATTGTCGGAAGATTCAGTTAACGTCGAGAAGCTTGTCGATGCTGAAAATTTCCAATTATGGAAATTTCAAGTTAGAATAATATTCAATGCAAATGAATTATATGGTATCGTAGCTGCGATACTCCAATAAAGAACAGGGACAATCAGTGGAAGAAGAAAGATGATACCGCTTAAAAAATAAGGTAATTATTTAGTATAGGGGAGGCAGTTCCGATAATCTTGATCTTGACATATGTTGTCAAGGACATGACCCTGAGTAATTTTTTCTTATAACTTAATCGGCGGTCTCTTATAATTTCTGAGATATTTAAATTTAAAGTTTAATTCAAAACGAAAATTTGGTTTGGGTTATACAACGTAACTCACCAAATTTGGTAATTATTTATATTAAAAATTTGGTTTGGATTAGGTTATATCTTCGGGAAGTGGAGCCCTCCCGTAAGGAGGGGGGCGGAACCCATTGTGTCCACGCATATACTTTACAACGCGAAATGAGGTCTACCCCACAATTGTTGTGTGGATGGGAAAGTGTATATGTGGACGCAGTGGGTTCCGCCTCCCCTACGGGGGGCTCCACTTCCGGAAGATATAACCTAATCAAAACCAAATTTTAGTTTTAAATCAGAAATAGGTTTGGGTTAAGTTATAATTTCCGGAAGTGGAGCCCCCCTAAGGGGTGGGGAGGGGGGGGGCGGAACCCACTGCGTCCACGTATACACTTTCTCATTTACATAACAATTGTGGGATGGACCTTGCTTTTCTTTGTAAAGTATATGCGTGGACACAGTGGGTTCCGCCCCCTTTACGGGAGGCTTCACTTCCGAAAGATATAACCTAACCCAAACCAAATTTTAGTTTTAAATCAGAAATAAGTTTGTTATAGCCCGAAAAAGCTATACTAATTATTATTTTATATATATAAATTACTTTATATTGCAACACGTGAATAAGCGAATAAGTATAACGCCGCGAGCATTGATCGCGCGAAAACGCTGACACAGCGAGCCACGAAGCCGAAGCGACCGCGCAATCACCCTGTTGCCAAAACGCGGAAAGGAAGGCGAAAGAATCGAGGAAATTGCGAAAATGCAAGCAAAGAAGTCCTACTTTGAATTTCCTTAGCTTGCACCCGGATCTTGCCACCAAAATCGAGCGACACGACGCGTGGCCGCCAAACGACCACCTCCTGAGAAACCAAGGGGATACAATAAAAAGACCCATCGCTAATAAGCGGCGGGCAGTCTTTATCCTTAATTAACATTACGCGGACAGTATCGTTAACAGTCGCGAGTGTCAACAGCAAGTGTCGATAATTATTACAATATCGAGTAGTCACGCATAGCAAAATCGTGGAGATCGGGCAGCGAGCCTCGCAACGTAAACCCGACTCCGAACACGCGCACGCGAGTGTCAGTTAACGCGATACGCGACACGAGTAGATAATAAAAACGAGGACGAATTATAACTAAGATCATTTATAGTATTAGGTGTACAACTTTGCTTCCGCCGTTTTTTTTCCGAAATTCGAGGCTTTATTGTAAAAAACTGGTTATACATTTATGATTCAAAGTATTGTCCATCGCTGGCCGCTACTTTCTCCCATCTTTCGGGCAGCGTACGAATCCCGCGTTGAAAAAACTGGTCATCTTTTGAAGCGATCCACGAATCGATCCAATTTCTTACTTCTTCATAAGACCGGAAGTGCTGGTCAACCAGGCCGTGTGCCATTGATCGAAACAAGTGATAGTCAGAGGGAGCAACGTCTGGAGAATACGGCGGGTGGGGTAGGACTTCCCATTTCAACGTTTCCAAGTATGTCTTGACCACTTTCGCAACATGGGGTCGAACATTGTCATGCTGCAAAATCACTTTATCGTGTCTCTTGTTGTATTATGGCCGTTTGTCTTTTAATGCTCGGCTCAAACGCATTAATTGCGTTCGATAACGATCGCCTGTGATTGTTTCAGTCGGTTTTAACAGCTCATAATACACTACGCCGAGCTGGTCCCACCAAATACAGAGCATGACCTTGGAGCCGTGAATATTCGGTTTGGCCGTCGACGTGGAAGCATGGCCGGGATATGCCCATGATTTTCTACGCTTGGGGTTATCGTAATGAACCCATTTTTCGTCCCCAGTCACAATGCGATGCAGAAATCCCTTCCGTCTTTGCCTTTCAAGCAACTGTTCACAAGCAAACAAACGCCGTTCAACATCTCTCGGTTTCAACTCGTAGTGAAAGCGAGGGGGGGATTTAAGGCGGGAAGAGGCACGAACCAAGCATCCATCTCTCTCCGTGGCAGCGGCACTGTCGTGTCTGTGTAGGGCGTTTACATACTTCCTCAGCCCGACAAATAATTGTTAGAAAACAACATTTGCGGGACCCAATTTCCTTGCTTCTGAATCATTCCCATGTCTTTGAGGCGTTTTGAAATTGCTTGTTGAGTCACTCCCAATGATCGTGCCAATTCTTTTTGACTTTGACTCGAGTCTTCATTAAGTAATGCCTCCAATTCTGCATCTTCGAAAACCTTCTCTCTTCCACCGCTATGCCGGTCTTCGACGTGAAAATCACCGTTCTTGAAGCGTTGAAACCACTCACGACACGTTCTTTCACTAATAGCGGCCTCACCATAAGTATTTGAGAGCATTCGATGAGCCTCAGCCGCAGATTTCTTCATATTAAAGCAGAAAATTAAAACTTCCCGCAAATGACGAGAATTTGGCTCGTAAACTGACATTTTCAATCGAGAATAACTTTATGATGCAGACACAAATCGACTAATGTTTCTATGGGGTTATGTTGACAGATGCCCAAGTTTATTGTATGACGTCTATGATCTATTTATTTCGACCACTACTTACCGCTAAAGCCATCTATAGGAAAACGGCGGAAGCAAAGTTGTACACCTAATAAATAAAAGCTTTATTTAATATAAAAGTGTCCAGTTCTACGGGTAACCCGCCAGACGCATCCCGGATTCCTAAATCTTAATTCGGCAACGATCCCGAAATTTCCCGTGCCTCACCCGAAGCATAACAAGTTTGAGTTAGGTTATATTTTCCAGAAGTGGAGCCCTCCGTAGGAGAGGAGCGGAACCCATTGCACCCACGCATATACTTTACAAAGCAAAGCGAGGTCCACCCCACAATTGTTGTGTGGATAGGAAAGTGTATGCGTGGACGCAATGGGTCCCGCCCTCCTACGGGGGGGCTCCACTTCCGGAAGATATAACCTAACCTAAACCTATTTCTGATTTAAAAATAAAATTTATGCTTCTGCTTATGCTTATATTAATGTTTCATAACTTTTGTTTGTAGAACATTTTTTTAATAAATAATGAGCGCCAACTAAAATCTTTTGTATGTTACTCAGAGTGATAACCTTGACAATATATGTCAAGGTCAAGGTCATCAAAGCTGCCTCCCCTATATTGCATATAACTAATATACCAATTACTTCCTTTAGCACTGACACAAAGTGGCAAATTTCTCAAACTTTTTGTTTATAACTTTTTAATAAACAGTGATCGCGGATTAAGTTATAAGGAAAAGTTACTCAGGGTCATGTCCTTGACAACATATGTCAAGATCAAGATTATCGGAGCTGGCTCCCCTATACTAAATAATTACCAAAAATAATAGTAGCAACAGTCAACAAGAAACCTCTAATGCATCTACTGAATTGCAATACTGCTTATGAGATGTGGACGAAGATCAACGCAATTTATGAAAGAGACAATGAGCAACAAAAATGCAGCCTTCTCCAAACGTTCTATGGTTTGAGTTACGATAAAAACACAGACATAGCAGCCTATGTAAGTAAATTATAGAACATTGCTACTAGATTAACTGCTCTCGATACTAGAATAGAAGATGAAATGATTATTTCAAAGATATTTGCGACTTTGCCAGAAGAATATAGACACTTCGCAAGTGCATGGGAATCAGCAAATAGAAACGAAAAGACATTGGATAATTTAACCGCACGACTAATAGCTGAGGAAATGAGAACTTCAAGAAGACAATCCGATGAGAAAGCAGTGGCATTTAATGTAATAAATAAAAAATGCCACAAATGTAATAAACTAGGACATTTAGCAAAGGATTGCAGATTAAGATCAAAAACCTTTGACAAAGAGATACGATGTTTTAAGTGCAACAAAACAGGACACATGGCAAAGGCATGCAGTGTAAAACAGACTGAAAGCGGAAAAACATGTAACATTTGTAAGAAAAATAATCATGAAGACAAAGATTGTTTTTTCAGAAAAAAGAAAAGCAATAAAGAGGACAAGACAGACAAAGTGGCATTTTTAGCAAACGCATCGAAAATGGAAGATGTATGGATTGTGGACTAAGGGACTATTTCAAACATGACCAACAGACCAAACCATGTGAAGAATTTTACAGAGAAACAATTGGATCGAAGTAGCCAAAAAACATGAATCGATGACATCAAATGGATCAGAATCGATCGAGTTTGAAAACTGTAAGCTAAAAGAAGTGTTGTATGTACCAGAATTAAGTACGAATCTTCTATCGGTTCATGCGATTACAGAAAGTGGAGGAGAAGTCTTATTCATGAAGGATGAAGTATTAATAAAATATAATAATAAAATAATAATAAAAGGGCAAAAAATGCAGAATGGTTTGTTTCAGATAAAATTTAAATCAATCAAACAAAGCGAATCGTACCTAACTGATGAATCAAGTAATACTGCAACAAGCTGGCACAGGAAACTCGGTCATATTAGCAACGAAAATATGAAAACTCTTCTTCAGATCAGCAATGGAATAAATCTAACTTCCAAAAATCTGACCGAATTAGAAAAGGTGTGTGAAATTTGCCAAAAAGCGAAGCAAACAAGGACCAAGTTTGAAGAATCAAGAATAAAAGCCAAGAGACCTCTGCAAATTATACACAGTGATGTATATGGCCCAATAAATCCTCCTACATGGGATGGAAATAGATACTTCATCACCTTCTTGGATGATTTCACTCATTTTACGATGGCTTTTTTAGTAAAAAGTAAAGAAAAGATATCAAATAAAATTAAAGAATACATAGAAAGAGTAGAAGTAAGATGGAATATACGAGTATCAAAATTGAGATGCGACAATGGAAGAGAATACATAAATGAGAGAGTAATAACCTGGTACGAAAACAAAGATACAGAACTCGATAGAACTGTACCATATACACCCCAATTCAATGGAAAAGCGGAGAGACTAAATCGAACTTTAATGAGCAAGATAAGAGCTCTATTATTTGAGTCAAAACTAAAAAAGAAAATATAGGGAGAAGCTCTATATACAGCAGTATATTTGACGAATAGATCTCCTACAAATACATTAAAAACCACACCTTATGAGATGTGGGAAGATAAAAAGCCAAATTTAAAATATCTACAAATCTTTGGATGTGAAGCATACGCAAAAATATTAAAACCATTAAAAAAATTGGACGAAAGAAATAAAAGCTATATTTTTATAGGGTATGCACCTACAGGGTATAGACTCTGGAATAAAGAAAAACGAAAAATTAAAATAGCAAGAGATGTAAAATTTAAAGAAATTATATTTCAAGAAATTCAAGAACCTGTCAAAAGAGGTACAATAAATCTATTCCAAGAGGATGAAGTCGAAGAAGAAGAAGATCAAGCTCACGCGAGAGAAGATGAAGAGAATGACGATGAAGATGAATTTGAAGATGCCGAAGAAGAAAATATAGTCAATGAAAATTTAGAACAAAAATTAAGAAGATCGAAAAGAATACGTAATAAACCAGATAGATACACTTATTATACATATTTAACGTACAAAGAAGCTGTCACCAGTTCTGACAAAGAAAATTGGATTCAAGCAATAAATGAAGAAAAGAAATCACTGAAAAAAAATAATACTTGGGAAAATTGACATTACAAAATTGAAAGGAGAAAAACCATTACATAATAAGTGGATTTTCAGGATAAAATATGATAGAAGATACAAGGCAAGACTTGTAGTAAAGGGATATGAACAACGCGGAATAGATCAACAAGATATTTTTAGTCCGGTGATAGGAACAACAACAATAAGAAGCTTGTTTGCTATAGCAACATTGAATAAATATCAAATAATGACATTTGATGTAAAAACTGCTTTTTTATACGGTGAATTACAGAATGAAGTATATTTGTATTCTCTAGAAGGATATAATTGCAAGAATAAAGTATTCAAACTAAAATTATACGATCATTATACGATCTTAAGCAAGCACCAATAAGATGGAATCTAAGATTTACACATTTCCTAAAAGAAAAAGGGGTAAAACTTAAAATTAAGGGCGACCTCACCGATTTCAATGACCTTGATATATGTTGTCAAGGACATAATTCTGAGTAACTTTTTCTTCTAATTAATTCGTCGCTCGTTGCTTATTAAAAAGTTATTAACAAAAAAAGTTTGAAATATACCAAAGTACATGCATAGAGTTTAGTATAAAAAAATAATTGTTTTTAAGAAAATTATTTACAATGTATTTTTTTAAACAATTATTTGTTTTTTTTGCACTAATTGATTTGTCTCATTATTCTGTACATAAAAGTATTACGGTAAGATTATTGAAAACTGAATATTTTACGAAATATTTTATTTTTTATATCAAAATATGCCAGATTAAAATATAAAATAACTCAAAAAGTACTTAATGAAAAAATACTTTATTAGGGTGTTTTGGAAAGCTCTCGAGGTAAGCTACAAGATTATGTAATGAAAAATAGGGGGTTCCATTTAAAAAATTCAAAATGATTTTTATGTGACCTTGACGGTGCTATTCAAGGTCATACTAATATTATTATATAATACGCCACTTAGAGCTCTACAACTTTTGCATGAAACATTTTTCATGAAAATGCGTTGTTTCCTCAAAAAACTCCTGATACGGGCGTTCTGTTACACCCTGTATATAGGGGAAAGTAGGGTACAACCGGATACTTTTTTGGATTTATCTTCCTACAAAAAATCGGAGTAAAACAAATTTTGCTGACCGTTAGTGATCTTTAGTGAACCTTAAACTATGAGAAAATGAGACTAGTTGCTAAACAAAAAAATATTTGGTTACCAAGGATAACAAGATTTTTTAAAGAAGTCAAAATACCCGGTTTTGTCCTATTGGTAGGGTAAAACCGGGTACCCATTTGAAAACATGTAAAACCGTGCAATTACAAAGTCTAGACTTATTTTAATCAAAATACAACAAAAAAATGTATTCTGTTCGAGATTCGAACGGTTTTCGTCAATAACGTTGCGTTCAGCCGGTCGGTGCGTGTTCGTGCGCTGTCCTTCAAGTTGAAAAACTTTGACAAACAATCTGGTTCTCGAACGATCTGTGTCGAAAAATTTTTATTGTTGTCATCGTTGAAGCGCGAGTTTCCGCAGTCGACCAAGTTAGTCTGCCTACGATTCGTTGACGATTCGAGCCGGTCGAAATTCGTTGACCTCTTTTATTCTCATGTCGTTATTCTCGTTCGTGTCGTGTTCGCCATAATCGTACTCCTCTCAAGTTTAACAAAGTGTCTCGCTTACGATCGCCTTTCAAATTTTCGCGGCGATCAGTTCTTCCGTTTCTTAAATCTTATTAGTTAATTCTTTATTGTTAAGATATTGTTAATGTATGAAAGTGGGGAGTTCGAGAGTCGATGATAGTTAACCGTATCGCAAATATCATCTGCCTCGCGCGCAAGATCTCCGGCGTCCGCGTTCAAGATTTCCTACTTCGCGAGAGGTTCTAGCAAGAAGTTTTTCAAGATTTCCGAAACACGAAAAAGACAGTAATTAGAAGAACATATTCGAAGATTTCCGAAAGAAGTCGCGGAATATGTTTCGTCGCTCGCTCCTAGTATATGACAATAAACGTTTCATTAAAATTACGATCATGATGAATTTATTCTTTAAACCCGTTCCTCCAGTGAGTCTTCGGATTTGCGTTACGTTCGCTTCTCGCTCAAGTTTGAACGTTTCTCAGTTTTTGGACGATTTCGTCAAGGTCGACTCCCGAACATATTCTATTGACAAAAATCACAAATAAATATATCCTCTTATTCTACATTGATGTAGGACTTCCTTATTTAATTTTTTAATATTTGGGGTCTCAAAAAGTTTCTTTTTTAGTGGTTTCTTTGTCTGAGTGATAATTTTCGTTTCCAACTGCTTTTTGTAAGGAGATAAAGTCAGAATAACAGTTTTTCCTCTTTTTATTACATGAAGTATGTAGGTACCCGGTTTTGCCCTAACACGAAGAAAATAATAAACACGGCGGCTGTATATTCCGGCGTACAAAGTGACGATCAAAACTAATGCAATATATTCTTTAATATGTACAGAATGCAATGCTGCATTTACCGAAACATGCTCTGTCTAGAAAAAGTCCATAACGACTCGATTATTGCCCCGATATCGATCTCTTTTAACCCGAAAATTTTAAACTTCTCTTAAAAAAGAAACATCGTATACATGTGGGCACAATTTATTTCAAAATAATGATGGCATCAATCTACAACTAATAACACGAGTTAGCCAAAGATAGTAACATTTATCACGAAGAAACAGAGGTACCCGGTTTGACCCGCCTACCCGGTTTTTCTCCTATATATTAATTAATTAGGCTGGGAGAAGTGTGGTGACCTTAGCTAGACCACGTCTCGTGCTCCGCTTTTCGGTCTGTCTCAGCTGTTTACTCCGTTTCCAAGAACTATGCCGTGATTTCTTCTTTCTTAGTCTCTTGCTTTATTCTACTAATATTTTTATTAACTTATTCTTTCCTAATTGCTTTTCCTTGAGCTATATTTAATGTTTTGCTTTTCTCAATCTTTTCTGCTTTACTTTAATGCTTTCTATTTAAATATTGAGAAATTGGTCGGGTTACGACACTGCCAATTATATGTATAGCTGGGATAAAACTTTTTTAAGTTAAAATAATTCCTGGAATATATTGTAATAAAATTTGTGCATTGATTAAGATACAGAATATTTTGTACATGATCAATGTTGTCTACAAATAATATTGTAAAATAATCATTTTTGTATAATTATATTCTTAAGATTACATTTTGTGATTTGATGGTGTAATTTATTTAACATCGATTTGTTCAACATCATTTTTGACATAAATTTTCTTTTCATTGCTTTCCTGAAATAAAGATATTCTTTAATAACATAAAAGCATTGTAATAGATTTTTTACTTGAAATTACTTACTTTATTCGCCAATTGTGGTGTCGAAATATTTTCTATATGTGTAAGAAAACTTTGGTTTGTTTCATTTTTGTTAATAGTGTGTAAATATTTTGCTCTCGCATTTAGAACCTCTTCAAGTTGCCTTTTATGTCTTATTGCTAATTCCAAAGCCCTAATTAAAAACATAAACAATTATTATTAATTAATTTCTTATTAAATATAAAAATAAGTTAAAAATATACACATTATTACTATACATGTAATAAGCATAATACAAAACTTATTATAAAACACGTTAAATATTTTATTCTTATTTAAATTGTTGCTATATATGTACATATGCACACACATATATACAGGGTATCCCACCAAAAGTAGCCACTTCCTTTTATCTTTTAAACTAAAAGAAATAGACCGTAACAAATACATATTAAACATGTCGACGGGACATCTTCGCAGCTGAAACATTCAAGCTCTGGATCGCTCTTTTAACATGTCATCCGATATCCTTATGCTCGGTCTCCCCGGCCCACGCCGATACGCTCATAATTAACTGCCGGCATCCAACGCAACCGGCAAAATTTTAAAACATGAATCTATTCTATCATTCAGTCTTCTTTTTAATATACGTTTGTTACTGTTACTCAATTTTATCGCGCTTATTATTTCAGCTACCCTATTGTCGTTCTCGATTCTCGACCTTTCTCCCGTCCGTACAAACCACGCCTTTTACCATTTCGTGTGTACTGAGTAGTCGAGTATTCTGTTGTCGCGATTAATTTTCGATTCCGTAATTCTTCGTGAAATAAGGCATTTTTATATGGTGCGGTCTATCACACCTGGCGCCCAAATTGTTTGGTAATTACGATTTTTGGTGATACTTGGTAATTGATAATTGAGAAGTCGCGCCGAAGATGTGCCGCGGGCCATAAAGAACGGCCCTTCGATCGATTTTCCGGAGTCTTACAAAATAACAGCGGTCACAGTACGTATGTATAATACATAAAACACAGAAAGATAAAAGTTTCTAAATATTTTTCTTAATATATTTTTATTAATTAAAACAATTGGTAAACATTATATTAGGAGATCTCCAATGACCTGTACATATGTTGTCAAGGTCATGACTCTGAGTAATATCTAACAAGGGGAAGGCGCGACATGGTATCAATCGATTTCAACTAAACTCGTTGTAGCGATAGGTCTTCATATAATGTATTGGGTAAAGAGATAAGATGCGCTTCTCAAGCGTTCGCGAGAAAATCGAAATTAAAAAATTCCGAGAGCCTTATGAGTAAATGGAATAGAGCGTTTAATCGAAGAGCTCGTGGCGCAGCGGCAACGTACTAGACTCGTAGTCTCGTTCGAGCTATCGAACGAGCAGCACGTAGTAAGGAGCGATCCTCTAGTAAAATTATCAGATTGTTTAAATAACCAACTAATTATCTATAAGAATACTAAACGGTGAATAAAAGTTAAATAACATCGAGGAAGTAAAGAAAAACATCGCATATGGCCCTAAAGGGAGTAAAATTCAAGAAATTGACGTTAACCTCATATCGTCCTCCAGCGTGACAGTGACTGAGAATTCAGTACAAGAGAATGAAGGCAAGTTACTTCATATGCAAGCTAATTTTAACGATTTGTTTGATACTAAAAAAATCAAAAGTTACAAAAGGAAAGCAATAGACAGTCAAGAAGCAGGAACATCCAAAGCAAAAATGACAAGACAAAATAAAGCATATTCAATAGACACGAAAAATCGTTTTGATCTATTAAGCGACTCAGAAGACACAGACATGGACTGGGACGATAACAATAATGAACAGGATAATCATGCAATAAATAATAGCTCAGGTAAATCAAGAGCCTCGAAAAACCCGATCGGAAAACGAAAACCTCCGCCAATAATAATATACGGAGAAGTGAAATCACACGGGGATCTAATTGCTAAAGTCAAAGATATAATCAGCAACAAATTCTTTATAAAATATCAAACAAATCGTACAGCTGTACACACAGAAATACAAGAAGATTACAAGAAACTAATTGCGATCTTGGAATCAGATGGAACTCAGTACCATACGTTCACACCGAAGGACAGGAAAACCAAGGCGTTCGTAATAAGAGGACTCCCTAAAAACATAGCTATTCAGGATATCAAGAACGAACTGAAAGAATTTGACATCCAAGTAAATAATTGTAATGAAATGAGAGGTACGCATAATCCATTATATATGGTTACAATCCTCGGTAGCATTAATATAAGAATATTAGCACACAAGGTAAAGTACTTAAATCATACTAAAATAACATGGGAGAGGTATCTCAATAAAAAGCGCATCACGCAATGTCACAGATGCCAGGAGTGGGGACATGCAACATCAAACTGTCATGTAACACCCAAATGCCTAAAGTGTGCAGAAAATTATTTAACAAGGGAATGCAAAAAACCAACAACCATTCCAGCGAGATGTGCAAGGACCATCCAGCAAATCCTATTATCTGCGAAAAATACATTGAAAAATTAAACTGGATTTCAAAGATGACAAGGACAAATAAACATCAACTAAAAGGAAACATTACTGTTGACATCACGGATGAAAACAAGTTCCCTAGACTCAGAAATGACATGCCACTCAAAAAGATGGAAGCAGACAATCCATGGGTTCAAGCACATAGGACAAGATTAAAACAAACAACAACAACACATGTAACAGACGGCACGAGTGATCAAACACATACAGACTTTATATCACTAACAAGCGAATTTAAAAAATTAAATAGCCTTATAAATATAAAAGAAATGCTTAACGACATTAGAAATTTAAATAACAAATTTTCACAGTGTAGATCGCACGTAGAAAAGTTCGAAGTATTTTATAATGTTACCGTAGAGTTAGAACAAAAACATGGATAAAATCACAATTTGTAGTTGGAATGCAAATGGCATCCGTGATAGGATCGCAGGCTTAATAGAATTCTTGTGTAGACTGAATATAGGAATCATGTTAATTAACGAAACTAAATTAAATGAAAACGATAGATTAAAGATCAAGGGCTATTACAATTGTATTAGGAAAGAGAGACAGAATAGAGCAGGAGGAGTAGCTGTTTTAGTAAGAAAAGATATACCGTATCAGGAAATTAAACCGAAATCGGAGGTCGCGATAGAAAATATATGTATTACACTGGAGAATAACATTCACATTATAGCCGCGTACAATAGATCATTAAATAAAATTTCAAATAGGGACCTAAATGTATTGTTTGGCGTGGCTAACAAGGTATTGTTGGTTGGTGATCTGAATGCCAGGAACAAAAAATGGAGGTGTCATAGAAATAATAGAAACGGTATCACACTAAATAATTACATATAGCAAAACAATGTAACAATTATGTATCCAAATGAACCTACGCATATACCAAATAATGGTGGTACCCCCACCACAATAGATATTGTAGCGTCTACGCTTACTTATATTAATGTGATCGCTTGGGAGGTAGGAATCGCTTAGGTTCGGGCCGTAAATGATTAAGGCTTAATGGTAGTAACTCATTATATTTCCTTTACATATTTACATTGTCTAAAATAATCGATAGGGACGTATCGGCGTTGTCCCCCACGCTTTCTCGTTTGCGTGGCCTGGTCGGTTTTTGAGTACGTGCTTCCGCACGTCTGCGATCCTTGCTCACACGTCGGTTTCTGTTCCTCCGTCTGGGTCTCCACCGAGCGGTACTTTGGAGGGTCCCAAGCCGGCAGACACCACGAATCTATCAGATCTGGCGATGGCTCCCTAAGGCGGGGTGTCCTTGGCCTTCCTTGACCTTCGTCGGAGGATGAGAGTGTGATTGGGGACGTCGGATGAAGCTCCAACGTCGGTCCAATATCGGACACCGGCTCCCGCCTGTGCGGTTCCTGGGTTGGAGGCCCTGCTTCCTTTCCGTCCTTGCTCCGCCGAGGACGCTTGCTGCAAGCACGTTCAGTGCTATTATGGCGCCGTTTTCCCGACAGCCGCGGTAGATGATGGGCCGAGACGATGCTCAGGACGCGAGGTCTCTGACGTGTGGGTGAATGGCCGGAGCTGGGGCGCGTGGCGCCAGGTCGAGGCGATGATTCACCGGAGCGTTGGCGAGGTACGCCAGGCCGAGGCGAGGATGCGTCGGAGCTGTGGCAAGTAGCGCCAGGCCAAGGCGAGGATCCGCCGGAGCTGTGGCGCAGGGCGCCTGGAGGAGGCGACTTGGCGCCGGAGCTGTGGCGAGTAGCGCCAGGCCGAGGCGAGGATCCGCCGGTGCTGTGGCGAGTAGCGCCGGGTCAAGGCGAGGATCCGCCTGAGCTGTGGCGCAGGGCGCCCGGAGGAGGCGACTTGGCGCCGGAAGGTGGGCGTAGGGCGCCAGGCGAAGGCGAGGATGCGCCGGCGGGTTGGCGCTGAGCGCCAGGCGAAGGCTAGGAGGCGCCTGGTTTTCTCCGGGTCAGGAGATGTAGAGGTGCTGGTCTTGTGTGCTTTCGCACTCCTATTTCTCCTTCCCGAGGAGAATTCTTCCTTGCGCCCTTAGTGTTGACGGCTTCTTCTTGGTCTGATCGAGGCGACTAGGCGCCGTGTCGTATCTTGTCGTAGCGAAAATGCGCTAATTGCTGATTGCATCGACTCCACGGGGAGCCTGCTTATCTTCCCTGTGGGTTGACTTTTGCCCACGGAAAAGCATACCCGGCGTATGACGCCTAGCGGAGGTGCCCGGTACTAGCTGTGCGCGGCGTATATGTAGCCGCCTGAGCGTCTTTCGGCTCACGGGTAAGCTAACCCGGCGCGCGCCGCGCAGCGGCGGCGCCCGTACTATCGGCGCGGCCGCTTTCTCGCATGTGCAGTTGTGCGAATAAATTTTATCGCCACAGATATAGTTATAAACAAACAAGTTAACAATTATACTGACATAAATGTACTCCATGAACTGGATTCACAACCCAATATGCTTCACTCTCTTAAAACAAAATTTGACAGACATGAGGCATAAAACATATGATTTTAAAAATACTGATTAGTCCAAATTCAGATCTATTCTAGATAAACACATAAACATTAACAATGAAATAAATGAACATACGGAACTAGATACTGAAGTAACTAAACTGACGGAAATTATACAAAAAGCGCAGCAATTAACAACAAAAATAATTACAAGAACAAACCACACAACTGAACTACCGGATGCTATTTTAACTCAAATAAAAAGTAAAAATAAAATCAGGAAAAGATGGCAAAGAACAAGAATAAATAATTACAGAATCTTACTTAATAAATTATCACGTAAAATCAGAAATGATATAATAAAACATAGAAATGAAATTTGGAATTACAAATTACAAAAATTAAGCGCGAAAAATAATTCCATCTAGAAAATGACAAAAACATTAATGAAAGCTTATGAACCCATATCTACCTTAACTAATAACAATATAACGGCAATAACAGACGTACAAAAAGCTAACATGCTAGCAGAACACTACGAACAGATACATACACACGGGACAGACAATGACAGTAATCAAGACATAATAGTAGAAAAAATAAATACTTACCTAAATGAGAACACAGATAATCATGATGACAATCAATGGTTTAAATGTTTAACATCTCCTAGGGAGATATGGGAACAAATCAAATATTTAAATGTACATAAAGCTCCTGGTCCGGACAAAATACAAAATGTAATTTTAAAAAACCTGTCGAGAAAGGCAATTGTTCAGTTAACATATATTATAAACGCAATCTTTAAATTGGCCTATTTTCCACAAAAATGGTAAAGGCATATATCATACCTATACATAAGCCAGGTAAAAATAAAATGTCACCGATCAGTTATAGACCGATAAGCCTTTTAGCCACATTAAGCAAAGTAACAGAAAAAATAATACTCAATAGGTTACAAAAGCATGCGGAAATCAATAAACTTACAAAAGAACATCAATTTGGCTTTAGGAAAAAACGAAACACAGTTCAGTAAATCGTGAGAATGGTAAATGATATACGAGCAAATTATAACAAAGATAATGTAACGGTACTGTTACTCTTAGATATCGAAAAAGCTTTTGATAAAGTTTGGATGGACGGCTTGTTATATAAAATGTTGGAATAAAAATACCCATTTCATATGATCAAGCTAATACATTCATATATAAACAACAGAAAATTTCGAGTAACAATAAATAATAGCAAATCCAGAACGAAAAAAATTAGGGCAGTTGTACCGCAAGGCTCATTGTCAGTCCTTGGCCCGGTACTACTTTAATCGGTACCATTTAACATATTCTTAAACGATTTGCCAGAGTTTCCTAAGATCAAGTTAGCAATGTTCGCCGACGATACGGCAATATATGCGCACTCTTTTAGTGCAATAGTAGCAGCAAAACAAATACAAATACATATAAACATACTCGAACATTATTACAAATTATGGAAAATATCTCTCAATGCTGATAAAACACAAGCAATAATATTTACAAGAAAATACAAATGCACAAGAATTTTCACACCGATCACATTGTACAAACAACCAATACAAATCAAAAACTCAGTGAAATATCTTGGCATGCATTTAGGCAGTAGATTAACGTATAAAACACACATAAGCAAATCAATTCAAAAGGCATATGGAATCATAAGGCAATTATATTCATTAATGGCCAAAAATTCTAAATTGAGCATTATAAATAAAAGGCTTATTTATGTAGTAATTTTGAGACCAATATTGTTGTATGCGGCTCCGGTGTGGTGCTCAGCAGCACCTACTAATATTAAAATATTGCAATCATACCAAAACAAATGTTTGCGACTAATTTTAAACAAGGACAGATACGAAAGAATCAAAAGCATGCATGAAGATGCAAGCATAAGTTTGATTCAAAATTACATCAACGAAATCGGCTCAAAATTCTACTCTGAGCAAATAAAGAATGGAATTGATTTGATTAAAGAAACAATGTGTCTTGACAAAACAACTAGACCAAAGAAATGGTTGTACAAATTAGCGTATGAAACTCTTAATGTACCTGACGTAGAATGTAAATATTAGTTTTATTTATTTATTAACATTAATTTAAATTATTTAACTTAGGAAATAGGTTTGAGCAATTAAGCCAACATCAAAATATAAGCAGGTTTTTTTATTAAAACTCATTTTCCTGCACATTTAACAAATTGTAAAAAGAAAACACGAATACTGTAATATAGCATTAAAGCGAAGGCGAGCAATTAATTGTAATAATAATAAGAAGCTGAAGGTTGAGCTCGTGAGGCAGGAATTTTAAACTACACATAACAAAAGACATGTCATCTAAATGATTTTCATTTACTGTATATGTAACTCAACCAATACTAATAAAGCTCAATTAAAAGTAAAAGTAAAGTACTAGACTTGTAACGTCGACATTGCTGGTTCGAGTCTCGATGAGTAAACTTTTTTTTTCAAAAGATTTCTTTATCGTAGAATGCAATTATTAGACAAAAAAATCTATATCACATAGATTAATACGTTTTGTCTATTTATTGTATATTACAAAGATGTATTTTCCCGTTTGCGTCCCCTGCCTAGAAAATTCGTTTGTCGAATAGCTGTACGGTAGAAATAAATAAATATAATAATTGATTGTGTTTTAAACAACAATAATTGCGGAAAGGATTGTCATACACAATACAAATAAATGTGAAAATGTTTTATAGAGCAGATTGAAATAATGTATAAGGATAGTATTATATTTGTCATACGATGAGTTTGTCAGATGTAGCGACTGGTTATCGAATTGAATTTCTAGAGTCTCTATCGAGATTCTAAGAATTCTCTATCTGACAATGATAGCCAATTGATACGTCCGACAAATATTTTGTCGTATGAATGTAATATCAGCCTATCACGTCTCCTTATAACGTTTGTCGTTGTTTCTCGAAGCAGATAGAAAGGGAGAAGAGTTATGAGACTAATTGTAAAGAACGAAGAGTGAGAAAAGAAGGGGAAGTTTCATTACAAAATGACGGAGAAGATGTGGTGTATTCGGCCAACAGTAACAGTTGACAGTGGAAGAATGTGTGCGGAAACGTGCAGTGTAATAGCTAATATTATTTGTAAAATGGAAGGTGTACCTGGTTCTTCGCAGACATCAGAACGTGAATGTGATACTAATTCACTTCACAGTTATGAGTCGAAATTACGGCTAAAAAATGCAATTTTATATATGGAACAATTACTCCTCGAAAATGACCTCGTGGCACGGGAATCATCTGGAACAATTTCCCACGAGGCAATACAAATTGGCGAAAATCTGTATAAATCCACCGTTGAAATATTAAACAACAAGATATTTGTGGAAACAGAAGAATTAATTATGCAAGAAACTGACGAGGAATGTCTGTTTCACGAGGTACAAGACGATTCCGAGATACAAGATGATTCCGACCAATATATACTACCAGAAAAAGAAAAAAAATTAACGGAATACATTCCCCTGGAATACAAAGTCAAGGACGTCAACATGGCCAAGGAGCACCCAAATTGGAGTTTCAAAAACCTGCAGAAAAAAGGATGTTCACATTTAAAAACCATGAAGCATTTGTATCGGTGGGAAGAAGATATCAAACGTGGAGGAACGACTGTGGACAAATACGCTGTCATTGACTCCTGGACGTATGATTGCTTTGTGGAAGCCAGAGCCAATTACCAGCAAGTTACAACCAGGATTTTACAAGAATGGGCGCTGAGCGCTGCAAGTCAGTTCGATGACTTTCCTTTTAATGCATCTGATACGTGGGTAAAAAAATTTAAAAAGCAGCACAAAATCAGACAACGAAAAATCACAAAATATGTAAGCTCAAAAGAAACTGCCACGATAGACGAGATATTGGCTGCAGCAGATATCTTCCGGAAACAAACGATGGTACTAATTCCAAATTTTCATAAGGATTTTATCATTAACACATATCAAACAGGTAAATAATAATTTCTGTACAAGATGACATAAAATACATTGTAACTTTACTTTCTAATCGGTAATATATTTACAATTGTAGATAATCAATATGATTGTATGTTGCAGGATATCAGTATCAATCGACATACGATAGAACTCTCTCTATGCAAGGGGTAAAAGCAGTTTTTGTACGGCAAAATGCTAATAAAATCAGTCATTCGTACACAGCACAATATGCGATTACGATGTCCGGGAAATTATTGCCGTATGTATTTATATATTTTGCAAGAAGCGACAGGTATGTTCGGTCCCAAAGTAAAAAAAGCTGTCGACGAATTTGTCAAAATATATACAAATGTCGTAATGACATCCTCGAAGTCCGGAAAACTCACAATATATCTCTATACACAATTATTAAAAGAAGCGTTAGCACCGTACGTAAGACAGGAGAAATTTCTCCTATTAATAGATTCGTGGGGCGGGCAAACAAATCCTGCATTGTATGACGAAATTTTTCTGAACGATGACGGTGTAGGAACATGTGCTATTAAGGTCATTCCTCCAAAGTGCACACCATTATGCCAACCATGTGATGTATATTTTTATAAACAAGTGAAAAATTTGATCAAGCGTCTGCAGAATTGTTCATTTTTAATAGAGCAAAAACGCGCAATAGCATCTCGTGAAGATTGTATCAAAATTCATGCAATCGCGCATCACCAATTGTCCGCTCCGATATTCGAAAATATGTTACGATATGCATGGTTTGCGTCAAAACTGGCAGATGAGAGAGAAGTATTTATGAATGTTAATGAAGTATGTTTTCCGCTTGATATTCTAAAAAACCTGCGACTGTAAAAACACAGCTTTTATACGATGCGCAAGATGTCATGTGAATTATTGCTTCTCTTGTTTCTACGATAAATATCATCCTGCAATATGTACTATTCCATTTACTTTCACCAATGAATAAAATATGTTTTACATTTATTTGTGTATAGCAATTGTGTATAGCAAGCCTTTCCGCAATTATCGCTGTTTAAAAACACAATCAATTATTACATTTATTTACTTCTACCGTACAGCTACTCGACAAACGAATTTTGTAGGCAGGGGACGCAAACGGGAAAATGCATCTTTGTAATATACAATAAATAGACAAAACGTATTAATCTATGTGATATACATTTTTGTGTGTAATAATTGCATTCTACGATAAAAAATCTTGAAAAAAAAAGTTTACTCGTTGGGATTCGAACCAGCAATGTCGACGTTATGAGTCTGGTACGTTGCCGCTGCGCCACGAACTCTTCGATTAAATGCTCTATTCCATTTACTCATAAAGCTCTCGGAATTTTTTAATTTCGATTTTCTCGCGAATGCTTGAGAAGCGCATCTTATCTCTTTACCCAATACTACATCACATGAAGACCTCTATCGCTACAACGAGTTTAGTTGAAATCGATTGGTACCACGTAGCGCCCTCCCCTTGTAAGAATTTTTAGCTGTTGCTCGTTGTTTATTAAAAAGTTATTAACAATTAAATTGCGCGATAAAAACAAGTATTAAATACGATAATCTGAACTTATCCAAACATGAATTTTATATTAGTTGTATATTTAAGTATTTAAATACATGGGCGGGGAAGGGCATGCGCTCCTCCCTCTGCACTTCCATCTCCAAAAAAATTAATTTAACTTCCAACTTCTGCATTATGATCAAGTGATAATAGGTCTGTTTTTTATGGCTGAGCTAATGCGGCCAGTTCAGCTATAAGGAACAGACTTAATATGACATACGAGGGTAGACTGAAAAGTTTTGAGCCTAACATAGAAACAAGTATTTTTTCGATTAAATTCAGTTTTATTTTTCAACATAGTCTCCTTTTAAGTCGATACACTTTTTCCAGCGATGCTCCAATCTCTTTAACCCGTCCAAATAGTAGTTGGCATCTTGCTCTGCAAAATAGGCTTTTACGGACGTGATGATCTCCTCGTTCGATGAAAATCTTTGACCTCCGAGCCAAACTTTGAACTTAGGAAATAGAAAAAAATCGCTGGGGGCCAAATTTGGTGAATACGGTGGGTAATCAATCAATTCGAACCGCAATTCGTGAATTTTGGCCATGGCGACCATCGAAGTGTGAGGCGGTCCAAAGTGAGCAAACGCGGCACCCAATGCGCAGTCAGCTTTCTCATGCTTAATTCTTCATGTAATATATAACAAACGCTTTCCTTCGATATGCCCACAGCCTCTGCTATCTCTCTAATCTTGATTCGACGGTCATCCAGTATCATTTGGTGAACTTTTTCGATGTTATCGGTGGTAGTCGCAGTTGGCCGCCCGGAACGCTCATCATCAACCAAGCTGGTACGACCACGTTTAAATTTAGCTGCCCATCTTTTCACGATGGCAAATGATGAAGCAAAGTCCCCGTAAACAGCGTCCAACTCGGCTTTAATTTGCGCAGGCGTATTGCCTTTTAAATGCAAGAATTTAATCACGGCACGATATTCGATTTTTTCCATTTTTACAAAAATACTGACACAAATGACTGTCAAACAATAACTGAGTGTTCAAAATGGCTGAAATTTTCAGAGATATCTTTCGAAGCATGTAGTACTAAAATAGTTTTGACGAGTAACGACATCTACATGTTGAGGCTCGAAAGTTTTCAGACAACCTACGTACGTCAATCTACAGATTTCTATATATTATACTAGACCGTTAATAGTAATATTAAAAGTGAAACCAGGATAGCCATTTACAATTGGGCAGAATATAATTATTGCATTAATAGGCAAAATATCAATCCAGAATATGTATCAATATTTCTATAGCTATTAATCAATACTTAAAAATAGCTTATATTTTAATAACTGCCGACAAATTGAAATACGACACAGAATTTATATTAATCTGATCTATATATTCTGTTCAATTGTAAATGGCTGTCCTTCAATGTTAGCGGTAGGGGCGTAACGTCGCTCTTTTCACAGGGGAGCCAATTATTAAGAGAAGAGGATCTTGCCCGGCATGCGCGAAGTGCACCATGCCTAGAAGGAGAAGTCCGGGAGTTTCTTCCCCGGAGAAATTTTAAAAAATGGCCACGTTTTCTTAAATTTGAGCGCATTTTAAGGATCTCGAAACTGTTTTACAACAGATGATATTGTTACGTCCCTGTGGTTTCGCGATCATTTATCGAGTCGGCTTTAGAATTGAGGAACATCTCGTTGTCACGGAGTTGTTGTTGTTAAACAACGGCGGACATCTTGTAAGAAGAGCCGCCATCTGAGAATCTGGTGACGGATGTCATTTCGTGCGGACGTATTTATGATTACGGCGATTATTATCTAATCTGTGTTCTGTGTCTTGTTGAATTCTGTGTTGTTATTAAAATTCCATTTGTTCTTCTTTAAAAGAGTGTCCTTTATTACGTCGTGGTACGCGAGTGCCGGTTGTGTCGCGTTCGTGAAATATCGATAACGATCCGCGGACGCAACATTTTGCAATATGTCCGCATGGAATGACATCCATCGCCAGACTCTAAGATGGCGGCTCCTCAAAACAAGATGTCGGCCGTTGTTTTTTAACAATCCCTTTAACAACGTGTTAGGGGATGATCTCCTAGAAACGGGTACAGAAAATTCAAAAATAGCCGCCACAAATGACACGCAGAGACGAAACATTAAAGGCGCACACAACAATATTTTAGTTTAAAAAGCGAAATTGATGTAGACCCAGGTATTTTCTATAGATTTTAATGCATTTTTATGGGGCTTTAAACTGTTGAAAATCGAAGAAATATTATTTTATAAGAATTACCGATGGTATCGTCTCAAAAAAATATAAAAAATTGCGATTTTATACATTTTAATAATCCGGTCATCACCGTAAATTATTGCGTTTATTTTTGTAATATAAAAAGTATGATTTTTAAAGTAAATATTATTTTGTCATGCCCTAACTTTTTCTGATACAATTTTATGCTTTAAGTTGAATACTCTAAATCAAGCCTAAAGAGGGGCCGTATGTTTCCAAAGGGGGGGGGCCGAGCCTTCTGTGGGCCCCCTAGTTTACGCCACTGGTTAGCAGTCTATACTGCGTTCACGGAGAGAATGACCAGGCATTTCGTCTGGTTCAATCAGATCCCGCCCGACCAAACGCCCATTTTGCCCCCTCCACGCCGATAAACGGGTCTCGCAGGCCAGATCCGGCTAGAGCCGGCAGAAGGGACCCGCGCGCATAAATTCTAACGCATTACTTCGAACATTCGAGAGTTAGTCGTCACGTACAACGGTACCTTTTGCGAAAGTTTTAAAATGATTTTTTCTACAATGGAAGAAGAAGGAAGTCCTTCAGACGTGGAAGTAGGGCCATTATCTCCTACGAAAAAAAATAAAGAACTATTCCATTTACAGAGAGTACATTGTGCGCCGGGACCCAAAAGTACGATAATAACGTATATGGCATTGAGTAGCGCGCTCGAGTCCTTCATCTGCTCCTTACTCTGCCCAAAGCTGCATAGTTCTGATAAAATCTTTAGCAAAATAATAAAATAGCGTACACACACTCGCACGCACACACGCTCGCACGCACACGCACACAACATTCACGAATACACGTGCATATGTACCCATTACACATAAAAAAGGACATCAGGTTATCTGAAAGAGATATGGCATACACTCAGATTCTATGACTTCAGAGCTCCATATTTCTCTACCCTTTGATTTTACGTAGTTGTGACACAGGAAAAATTTGATCAGAATTATAAAAACTACAACATATTTCAGAACGGAGCAATTTGACCGGGGTCATTTTTCCATAGGAAACATGCGGGGTCTTTTTAATTTGAGCCATTTAATTTAATATACACGTATGTATATTTATTATAGTGTCTATCCCTTGCTCTCTCTCTCTCTCTCTCCCTCTCTCTCTGGCGCGGTGAGTATTGACGTGTTTTATATCGCTCTGCATCTTAGATACTTTTTCTGCCGCTTTTTGCCCCTCGGGGCTTTTACTTTCTGGTGCAGGTCAGTCAGAGCTGTTTTTGCTTGCTTCTTTCGCACTTTTCGTGTGGCTACTTAGACAGTGCAGTCAATCGTGGCTATTCTTTCGGATTTATTTTAGATCTAAACTCTCGTTCGAGATACAACCGACGGTCGGCGGTGAGTTGCGTGGCGCTGAGGCGGGCCGGCGGTATAGGCATCAAAACAAACAGACTGAAATGTCAAGCCAGGACAAGGATGACAACACGCGTTGCTCTGTCGCACCTAAGCGTACTCTCACAAAACGGCATTCTAGTTCTAATCTGTCAGGTATGTTGGAAAGGTCTACGGGCAATGTAATGAACGTCTCTAGGATAAATGCCTTGAGAAATTCTATTAGCACGCACAACGATGCGGTAGCCAAAATACTTTTGTCTAGCAAGGAGTCTGCTGAGAAAAAACAACAGATTGAATCTGCCTTCCGTGTATGTAAGAAGGCCTTCTTCGATCTTTCATCTGTTTGTCTCTTTATGCTCGAAAACAATGAGCCGGTGTCTTCTCCATCCTTAGGCGATATCAAAGACGCTGTTGCCGGGGCGTTGTCAGACTTTCATTCTGCGCTTCCTGTGCTCGCGTCTGGTGCGTGCGCGGAGCGGGGGGATGCGGGGGACGGCCCTTTTTGTGCCCCCCGCACCTTCGCATTCGTCGTTGGGGCTGGCGGGCCCAGGATGCACGTCGCACGCGGTCCGTCCCTCGAGGTACCTAGGACAACCAACTTTCTAATCGTACCCATGGATGATAAATCGGAAAAACTTTACAATTCCAAGGATACTAGAGATGCGCTCGTAAGCGCTGTAAAACCTTCCGATTTCGACCTTAGAGTCAAGAGGATCTCTTCGGCGCGCGGAAACGGGGTGCGCATTGAGGCTCATTCTGTCAACCTGACCAAGATGATGGACTCGTCTGAGCTGGCCAAGGCCGGACTCAGAGTGAAGCACGAAACCAAATTCAACCCTAGGTTAATTATACACGGAGTCCCATGCAGACTGACTACTGTAGAGGTTGAATCGGAGATAGTGGCTTTAAACCTGACTAACCACGACGGCGCGGAGGTGAAGGTCGTCTATAGGTTTCCTCCGAAAAAAGATCGTTCGACCACGCGTTACATAATAGAGGTCTCGCCTGATGTTCGCAACCTTTTGCAAAAAGAGAAGCACATCTATATTAACTATTCTGCGTGCCGTTTCTCCGACCACGTCAGAGTGCTTCAATGTTTTAAATGTCTGGCTTTTGGTCACTATGCAAAGGACTGCAAGTTGTCTGCGCTCTGTGGGCATTGTGCCGGTGAGCATGAATTGAGGGACTGCACTAGAAGAGGGGAGGCTGCCAGCTGCGGTAACTGCAGGAGATGGCACACGAACGAAGAGCGTTCTCATTCGGCTTTGGATGGCGATAAGTGTCCTATTTTACGCCGCAAGCTTTTGGACAGGATCAAACTCATCAACTATGGGTAGCTCCGCCTTCGATCTCCTGCAAGTGTGCCATGTTAACTGCCAGTCTCTATTCGCACACCTGGACGAATTTCGTTCTTTTTTCTTGGCATCAAACTATCATATCATCTGCTTATCTGAGACGTGGATGAAGCCTTCGTTGTCTGATCATCTTGTGGAGCTCCAGGGATATCAGCTTTTCAGATGCGACAGGACTGGAAGAGGAGGGGACGGTGTTGCATTCTACGTATCAAATGCACTACAGGTCAAGATCATACAGCAGTCGGAAGGTGAATACTGCAGAAAGCCTGAATTTCTCATAGCTGAGATATCTTTTAGCACCGGCTCTAGGTTGCTCTTGGCGGTCGTATACCGGCCACCTCACTGCGGCTATCTCGCTGACTTTTTCAACATCTTTATGGAACTGTCAGTCGAGTATAGACACTCTATTATCTTCGGTGATTTCAACGCTGACATGGGCTCAACCACCTTCGATTCTGAACAGATCTTCATTCGTGGAATCTTCTAGCTTGTTTCTCGTGCCGTATGGGCCGACTCATTATTTACCTAATTTCTCCACGACCTTGGATTTATGCATAATTGATGATGATGAGAAGCTAGTTTCTTTTGGACAGTAGGATGTATTCTTCCTTTCTAACCACGATCTGATCGAGCATTAAATACAATATTAGGATCGAGCGCCACCAGAAGCGAGCTATTAGAGTGAGGGATTTCCGCTTCTTCAGCGTGGATGACTTCCGCAACGATCTCTCATCGCGTGATTGGAACTCCCTTTTGTGCACTCAAGATGTGAATCACAAGATCTGTATATTAAATAACTTCCTTTTGGAATGCTATGACAAGCATGCTCCGCTTAAGAATATCAAACCCAGGCATCTACCAGCGCCCTGGCTAACTGAGGACATTAGGGCTGCGATGAGAGAGAGGGACAGGGCGAGAAGGGTATGGAGGAGGCGTAGAACTACTGCCAATTATTCAGCGTATAGGACCCTGAGAAACGGCGTACAGGTGGTTGTGCGCAATGCCAAGCGCGATTGTTATTGCAGTGCCTTTCACAACATAAAAGATCCCAACGACATTTGGAAAAAACTGCGGCATCTTGGCCTCATCAAGCCTAAATCTTCGAACTTGAAGCTCCTCTTCTCAACTGAAGAGTTGAATGATCACTTCTTGCATAATGCGAGAGCAGAGGAGGTTCTTGATAATGTTCACCTGGGTGACCAATCTTATGACGACACTAAGTTCTACTGGCACAACATCGAAACTCAGATGGTAGCCAGAGCGCTGGCACGAAACAAATCTGGAGCTGTGGAGATAGATGGGCTGACCTCGAAACTGATTTCACTCGCCTTGCCGTGCATACTGCCTTTTGTCACGCACATATATAATTACTGCATCTCCAACTGTGTATATCCGGATACTTGGAAGTCCGCCCTAATCTGTCCGTTGCCAAAAGTAAATGCCCTACCAATCTCCAACATTACAGATCAATATCAATTTTATGTTTGCTTTCTAAAGCGCTCGAGCGCATTGCGGCGGAGCAGATCACCCATCACCTCGAGACTTTCAATCTGTTTGATCCACAGCAGACTGCATACAGGAGAGGCTTTTCAACACAGACTGCATTAATAAGGGTAATGGATGAAATACGGCATGCGGCTGATCGAAGAAAAGTAACCATCGCAGTGTTCTTCGATTTCACAAAAGCCTTTGACAATGTCAATCATCGCATTCTCATACACAAACTGAGACAGCTCAACTTTTCCTGCGAGGCGTTAAGATGGCTGTGTGCCTACTTAGACGGAAGACGGCAGGCCGTGCGTGATCCTGTCACTGGCGACAAATCTCCTATGAGGATGGTTACGAGGGGTGTGCCTCAGGGATCTGTCCTGGGACCTCTGCTATTTGTCCTCTACCTATCTGATTTTGGCGGAATATTGGAGCACTGCAACTATAACTTTTACGCTGACGATCTGCTAATTTATCTGCATGCAGAACCTTGTGACCTACAGAGTGGGATACGCAGGATGAATGAACATATAGAAAACATTGTGAGATGATCAGATAGTAATCAGCTCACGTTGAATGCTAACAAAACAACTTCCATGATTCTTGGAACTGCGAGATACATCAACAATATTGTATTTGAAGATCTACCCGGAATATCAGTGGATAATACTATCGTTCCGTATATGGATTCTGTTGTTTATCTAGGCGTCACTATATCTCAAACACTATCGTGGGATAAGCAAGTAGCCAAGACTGCTTCCAAAGTTAACGCCGCGTTATATCAACTAAAGCTATGTGGGCATCTTTTTACTCAATCTTTGCGCGTACGTCTGGTCACTACTTTGATTTTTCCGTTAATTGATTATTGCTGCACGATCCTTACGGATATCACGGGTGAGCTCAATTTAAAGCTTCAACGGGCATGTAACGCGAGTGTCAGATTCGTCTGTAGGGCTAAACGGGATGAGCATATCACTCCATATTACATCGAATTAGGTTGGCTGAAGACGAACGCTAGACGAAAGTATTTTGTTGGCTGTCTAACTTTCAATATCTTGCAATCGAAACGATCCTATGACCTTTTCAACACTTTCACGTCTCGTAATGTCGTATCTGAGCGAAATACGAGGGCGTCTAGCGATCTGCTCGCTTTACTTCCGTGTCGTACGGAACTCTTTAGACGATCGTTCAGATGTTGTGCCCCGCGACTGTGGAATGAAATACCGAGCGACGTTCGATCTTGTTCTACGCGTAACGAATTTAAGATCAAGTTTTTCGATTACCTGCTCTGCGGCGGCAACTGAACTCAGTTCTCACATGTTTCTGCACTATAATCTTACTCATGCCTTGTTCGCATCGTCACCTCATGTATACATACTTGAACATACACACCAATCTGCACGCATTCTCTCATACCCACACACACACACTCACACACACACTCACTCACATACTAAAACATACACTTGTACACACTCGTTTACTCACTCTTTCACACTTTATATTGTTGCGTCCCTGGATTTCATCCTTGTATCTGAAGTATGCCGTCTCCGAGAGATCGTTTCCAAGCGCGTTGCCGGGGGTTTGTTGAACAACAACGGGAGACATTTTGGAAGAGAGCCGCCATCTTGAGTCTCGCGACGGATGTCATTCCGTGCAGACGTATTAGCCGATTACGACATTATAATTATTATCTGTTCTGAGTTCTGTGTTTGGTTGAGTTCCATTATTAAAGTTCCTTTTGTTCTTTCTAATAAAGTGTATTCATTATTTACGGCGTGGTGCGCGAGTGACGGTTGTGTTACGCGTGTTCGAGATTTATCGAGATAGCCCGCGGACGCAACAATATTATTTATCGATATGTATTATTTAATTCTTTCTTTCTTTTTATTTTGTAAATGATCATTATTTATTTTGTCACATTTTCATACTGTATATAGTGCTGTGCGCTTGAGGGGATTCTATCCCGGAGCGCCTAATAAATATTGATTCTATTCTATTCTATTCTCTTTTAGTATATAAAAAATAAAAGAAGGTGGCCGCGCTTATATATGGCACGACACCCTGTTTATGTATATAGTATTGTTACGCCCGTCCCTGTGTACTTCTTCTCTGCGAGTCGTCTGCGGTAGTTAATCCTGAAGTTGCTCCTGTCTCTAAGAGATCATCTCCAAACACGTTGCTAAGGGTTGTTGTTAAACAAAGGCGGACATCTTGAGAGAGATCGGCCATTTTGAAAGTCTCGTGTCGGTGGTGATTTCGATCGGACGTATTGGCTGATTTACGAGACTAACTGTTCTGTGCTTTGTGTTCTGTGTTCTAAGCTGTTATTAAAGTTCCTTTCGTTCTTTTAAAAGAGTTTATTATTTACTTCGCGGTACGCGAGTGTCGGTTGTCACGCGCGTTCGAGTAATATCGAAGTCGACGCGCGAGCGCAACATTTTGGGGGCTCGTCTGGGAAAGAAAGCGCACAACGAGCTATGGCTACATTTGAATAGCAAGATTTACCAGCTGGAGTGTCAACACGCAAAAGATTTCGAGCTGCGACTCCGCTCCGTACCGCAGGGTCAGAAATGACTGAGGATATCACGACGGCACAAGCTGCGGCATCAGGACTAACTGTGGAGAGAATAAATCTTCAGTCTGCGCTGCGAGAGATATGACAGCTTTGCGAGGAGCGTCTGAAAGAGTGAGCTGAGTTTGAAGCGCAACTTCAGCAGCGAAATGAGATGCTTCGCGGAATGGAGGAAAGGATGCGTCAAATGGGTGCTAACTTCCAGCTAAGTCATTCCAATAATAGAAGTAGTTTTAGAGCGGGTAGTTTTGAGGAAATCAGAGCGCGTGAGGAAATCGGAGCGCGAGAATCGATTAATAAAGAGTTGGGCTATAAATTGAAGACGGATATTTTTGATGGAACTATTCCATTGAGGGAGTTCTTTTCACAATTCGAGTTGATCGCGCGAGCTAATCATGGGGTGACGCGACGAAAAATGTAGCATTAATATCGTGTTTGAGAGGGAAAGCGCGGGCAGTTTTGGAGTGTATAAATGATATTGAGAGTCTGGATTACGCGGAGTTGAAATCTAAATTAGAGCTACGTTTTGGAGAGGGATGTTACTCTCAATCTTATTATTCACAATTTACGAATAGAAAACAAAAATCGGCAGAAGATGAGGCTACGTTGGGTTCCGATATTGAGCGTTTACCTCAATTGGCATATCCGGAATGCTCTCATCAGATCCGCGATAAGATTGCTTGTGCACAGTTTGTCATGGCTTTATCAGACAGATTTGTGAGAAGAACTTTACAACTGGAAGGTGTTACTTCCTTGAAAATGGCTATACAAAGAGCGATGGCAATAAAAGTGATCCAAGAAATTTAATTTATTTCTTGTTACTTGTTTGATTTTTCTTTTGTTTCTTAAGGAGTTCAATGAGGAAGATGCGATATGGAGCATGCAGAGTTTGGTTGAAAAATTGCGGTGTGAAACATACGGGGTTTGGAGTGGAACACGATCTTATTTTTGAAGACTGCCTCACGCGGTTTTTGAGCCATGGTTTTCCCGTCTGGTCCGAGGGCGAATGCCAACGCAGGGGCTTGAGGAGTTCTCTTATGAGGATTTCGGGTCCATGGTAGATACCCCCTCTTGTCCGAAGATTTCCTCCCTTCTTGAGAAACGGCAGTATGGGATATTTCTACAAGTCGGGCGAGGAGCGGAGAACAAGTTTTGCAGTGAGAAGATTTATCGGAGTCGACTGGGGCCTAATTGGTGCTCGGTAACTTGTGGCAGTAGTTCAAGGTAGAGCAAGAAACTGATTTGGTGCCCTGAAGTTGACGAGAATGAAGATGGTTCGATAACGGTATCCTGTGAATTCCTGAAAAGCTTGTGATTGGGGCCAAGTAATGATGCTCGGTAACCTGCAGCAGCAGTTCAGGGTAGAGCAAGGAGTCATTGTGGCACCCTGGAGTCTTCGCTTTGGAAGAAGAAGATTACAGTCAACCCATTCAACATAGACTCGTCGATCACTGATTGTCGGGACGACAATCTTGAGGAAAGGAGGGGCAGTGTTACGCCCGTCCCTGTGTACTTCTTCTCTGCGAGTCGTCTGCAGTAGTTAATCCTGAAGTTGCTCCCGTGTCTAAGAAATCATCTGCAAACACGGTGCTAAGGGTTGTTGTTAAACAACGGCGGATATCTTGAGAGAGATCGGCCATCTTGAGAGTCTCGCGTCGGTGGTGATTCCGATCGGACGTATTGGCTGATTTACGAGACTAACTGTTCTGTGCTTTGTGTTCTGTGTTCTAAGCTGTTATTAAAGTTCCTTTCGTTCTTTTAAAAGAGTTTATTATTTACTTCGCGGTACGCGAGTGTCGGTTGTGTCACGCGCGTTCGAGTAATATTGAAGTCGACGCGCGAGCGCAACAGTATTATAATTCTTTAATATTTGAAAAAAACACAACATATTATGTGCAAAAATGTTTGTGTCTTAAATATTTATACTTATAATACAATAAAATCTCGAAATAGTACACTTTCAAATAGGAAACAGCACTCCTTTCTTACACGCTAGGCCATTCCCGAATGGGGCTAAAGGATCCAAGCATATAGATCTGTGGACGCTATGTCTTCTTTTGCCGGTATACTTGAAAATATGTGTTCGTGCATGTTTCACGCGTCCGTGCGGTTCGGAATTTAACCCGTGTGAAGTTAGCCCCACTTTTTACATTTCATATTTTTATTGTTTGTGTTGCATTGTGCTACGTTTGTGTCAAAATTCGCAGTAGTTTCAATAATTTGTTATTTCATAATTTCAATAATTGAAACTACAGGGTGTCCTAGACCACCCGTACACCACTTTTCTTTCAAAAACTAAGCATTTTAGAGAAAGACGTTTTGAACAAAAATTGTATGGTTTTGAGAGGAACATAAGATGGTGTCATTGGTTTGACCTTGGATGGCATCGTTAAGGTCAAGTCAAGGACACCTTTAATTTCTTAAATGGAATCCCCTATTTTTTATTGCATATTTTTATAGCTTATGTCGAGAGCTTTCCAAAACACTATAACAAAGTATTTTTTCATTAAGTACTTTTTGAGTTATTTTATATTTTAATCTGACATATTTTGATATAAAAAATAAAATATCTCGTAAAATATTTAGTTTTCGATAATCTTACCGTAATATTTTTATGTACAGAATAATGAGACAAATCAATTAGTAAAAAAAAATAATTGTTTTTAGGAAAAAGTATGTAATTATTTACAATGTATTTTTTTAAACAATTATTTGTTTTTTTCTTTACACTAATTGATTTGTCTCATTATTCTGTACATAAAAGTATTACGGTAAGATTATCGAAAACTATATATTTTACGAGATATTTTATTTTTTATATCAAAATATGTCAGAATAAAATATAAAATAACTCAAAAAGTACTTAATGAAAAAATACTTTATTATAGTGTTTTGGAAAGCTCTCGACATAAGCTATAAGAATATGCAATAAAAAATAGGGGATTCCATTTAAGAAATTAAAGGTGTTCTTGACTTGACCTTAACGATGCCATCCAAGGTCAAACCAATGACACCATCTTATGTTCCCCTCAAAACCATACAATTTTTGTTCAAAACGTTTTTCTCTAAAATGCTTAGTTTTTGAAAAAAAAGGGGTGTACGGGTGGTCTAGGACACCCTGTATATTTAAAAAAAAAAAAAAACGAAATTCGTGCCAGCCCCGCACTTTTCGAGTTTTTAATTTCTATTTATTGTGTTGTATTGTGCTACGTTTGTGCCGTTTTGTGCCGTAAGCTGCAGTTCAATAACTTAAATATTCGAGAAAATTTAAGAAATACAATTTTTACTAGCTTCGCACTTTGTCGCAATCGAGCTCATTTTTTTGGCAAACTGGAAAGTTCGTCTGGATTTGACGATAGTGATATAACTTCATCACAGTAGACCAGAGCCTTGTACAGTCTACTATTTCGAGGTTCCATTGTAAATCGCATATTTTAGTCTTATTTTGCAATCTTTAACGTACCTATTCCAATTATAAACTTCAAGGTTGATGTGTATAGCCTCTTTAATCAGGCCACTTTGTAATAATATACCTTCTGCTGCCAACAAATCTCCCGCCAGTAGTGCCATTTCTGCACATCTTTCTGTAGTATTAGGCAAACTCTGCAAATTTTATACCGATTTAATTATTTAAAATTTATTTCAATAAATTTAACAAAATAACGGGAATAGTATAATATAAAAATAGTTATTTTGTTTTACCTTAATGTATTTGATATAATCTACTATATCAAATCTGCCTATTGCTGCATATGCTTCTTCGGCAGCGTGAAGTTCTTTATTATCAGTTGCCATGACAGCCATACAAGTCCACAATATTTCATTCTGATAACAATGTAAAACAATATACAGGGTGTCCCATTTTAAAAGTTCCACCCTCATAACTTTTCAGGATCAACGTTTGAAGGAAAACGACTCGGATAAAAGTTGTAGGAAACAAAGGGAGCTATCTAATAGTGACCTTGGATTTGACATTAAAGGTCCTTTTCAAGGTCATTTGAAGGTCAACTTTTGTTTTTTTAAATGGGAACCCCTATTTCTCATTACATATTCTTGTAGTTTACCTCGAGAGCTTTCCAAAACACTATAATAAAGTATTTTTTCATTAAGTACTTTTTGAGTTATTTTATATTTTAATCTGACATATTTTGATATAAAAAATAAAATATCGCGTAAAATATTTAGTTTTTGATAATCTTACCGTAATACTTTTATGTACAGAATAATAAGACAAATCAATTAGTGCAAAAAAAAACAAATAATTGTTTAAAAAAATACATTGTAAATAATTTTCTTAAAAACAATTATTTTTTTATACTAATTAATTTGTCCCATTATTCTGTACATAAAAGTATTACGGTAAGATTATTAAAAACTAAATATTTTACGAGATATTTTATTTTTTATATGTAAATATGTCAGATTAAAATATAAAATAACTCAAAAAGTACTTAATGAAAAAATTCTTTATTATAGTGTTTTGGAAAGCTCTCGAGGTAAACTACAAGAATATGTAATGAGAAATAGGGGTTCCCACTTAAAAACGGAAGTTGATCTTCAAATGACCTTGAAAATGACCTTTAATGTCAAATCCAAGGTCACTATTAGATAGCCTCCTTTGTTCCCTATAACTTTTATCCGAGTCGTTTTCCTTCAAACGTTGATCCTGAAAAGTTATGAGGGTGGAACTTTTAAAACGGGACACCCTGTATTATTTATATGATTGTCTTATGTAATTTAATTAGTTAATTTTTGAATAAGTATTAAAATTTTAATACAAAATACTAACGTGTACTATATAAAAAAATGATATAGGAGATCGTACAAAAACACAGCCATACACAATCTCTTACTTTTATTAAATTTTTTCAAAGTTATAAAAAATATCAGTTATCTATAAATATTAAAACTATATAAAGTGTTGTTTTAATATATATATATATATATATATATATATATATATATATATATATATATATTAAATATTTAAATTTCTGGTTTAAAACAAAAATATAATATTTTGTATGTTTCTAATTTATTACTAATGGCACATAATATATGTATATACAGGGTGTCCCATACTTCGCGGATCACCCGCCATGTGCAGGTAGAGCAGATGAAACCGAGAAGAAAAGTCCTTTACCATTTTGCGATTTTCGTAATAATTATTAAGAAATTAATTTAAAAAGATGGGCCAATCCATGCCTTACACAAGCGCGCGGCGAGAAGAGCCTTCCTACTCAGGCGTTGCTAGGTGCGCGGCGAAGCGGTGGGAGGGGCGCTCTATACGGCTACGTACGAAGCCACGCATCTCGAACTATTCTCTCTCTCTCTCTCTCTTTCTCTTTCTCTTTCTCTTTCTCGCGCGCGACATAGGAAGTATTATGCTATCGTTTCCACACCACCTTGCGGTAGATAACACGGTGCATTTTTTTTTAAGTGGTATCCCCAATTGGTCTAATCCACTCTCATATTTTAATGTAAAAATTGTTTGAAGTGCCTTCCTCGTTCTCGTAAACTGAGTTCGGCTCTTCGAGTAATATTGCGCGTCGCGCGATACGCCATTTCCGGCGTGATGGTATTAAAAGCTGCGAGAATTGCTTCTCGTACTTCAACTTCTGTATCATCACGCCTGTGTTCAACTAAATTTTTAATGTGACCCCATTCAAAATAATCTAGTACATTAAAGTCTGGCGATCGCGCCGGCCAAATGATTGGGCCATCTCGACCCATCCATCTGTCCGGATAATGCGCGTTTAAATATTCGCGAACCCGGCGAGCGAAATGCATAGGAGCCCCGTCATGCTAGAAGATGAGTTTATTTCTTATATTGAGAGGAACATCTTCGAGGAGAATGGGTAACTCGTTTTGGAGGAAGTTTAAATATATTTCCCCATTTAAATGTGGCGGTAGGAAATAAGGACCAATCTGAAAATCACGAAAGAAAATGATATGTTAAAGCTGCGAAAGAAAATTCCTTGATTTACTAAAATTTACTACTTACGACTCAGTTCGCTGTTATTCCTGCTCATACATTTATCGCCCATCGATATTGGAACTAGCATTCCCGAACGGCGTGCGGATTGTTTTCCGCCCAAAATAAATAATTACGACTATTAAATACGCCGTTTGGGATGAAGATTGCTTCATCCGTCCATAGAATTCGGTCGGGGAAAAAATCGTTTTGCCGATACTGAGCGAGAAACCCTGTGTATGTTTCGCTGACTGTTAATATATTTTTTTTTTGATAACACAAAAATATTAATTGAAGATAATAAGAATATCTTCAGAAAAAAAGATGCGCTGTTCTGCATCTCTCGCCAAAAGTTGTTGTACTCGTTGATAATGATACGGGTGCAATCCGTTTTGGCGTAAAGTACGGTATACCATTTGTCGAGATAGACCGAGTATATAAGCTACATGACGCACGCTATTTCCGGGTTCTCCTCAAACTCTTTTAAAATCCTTTTAAAATCTCGACAAATGGTATACCGTACTTTACGCCAAAACGGATTGCACCCGTATCATTATCAACGAGTACAACAACTTTTGGCGAGAGATGCAGAACAGCGCATCTATTTTTCTGAAGATATTCTTATTATCTTCAATTAATATTTTTGTGTTATCAAAAAAAAACAATATTAACAGTCAGCGAAACATACACAGGGTTTCTCGCTCAGTATCGGCAAAACGATTTTTTCCCCGACCGAATTCTATGGACGAATGAAGCAACCTTTATCCCGAACGGCGTATTTAATAGTCGTAATTATTTATTTTGGGCGGAAAACAATCCGCACGCCGTTCGGGAATGCTAGTTCCAATATCGATGGGCGATAAATGTATGAGCAGGAATAACAGCGAACTGAGTCGTAAGTAGTAAATTTTAGTAAATCAAGGAATTTTCTTTCGCAGCTTTAACATATCATTTTCTTTCGTGATTTTCAGATTGGTCCTTATTTCCTACCGCCACATTTAAATGGGGAAATATATCTAAACTTCTTCCAAAATGAGTTACCCATTCTCCTCGAAGATGTTCCTCTCAATATAAGAAATAAACTCATCTTCTAGCATGACGGGGCTCCTACGCATTTCGCTCGCCGGGTTCGCGAATATTTAAACGCGCATTATCCGGACAGATGGATGGGTCGAGATGGCCTAATCATTTGGCCAGCGCGATCGCCAGACTTTAATGTACTAGATTATTTTGTATGGGGTCACATTAAAAATTTAGTTGAACACAGGCGTGATGGTACAGAAGTTGAAGTACGAGAAGCAATTCTCGCAGCTTTTAATACCATCACGCCGGAAATGGCGTATCGCGCGACGCGCAATATTACTCGAAGGGCCGAACTCTGTTTACGAGAACGAGGAAGGCACTTCAAACAATTTTTACATTAAAATATGAGAGTGGATTAGACCAATTGGGGATACCACTTGAAAAAAAATGCACCGTGTTATCTACCGCAAGGTGGTGTGGAAACGATAGCGTAATACTTCCTATGTCGCGCGCGAGAAAGAGAAAGAGAAAGAGAGAGAGAGAGAGAGAGAGAATAGTTCGAGATGCGTGGCTTCGTACGTAGCCGTATAGAGCGCTCCTCCCACCGCTTCGCCGCGCACCTAGCAACGCCTGAGTAGGAAGGCTCTTCTCGCCGCGCGCTTGTGTAAGGCATGGATTGGCCCATCTTTTTAAATTAATTTCTTAATAATTATTACGAAAATCGCAAGATGGTAAAGGACTTTTCTTCTCGGTTTCATCTGCTCTACCTGCACATGGCGGGTGATCCGCGAATTATGGGACACCCTGTATATATATATATATATATATATATATATATATATATACATTGTATGGAGGATATTACCTGAGCTATACGACAAATAGAAAGCGCTTCTTTCAATCTTTTGTTTGATGTATGTTCATATAAGTTTTTAAATAAATTATAAAATAAGGTAGCCACAATAGCACCATCTCCACGTCTTACCATGACCATGCCATTACGAACACTGACAATGCTGGGCTGTTTTCCAAATTCACTGCGTTATGAAAAGAATATATATTAATGAGAATAATTAAAATAAAATTTAAAATGCGGAAATAAAAACCAAAAGATTAAATTACAGAAGATAAAATTAAATACAATATGAATAAGATTTTATATACTGTACAAGAAGAGCATAGATTGTCAGTCTTGGTTTGATATAATAAATAATTGTATATATCATATCATATTATATATTTTGTAATATTTTTTTTCATTGCATATTCTTTAAGCAACTTGAAATTAATTTTTTCTTAGTAAAACTATAGAGGTATTTATAATTGAAGTAATTAATAATTCAAGATAAGGAATTTTGTATAAATTAAAATTTAGCAAAGCAAATATAAATTAGCAGATAATATTTTATAAATAAAGTTTTGGTAAACCTGCATAAAAGGGGACCGCCTCGTATGATCTTGACCTTGACATATGTTGTCAAGGTCATCATCCTGAGTGACCTTCAAAAGATCATAGCCGTGTCTTGTAGTTTATTAAAAAGTTATTAATGAAGAAACTTTAATAAATGCAGGTTTACCAAAGTTTTAAATAGACTTTATCTATATTATAGAATATAGAAAAAGATTTTAATAAACTAATAAAAGCTCTTATGAATGTATCATACGAAGGAGACAAAAGGCAATCAAGAGCCAGCGCGATAATTTGTGCGCATATGTTTTATTATAATCAAATTACATTGATATTTTAACTAACAATAAGTGATAGATACAATCACAAAAAGCGTACGTTTTGGTCCTTTTTTGGACCATCTTTAGCGTAGCTACAAAGTACATGGAATATATTATATCAAAAATGTAATAGTAATAATACGCAGAACACGTGAGTCACCCATGTTGTCAGAAGGTAAATGTTGTATGGAATGGAATTTCAAGATAGAAAGAGACTGCCCGATAAAATATACTACATTAATGTGTAATTGCACTGAAAATGATCCAAAAAAGGACCAAAACGTACGCTTTTTGTGATTGTGTCTATCACTTAGTTAAAATATCAATATAATTTGATTATAATAAAACATATGCGTACAAATTATCGCGTTGGCTTTTGATTGTTTTTTGTCACCTTCGAACAAAAAAAAAGGATAATTATGTAGAATAAGGCCTTTTCTGTATTTTGACAAATATGATCGGATCTCTCGGTAAAACTTTTTGTTGTGACTCCAACAGTGATAATCAGTGGAGGGAGCCCATCCCCCCTACCGCCCAAAAAAACCGAAAAACCCAAAAAATTATCAAAGCAAAGCGAGGTCCATCCCACAACCCAAACCAAATTTTAGTTTTAAATCAGAAATAGGTTTGGGTTAGGTTATATCTTCCGGAAATGACGCTCCCCGTAAGGGAGGAGGGGGGCTGAACCCATTGCGTCCACGCATACACTTTCCCATCTACACAACAATTGTGGGGTGGACCTTGCTTTGCTTTGTAAAGTATATGCGTGAACACAGTGGGTTCCGGCCCCCTACGAGGGGCTCCACTTCCGAAAGATATAACCTAACCCAAACCTATTTCTGATTTAAAACTAAAATTTGGTTTGGGTTGTGGGGTGGACCTCGCTTTGCTTTGATAATTTTTGGGGTTTTTCGGTTTTCTTGGGGGTAGGGGTGATGAGGGACGGGCTCCCCCGACTGATTATCACTGTTGAAGTCACAACAAAGAGTTTTACTGAGAGATCCGATCATATTTGTCAAAATTCAGAAAAGGCTTTATTCTACATAATTTCCAAAAAAAGATTTTAATTAGAAAAGAGAGTAGAATTTTAATTAGAGATATATATAATATTATAAATTAAAAAATGATATAAATGACAATTTTCCTCAATATTTTCACTAAAAAAATTCGTTCACACACATATTTGTCAAAATAAGTTAAAAGAATATCTAGTGGTTCTGAACACTTGTTATGTAACGAAAATAATAATATCATAACAATAACGATATATTTTTCATAAATCTTCTTTAATTAATATTTCCGGATATATTTTTGTAATTCCTTGTATAATAATTAGATTTATAAAAATATAAAATAACACCATATATAGAAAAAAAGATCAGAATATGAAACAGGATAGTAATACGAAATGAATAATTTCTAAAAGTATTGTAGCAATCTATCAGTAATTATAGTAACAATAACCATTAGGTTCCATTTTGAATATTAAAATGTATTGATATGTTAGAGAGACATATCCATACCATATAGAAGTACATAGCCATATAGAATAGACTGACTTATGCTGTAAGAGGTAGCGTGGCACTATGAAGGACAGCGATCTCTTCAATACTATTTCTGTTCTTGCTTAAGTAAGAGTAGTAGAAATAAAAGCGAATGAGAGGAATACATGAAAGAAGGCATTTAGACCGTTGCTTTATCTTCACCTTCTCCTAGTCCTCACCACGCGCCAATAGAAGGAGACAGAATACGAGTACTATTTCTGGCCTTCATATGCTGTCATACTGCCTCTCACGGTAGAGACCGGTTTATTTTATATATTTATGAAAGAGTATCACAATTAATTGTTTACAGTCGTGAAAACAGGTGTTAATTTTTAACCATCAAAATATTTCGTAAGATAAAATTAAAAATATTTTTTCTTATCTTTATTAATAAATTTAACATATAATCTCTAGTGTGTCGGAATATGATTAAATATAAGATAGTTTTGTCATGTTTCGCTGCGTAGCGGTAAAGTAGAGGAACATGTAATTAGAGGAAATATATGTGCTCTTCTTCTTCTTCTTCTTTCTTTTATGGCTGGTTGGGCATTAGTCGCCCATACACCATTGTTTCTTATGGGTTTGTAAAATACAAGCAAAACTCCTCTCAAGAGAGGAGGGAGCCCAAAAAAAAGGTCCAGACAAAGGCCATACGCAGCACGCAAAAAAAACACGTCCGAACCCGACACGTTGTCAATCGGAACTACGAAATATATGTGCTCAAAAATATATCCTGAGAATATACACACAGAAATAATATATACTATAAAAGATGTATAGGGACGTTCTTGGTACATATTACGTATATATCTATAGTATATTTAATATAAGTATAGAATATATTTAAAAATGATATCATGTGCTGTCTGGGTATAGCTAAAACTAAGGTCAAGAATATTAGTAGAACACACACAAGCACGCACGCACATACACACGCTCACACACGCACACGCGTACACACGAACGCACACATATGCGCACACGCGTATGCCCTCGCGCACATACATATATACACATACATACACACATCTTAAAATATCTCTCGTAACATATGTAGTAATAAAAAATGTATACATCTCACGTTTTAAAAACTGGTTCTTATTTCCAAATAGCTAGATAAAAAGTGTTCAAAAACTATCAAATATTCTTTTCTCTATAAATTACTTAAAATTCTATTCAAAACTCATCTTTGCTCAAAATGTCATTAAAATAAAAGATTTTTTTTATCGAACTAAACTTTTAAGAGAACAATAAATGACAATAATTTTTTAGTTCATTTAAAAAAAATTATTTTGATTCAATTTTGGTTTTAAAGTTAATTCTCTACAAATACATTTAATAATAAAAAATCAATAAAATGCAATATATTCCCGCTATCTCATCACAAAAAAAAATTATTTTTCAAATATCTAAAGAAGTAACCAAGTCAATGTTTTTTTAAGCGTAAAGTCAACCAGTGACTTCACGTTTAAAGAAACATTTAATGACTCTCGGACTATTTTAGAATTATGTAAAAGGTATTCGATGCACGGTATAAGTGCATGAAAGATCACATCTCATCGATTTAATCGTCATTTAGATATGTTGTAGGGAAGGTTGTTCTGAGTAATTTTCTGCAAAACTTAAGTAGGGACGCCACTGGTTTAGGGGATATAAAAAATTTGTCAGTAAAGTTTGTGTACGGTATAATCTGTTATTTTTTTATTGTAAAAATCTGTTTACGACTGTCATGCGTGGGAGGGACAGAGTCTTTCCTCCTGCATCCCCAATCCAAAAGATTTTAACCTAACCCAACCTTTTTCCGAGAAATGAAGCATTATTCAGAATATATAATTTTTAAATATTGCCAAACAATTACGAGTTTGGACCTTCCCCGCCCATGCATTTGATAAATAATGCTTTTCATTTTAGAACTTATGAGAAGAAATGAGGAAAATAAACTATGTTAAGAAAAGTATGTTTAATTCAACTTTTTTAATGTTAGAAATGTACTCTCAGTTCTCTTTATTATTTTTCTAGTTTAAAACAGATGTCAGCACGTTTGAATATAATATTATTTACTTTTAAGTTGGTAATGAGTTAGAAAAACTTCTTCTCTTGTTTCTATTGATAGTTACGACAGTTTCTAAGAAGAGATTCAGAATAAATAAAAGTCTTGTGCAATATTAAGTGAATCTTTTTACTCTCTTAGTGAATTTTTCATTCCACAATTACTAATTATTCTCACGAGTAATTAGGAAATGCCAAAGTTTCAACAAGCTACATGTATAAACACATTTCATTTATTTTTTTTTATTACGGCAAAGGCAGATAATGTTTTGTCATGATATCAAAAAATGCTTTTTATACGTTTTTTAAATGAAAATTTTTGTTTAAAAAGAAACTCTACGATATAACCGGCGTAATCTTTTTTGGGAAAGCCATATCGTGGGATGTTATCACGAGTATTTCTCTATGCTCTCTCAATATTATAGGTATGAACTTTATATTTAGTATCAAGATCATCGAAACTATATGAATAGTTGACAATTAAATGTTTATATCTTTCGGTGTTAAGGCAATTATATGTTTTCCAACAGTCTCACATAATAATTGTACCATGCTTGATCTATTTTTGTATCACTGTTAACTATGTCTCTGCTGATCGATCAGACATACATTCGACAAACAATTTCTGTTTCACTCTCAAAACCGCCAAAAGTTCACTGCCCTGTAATAAATCGATCTTTCTCAAACTTGTTTCCCAATTTTAGCTTCATCTATTTCTACTATATTGCCTTCTCCTCCTAATATTTCACTATTGTCTTCTATCCAATCAAGACAAAACTGAAAAAGAATTTTCAAATACAAAAACAAAAAATTTATATTCCAAGTAGAAATATAATAAAAAATACTTTGCTACAAAAATTTGACCAATTGACAACAGTGTGAGCTTGAATATTAAGCTCATCCTTGAAGAATGCGTATCGAGGAGAGGTATCATTAAAAAGCAATGCAATAAATCTACATGTATCTTGTATGCTCAAATGAGAGTGCGAGAACCATGCGTGTTATGAAGTGGACTTACTGTAAAATTACACAATACTTTATATCGTTTTTTATATCCGCGTTGTTCATATCTTACAGCGTGACACATAAAAAGCATACATTCACGATTTAAATCGGCAGTTGCTTCACATCATAAACATTAATCCTTTAAGTAATGTAAACAAAAGCTTTTTCTAGTTAGAAGGTCAGTAGGATGTAGATAAACGTCACTGTTTGTAATAAAATACCTAAGGAAAAGCATTAAAATTGTCAAATTTTAATTTGTTATCTTTTAAACCAATGCCGTTCCCCATTTGATTTTTGCGGGGAATTTTAACTCAGAACAATCTCCCCTACAACATATCCAAGTGGTAATTAAATCGGTAAGGTGTGACCTTCTATGCGTTTTTATCCGATGCACTAATAATTATCAATTTGTTACAAATGTTAAAATAATATATTATTTAAATCATGAACAGTACCTGGTTTCTTTATCAATTCGCGTTCGCCGTATCACTTTGCGATCACTATAATGAACACAATTAGGACATAACCATACCGACAAATTAGTATCTAGCATTGCAGCTAATACATTTGCATCAGTTGCCCATGCAATATTTTGCGCCATTGCAGCTGGAACATACATATGCTCTTTAAGAAAGTCATTAATAAACTATTATAATCTTACTAATTTTATATTGATATTTCTAATTATATTAGTAATAATATACTTTTATATACACACAACATACATATACATACATATACTGTGACATTGCCGTCTCGCGCGCGTCCGCCGAATCCCTCTCCGATCGCAAAGCGCGGGCGAAAGGGCCGCGCCAGTCGAATAATTGCGAGAATCGTACCGTAGCCTCCAGAGAGGCGTTTTTAACCGAGATTTTGTTCCGATATTAATTTCGTTATTATAATAATTAATTTGGGAGCCTCATCGGAGGAGAAGGCGGGAGATCGAAGTTCGACGTCCGGAAGCATCTCTTATAAAACCTGAGCGATCTTCGAGGGGAGATGAGAGAGCATTTCGCCCATATAAACAAGCAGCGGAAATATTTCAACGTCGCGACGAGATTAGGAGGTGCATACGTGATGCGCGACGCACGAGACAACGAGTGAATCCTCGCGCAAGGACCCAGGACCGTGCGAAGCCGATCCCCGAGGAGGTACTGCAGGAATGCTGCCGCGGCGGGACGCGGCCTGCAGGAAAAGACGGCCACGACGGTCATAATCCTACTTCCGGCCAAGCCGTACGATCTGGACCCTGCAACGACCCCGCTGAGCGGGCTCCAGCAAAATATTATTCGCGATAACGAGGGCGCGCGCACCCCTAATACGATCGTGAGCGCGCCGCCCGCCGGCCACAGCGCGTGATTGGTCGCGATAATACGCACCCCGTGTGCGCAGCCCCGGCTGGCCCACAGGTATCGATTCTGGATCGCAACGATCCGGGGTCAGACTGGCGCGAGCCTGCGAGTGCGAGCGAGCGTTTCGAGAGCAAGCCGAGAACGAGAGATCTCTTTTTGGCGAGAGCGATTGCGGCTGCGGACGGAGAGGACCTCGGCGATCTCCGAGGGCGGACCACCTGTGAAGCGAGAGGACGTCATCACCCCGGGCCCTCCCGACGAGGGGAAAAGTACCGATGATTATCCTCCGCCAATTTAGCCACGCGCGATCGCGCCCGGAAATCGTTCCGCTCTGTCGTTGTCGCCGTGAATTCGTGCCTTGGTGTACGGGCGAAGCCCGATTCGTTAGTGTAGATTTTCGCATCACGGCCATGTCGTCAAGCGATTCGGGCCCCGGAGCCTCGAGAGTATTGGTTTCCGCGGATCGAGACATTACCTCGCGTTTTAATAAACCGTGTGTCGTCTATCTGGAGATTCGGATTCCGTGTACTGCGTATCTCGGTTCTCGCACGTTTAGCGCGTAAGTCTCGACTGTATAAAATGTCCGTCGTCCGAGTGTGTGTCGGTTGCGTGAATTATGTCCTTTTGTATTTCGTTTAGGAATCTTCGCGTCTAAAATTTGCGTACACTCTTGGTGTGAATTTCTTTCGCGGTCATTGCGTGAATTGAGGGAATGTGCTTCGAGTTTCATGTAAGAGTGTCCTCGCGATTCTCGTCGGAATAGCGAGAGCGTGTGCTGAGTGTTCAATGCGTCTGTCCGAATCTAAGCATGTTCGCGTTGCGTTAATTGCTTGTTAGTTATAGGTTGCGCGTTAGTTTGTAAGTAACCATAGCGGGCGATATGGTCGCCGTCAACGGATTGATATCGAGAATCGGATCGGGTTATCTCCCGAATCAACATCGTAACTAATTATTTGTCAACTCCGCGGTGCGAGGCGTAGTTAACGCTGAGAAAGAGTTACGGCCGATCTCCTGGGCCGACAGCAGAGTACATCCTCCGGGGTTTCGCGCCCCGTGTCTAACATCCAGTCTCGCCCCCGCGTTTCTTTTTACCGCAGCCGAATATCCGCGCGGTCTTTATCATTGCTATTTTCACGGAATTTAGGCTCCCGCTATTATAATAAATCTGTTGTTTCTTTGTTTAATTATCGAGTTTATTTTCAGTTGTGTTTGTCGCTCCTTGTGATATCTGTCGCCTCTTGCATAAATTATCGCGTTAGATCAACACTCGCCCTGCCCCTCTACCGTTAGGCGAGCTAGTCAGCCCGTGGCGAATCCCGACGATTTCTTTCGCGGCTGTCTCGCGCTTATTTCGTGCGTTTCGCGAATTGATACGTGAAAGATCGTATCTGGCGCCCAAGTTCGACTTTCGCGATTATCTTTCGGATCTCGTCACGGTACGCACGGAACTCCTAACATCCCGTTCCTACCCAGCGCGTTATTCTTTATCCGATCCTTTTCGTTTTTGTCAACGACTCCTGCATCTCCCGTTCGGCGAATTAGCTCTTGTTAGACGGCGCAATGTACATCCGCGCGACGGAGAGATCGGAACGGCGGTCGCGTCTATCGTTTGGCCGCGAGACGGAAGTAAAAGTCGTCGCAGTACATTGTATGTATATATGTGTGTGCGCGCGCGCGCTTGTGTGTGGGTACAGAATGGAGCAATAACTTTGTCCATCTGGAATATTTCCGCTATTTTTAGAAATATGAAAATACGAGGATCATTTCATAAGTACAATGTGGTAACGCCGCGGATTGGACGATGCTATCCCAACGAAATGAACAGTTGTAATGGAGGATTTGACGAAGCAATACGTGGCTTAAAAACTTCTATAGTGCGTGTTCATTGTGAATTGACGAGTGTTAGAAAGGGCCTCTGCAGACGCCTTAGATACTGTGACGCGTGAAGATCAACGATCGTAAAGATTGAAACTTTACGTGGCCAAAAATCCAATGGACATTCACAATGCTTTGCGTAAAGTTTATGATGATCAGACAGTATTTCGTATTTTGACGAACGATTTACAGAAAAGAAAAATTTCGGCTCAATGGATCTCTTACTTTTTGACTGCTGCACAAAAACAGACTCGCCTGGACAATGCATCTTTGCTTCAAACCTCCACTACTCTGCCTAAAAATTTCGTTGGGATTCCATCATCCAGTCCGCGGCGTTACCACATTGTGTATTACTTATGAAATGATCTTCGTATTTTAATTACGAAAGTTGTACGGCATCAAGAGGACCACAATATGCTAGTAATAATTTTTCTGTGGTAAGGCGCTTCGAAGATTTTCAGGTCACCATATATATATATATATATTTATTCATACCTATTTTGCAAACTCTCTCGAAACCTGTAGTCCTTATTGCAATTAAAAACAGATCTTTGTTGACATCTATTAATGCTAACTGTGTGTGTCGATCCTTTATGCTAATATAACTTAGTGCCAGTTGCATCACACCGTGCAGATGTGAATATGATTGACTTTCTACTATCGGCTTGTTATAAGATATCTCCAAGATATGTAGTACTGAAAAATAAATAAATATCTTATAAAACTTCTTATTTTTAAATAATATTTTTTAAATATTGCTGTGTCGTGAACTTCACGATTCTTTTCTTTCCTACGATTCAAGCACGGTTTTTAAGAAAAGTATAAACGTCAAAAATGCATTAATCAAAATATAGCAAGCGAGTCGGAAAATACCACTCAGAAAATATCATTTAATACTTGGACATCATAAAATAGTAAGATTTCGGAGACTGCAACATCCGGTTACATTTAATATTCATATTTCAATGCCGACTAGACGACAGCGGAGTTTGGGAAAGCTAGACAAAACTAATGAATCCCACCACAATGAACTTCATAAAATCTAAAAAACCTAAAATTCTAAAAAACAAAAAAAAACAAGACAATTACGGAGAAAAAACTAAGTCACGCGAAACGGGACGTGCAGTCGTCTGATAGAGGCAACATATGCATTATCATAGTCTTAAGAAGGTAGTAAAAGTCAAGCCCCTTATCTTTAATAAGTACATCGCGCACATAGTTAAAATATAACTTGTGCATAAACGTCGCCGCTAACGCCTAGAATCCTAGGCTTTCCTATTTTTGGGAGACGCTCTTTTATTATATTCGCAGACAAATCCAATAAAATCATTTGTTACATTTTTCTTATTACTCAACAAAGAAGGTAAGAAAAAGTTCTGACATAATCTAACAAGAACTTTTATTTGTTGGACTTTCGGTCTAACAGAGGGCGTAAACTGAAATGGGAATATAAACAGGAGTCTTTAGTGAAAAGTCAGTCAAAAAGACAATCAATAAATAATCGAAGGGGAGACAATAAAATCACTCACCGCGAACGGGCGGCGGGCAGTCGTAATTTTTAAATTATAAGTGCGCTATAAGACAGGCATTCGTAATTACCAAATTGTGAATTATACTATGAGTTACGGACACGCATCAGTCTCGCGAGTTGTCATGTAATCTAAGTCCCACACACGCGAAGACATTCGATGCTGTGATAAACGCGAGACATAATCCGGAGTAAGGATTATCAAAACATTGTACTAGAGAAGTCCATTAAACAAACTATATTAGAGAAAATTACAAATATACTACTATTTCTGCTATAAAACTGGTGAGTATTTCTAAACGTAATTTCCCAAAATTCCCAATTCTAATCCGGCGCACAATCCCGAAAATCCCATGCCTCACCCAAAGCATAACAAAATGTTGCATCACGTTTCCAATGCGCTGCCGCAAATTTATAAGCCCGCCGAGGAATTGTGCGCTACTGCGGTGACCGATGACGAGTAATATGATGCGCACGCGCAAAGTAAGTAATAAAGACAGCCGTGTTAATATCCGGGATGGAGAATTCAGGACGATCGATTATATTTTTGGAGATCAAACGCTGTATGTAATGTTGCAAATGGTAAAAAATGTGGAAGCTCGTGCTTCCAAAGAAAGTGCGTTTCGATATCATCAAGAAGACATAACATGCCTCAAACTGATCACTTTGGCGTCGAGAAAAAGTACCAGTGCGTTGCCATGCAATATTTTTGGCCGCAAATGTTCAGAGAAATTGTAGAGTGTATTCGGATGTGTGACGTTGGCCAACATATAAAAATCGAGTAAGATGTCCCCGTCGATTTAATGGGGAGAAAAGTTAAAACTCCATGGACTATAATTTCTGCAAATAATATGGGAGCTTTCCCAGCCAGCCGGAATGGCCACGTGTACTTCTTCGTGTTACAAGATCTTTTAACAAAATGGATAGAGTGTTGCCCGCTGCATAGGGCGATCTTGTAAAAAGATCCGGAAAGCTATCGACGAATTAATTGTTCACCATTGGGGAGCTCTGCGCGTGTTGTTGACAGATAACTATATCGGCATATTTTGCCATATCGGCAAAATTAGCATCTAAATATCATGATCCGTTCACGATTTCGAAAGTGCTATTACCTATAGTTTAGGAATTCGCAAATTAAGTGAATAAAACGATAGAAAAAATACATGTTAAGGACTTGAAAACGTATAATGCTCACTTCGTCCCTTAGGATTTCCTATTGCATTTAGTGCTGTCGAAGACGAAGGTATAATCACTTTAACAATAAGTCAATGTGTTTTCTTTACGCTCTTTTCTCTCGCGATGTAAATGCGAGTGACAGACTGCACCCTATCGTGAAGCCGTGGGTTCGTAAAGTTTTGCGTTAGCGTTTTGGCGTCCCAACTGCATAGAGACAGAAGTCTTCGCTAATTTGATTCCTTTGGATTATCGCATTCGTCTTTATCACGTCTGTCATGTTGGAAATTGTTCTCTTTATGGTCTGGCCTTATCTCTGGAGGCTTCGATCGCTCTTCAACGCCCGAACCGAGATTTTCAAAACTTAAAGTGATAGTATATGAATACTGAGAGTGATCGACACTGATACGGTCTCTCCGGGCAAAAGAAATGTGACGTTGTGCATCCGCCTTCCCCTCCCCACACGATCGCGAAACATGTGTTGAGCGGCTGCGCTAAACGAAAATTGCGATAATTATAAAAAAATAAAATTGCGAAATACCATGCCAAAATCTCCAGAGGGGCGGCTTAATTAAAATTATATTCCGGCAATTATCATAATTCTGGTTATTTTATTTTATATAATACCGGGAGCCTCAACGCTAGAATAAGCACCGACGAGGAAAGATCATCGAGCGACTTGTTGCTATAAACCTCGTTACGGCTCAAAGACGCCAGACAAAGTAGAGGAATTGTATCGTCAATCACCGGCGATTTTCAGAGAACAAGAATCGAGTGATTCGATAGCTAAATATTTGAACATATTAGATCAGCCCGTTATAGCGTGACCAGAACTCGCGCGCGCGTTGCGTGGCATCAGGGATTTCAAGCAGATCCTCGCGCGAGGAGCCCGGACTATGCTGAGCTGCGCTTCTGACAGACGCCCAAGAAGTACTCCTCGTGCTATACCTCGGCGATCAATAGCAGGTTTCGACAACATCTCAGAAAATCATCAGCATAAAATCATTCTAATTAAGACGAGCCGTCTGGACACCAACAAAGGCCGTTAAAATTGTGGACCGTATTATTGGGGGCGCTTACAATCCCGCTACAGTCTTGAGCGAGTAATCTTGAGCGAGTTTTCAGTATGGCGACGATAAGACGTATGATATTGTTAGAGCAATATACGAGTATATATTTATATCTGATATACAGAGTGATTCAAAACAATCTGATGTCCTTGAAATGTCATATTCTTGAGCAAATTCTGAGACGATTTTTTTCTTTTACAAAATTTTGTCCGAAGCTTAGTTTTTGAGTTATAATTGAAAATAGTTAGCTACTTACAAGTCCGGTACAATGGGCAGGTAGGAACGGCGCAACGCGTCACGAGACTTACTTCACAATTTTACAATAGATATCATTTATCGTGGAATTTTATGCCTTAATTTGTGTGGCAATTGATATTTGCGAGTGATAATAAAGTACTGTAGTAAAAACAATAATACTTCCAGTGATATTCGCTGTGAAATTGTAAAGTGAGTCTCGTGATGTGTTGCGCCATTCTTATCTGTCCGTTGTACCGAATTCATAAGTAGCTAACTATTTTCAATTATAACTCAAAAAATAAGCTTCGGATAAAATTTTGTAAAAGAAAAGATCGTCTCAGAATTCGCTCAAAAATGACATTTCAAGGACATCAGGTTGTTTTAAACCACCCTGTAGAGTGTGCCAGCGGGCCACTCACTACATGAGTCATTATATGAGAAACGCATGCGCAATGTAAGTGTGGAGCATGAGGATTTGTTTTATGTTGTAGAATCAGCCTTTTTTCTTTTGTTCCTTCTTCTTCCGTTCACTGCCAAGCCGCATGAACGGTTTTCGTACGCAAGTGTTAAATAAATCGGAAGAGTCTTAGCTGTGGCGGACGAAGAGGTTCCTGGCAACCGGAGGCAGCATCAAAGTTCATAGCATAGAATCTGATTCCAGAAGATTAAAGAAGAAGATCAAAGATTTTAACACACCTATCTTGATTTGACTAAACCACTATAAATCAGCAAAGGTATGAAATATTGGTTGATTATGATTGGCAGATTTATGAGATGGCCAGAAGCTATATTATGACAGAAAATTTTAGGGTGGATAAATGGTATAACATCACTTTATTCACATTGGATATCAAGATATAAAGCATCGCTTATGATCATTACAGATCAAGAATCTTAATTTAAAAATGCTCTCTTTAATACTCAAATCAATACAATAGGCTGCAGGAAAAGCCGCACAACAGTATATCATCTAGTCTTGAATGGATTATTCGAGTGCTGGCATCAAATTGTGTTTAATACTTCCATTCTCTTAGACATATTTGTTAAAAAGAAGATATTAAGGAATCGCTCACGAAATTACTATATGACGTTACTCTGTGTATTTTTTTCAAGGAAGAAAGAGGAAGACGCACCTACAGATCTAAAAGAACTTTATAAAGAGACATAAGGAAAATTTACCGCTAGCACATCTTTTCTAATATAATCTTTGTCACAGAATCTATACAATTACTTGCATGCCTAGATGCAAGAAGATGTCTTCGAAAGAGCTTTACAATCACCATACTCGGATTTATATAAAATAGCAGCATGGATTAATAATTATTTGTTTACAGTTAATATTGATAAGAAGGCAATCAATACATCATCACGAAATGTCTCAAATCAGTTGTCCTGTCAAAGAAGAGATAAAAACGCAGACAACATTTCAGCCGCTATACTACCCAGGTCCGCGGAGTAGAAAGACATATTCATAACTTTGATAAAAGTGTAATTTACAATGCAAAGAGTTACTAAGAGAGTGCGCGTAGTGATTGCCAACAGCTTGCGCACATGCTAGGCATCCACTGCTATAATTAACCAACTTCAACATGCTGAACATATTATAGTCAATATGCATGCATAGCATTTTTATATCTAATAACGCAAGATAAAAAAAATGTTGTAGTGTAACGTCAAAAATCAAAATCGATCAAAATCAATATCTCGTCATTATATTTTCGTTTACTAAATCCTACAGAAATACGTGTTATAATTTGATCTGTTTCCACATTACTTTTACAGATAAAATATTATGATAGATTAGCCCTTCTGTATATAGAGATGACCAACACATTTGTAGATCATTACCTAACGATTCTCAATCTTCAAAAAATTTTTGAGTTATTTGTGAATGTGACTAATTGTAATCATAAGACACATTCGTTCCCATAGATTGTTTTCATTAATTAATATGTAAAAATTAATATTGTTTTTTGTTTAATTAAAAATAAAATTTTACAGTTTTTTGTTCTAAAATTATGACAAGTAAAAAAATTGAAACAATTTTATTTGCATACACGGAGAAAATTTTATATTAATTCATGATACAATTTTAAATTACATTTTACTATTTTTTGTATTATCGGTGGACCATCATGACATTATAGAATAAATTATAATACAACATAGTAAAATTTAAAACTAACACTTACCTAACATGTTTTATCATTTGCCATAGTAAAAATTCATAAGTGCAAAGTTATCTTTATCTGTGTATCATTGTAAAACGTTATAATGCTAAACCTCAACTTTTACAATTTGAACAATAATAAATTCGGATATCTTTTTCTTATTGTTCTCATTTCCATATTCAGAAGTCGACATATTTATTCGTTTAACATACCTATATTATAATAGAAACGCGACATAATTAAAAAAAAAAAAGCAACGACTGGCAACGATCTTATATCTAAGATCTCTTAAATATAATCTTAAGACATCATTAGCAAATGAAAAAAAAGTACATTAACATGTTGAAGTTTTAAGATGATATTAATATAAGAGGTAATTATGAGTACCTGCCAATATATATATATAATTACATGATTATATTTTTTCTGAAAGTTATTTTATCATTTTAATAATTTTATTATCTTACAAAATCATTTTCAAATTTGTCCAAAACAAAAAGACTGAAATAGAAAAGATAAAAAAAATACAAAAGAGAAAAGTATATATTGTTGTCAAACTGTTTTATATTTTTTCCGATATAATTTATCAATTAATTTGACAGCAATTCAAAGATATTAATTATGAATAGATGAGATACATCATTCGAAAAATAATAGGTTAGATAGAAAAGTGCAAATAAATAATATAATGATAATGATTGTAAATCGAATATTTATGTTTTTTTTTCTTTCACTTTCTTCACAGCACTTTCTTTTATTCACAGTATTTTTATAATGACACTACTTATAGCGTAACGATTAAGAAAGTTTTGGACCGAAAAGTTACCGAAATGCGCAAATCGTTTTGCGTTTATGACTAAGCCTGCGGCGTTTATGACTGACAATGAGCCTACTGCGTATACGCTTCTGGCTTCTGTTACTGCGTAACTGTTCAAAAATTCGTGCGCTCGACAAGATCTTGCAAGCAATGCTTATCGTTTTCCCTTTCTTTTCGAGTCCTTAATAACGAGTTACCGAATTTGAAACGTTTACATGATTTCGACGTAACTTTTACTATGGCAACACTGCTTTTTGTCATATAGATAAAGTAATTTTTGTGAAACCGGCGCTCAAGCCATATTCTAAAGTGGGAATAGTTTATTTTTACTATGGTGTGCAGTAAAAATTCATTCGATATATATTTTTTACTTTTCTCGCAATACTAATTTTTATCCAGCAAGTTTTTGTTTTGTAACATAAATCTTTTTACTATGAGACAGTGTAAAAATTGCGTTGCTTTATTGTTTTTAAAATAATGACCATAACATTTAAACTTATAATTCCTTGATGGTCCGCAGCTACTACGACATTATAGTAATATTTAATATAAAATTTTCTCCGTGTAGTATTCTACACAATTGCCATAACTCATAATGATAAAGATTAATATTATAGAGATCAATATTATAATAATACACAATAAATAAAAGAAAACAGTTCATGATCAAGTTCTTAAAAAACTGACCAAGCGTTCAGAAAATAAATATCAAGAGAGTTGAGTTATTGTAATATATCAACACATGTGTAAACCAAAAAACAGAACACAATTCGCGACCGAATTGTGTTGCGATCAGGATCTCTGAATCCCTTTCCTAAAGTCTAATAATATTGTATAAATCGATAGCGATAACATCAGTTGGTCGCTTCCGACCTTTAGTAATCGTGTACGTCACGAAACACATAAGTCAGAAAAATCCCTGTACTATCTTTGTTTAAATACATTTTGTGAACAAACCACAAGTCTTTTATTTAGTGCATAGGTTCTAACCTTTCGAATATAAACAAATTGCTTAAAAACCTTGATATAATCGTATTGAAAACACTAACTATAATTCTAATGTTGCGCAACAGATAGTAATTCTAGTACGTCGTGGAAAAAATTAGTTCAAAGAAACTGATTAATAAGACAATGTATATCTTACATTTTTCATTAGTTTGATTCCTTATGACCAAGGTATCTGCACACAATGATAAGCAAGGAGTATACAGTGGTTCTTCAGTAAATCCTTTCCATCTTGGAGTACCCAATAAACGACCTTGGTAATTGTACAATGACATAGTACTGAACTCCACAATTAGAAAATGCCTAGAAAAGTGTATGTAATTAATAATAAGATAATCTATCTATGTGTAATAGTGTAATTATTAATTGCATTATTTATCTATAATAATATAATTTATGTGTAATATGTTGTTATAATCTAAAAAGGCTATACACAAATTATTATAAAAAGGTAAGAAAGTACGCCAAATACATAAAAAAATATCCCAACTTGTACGCAACAAAAAGTTTAAAAAAATATTTACCTCTAAAAAATAACTTATAAAAAAATAAAAAATCCCTAAAAAATCACAAATCAACACTAAATATGAAATCAATAGTTAACTAGCCAAGTACTTAGAAGTAATTCAGTTTGTAAGGATTTGTAATTTGAAATAATATTTGTCATAAAATCAATCTTGCATTTATAGAAATATTATAGATTCTCTCGAGAAAATTAAAATGCATTTTATTTTTATTAAAAAATTACATTATTCCCCCCAAAATAAATATTTTGTATAATACATAAAATAGCACTATTATATTACGGATTTTATTATAAATAGTAAATCATAAAACTATACTTAACCCTTATTGTTATAACATCGATCACATCGATCACCAATTTCAAATTTAAAAGTGCCCCGTGCCAAACTGATCCACTAATTTTGAAAATAATCATAAACTTTACCAGATAGGCCCGTAACGAAAAGGATTAAGATTAAAGTGACATATAAAAACTTAAGATGCCCGGGTCGTATTATAAGTCATATATTTTTATTAATATATTGATAATGATTTCTAATAATCTTTTGCAAAATTTTATTTCAGATCGGGCATGCTAAGCTTATTGTTGCGTCTCTGGATTTCATTTCTGTATCGAAAGTATGCCCGTCTCCGAGAGATCGTCTCCAAGCGCGTTGCCGGGGGTTTGTTTAAACCAGGTTGTGGCGGACATCTTGTGTGAAGAGCCGCCATCTTAGTCTCGCGATGGATGTTATTCCGTGCGGACATATTTATGATTACGGCGACTGACATTTGATCTGTGTTTTGTGTATAGTTCAATTCTGTGTTGATATTAAAATTAATTTTATTCTTTTTTAAAAGAGAATTTATTATTTATAACGTGGTAGGCGAGTGCCGGTTGTGTCGCGCGCATTCAAGATATTTCGAAATTGACCCGCCGATGCAACATTATGATTAATTTCAAAACAAGTCGATCAGTTTGGCACGGGGCATTTGTAAATTGGAAATTGGTGATCGATGCGATCAAAGTTATTGCAATAAGAATTAAGTAGTTATTGAGTATGATTTACTATTTGTAATAAAATCCGCAATATTATTTTATGTATTATACAAATTATTTTATTTATTGGGGGGGGGAGGGATGTTGTTGGAGATACGAAGTAACTCCATTCGAATTAGCAAGCTGCGATATTTTATTCATCTATTGATTTTTCTATTCCATCATTCTTTTGTCTGTTCCCAATATGGCGGTACGAGTTAATAACATGTAATTGTATAATCTCGCACTAATAAATTACGTTATAATTGTATTTGAATTTACTGCGTTGTGCTTTACTCTGATAACAGGTTATGGGCCCAGAGTGCGCATAACGTGAATGTTAAAAATCTAGTTGCGATCGCGAGTGAAAAATTCGACGAAAATATGGTTGCGATGTGTAACATAGCGTGTATACAGGAAAACTATTGTGTGTGAAACTCAATAAGCAAGAATAAAGAAGTCGCGAAATAAAATTTGGACAATAAAAGATAATACAAGGTGATAATAAAAAATGTTGGCAACTATGAAGATTGAATCGTTAACCGCAGAAAATTATAATACATGGAAAATGCAAGTGGAGGCTAACGACGGTGAAAAACGACGTATGGATTTATGTGAATGGTACAAAAGTGAAGCCAACGACTGAAGCAGACGCAATCGCAGAGTGGATAAATAAAGATGCAAAGGCAAAGGCTGATATTGTATTATCAATAAGCACCTCAGAATTAAATGTGATTCGTGGATTGGAAACGTCAAGAGAAGTCTAGTTAAAAATTGAATCGACATTTCAATCAAAGGGACCGGCACGAAAAGCGATCCTTTTGAAGAAAATTGTTTTGTCACGATTAAAAGAAGGAGAAAATGTGTGAACGCATTTAATGGAATCGCATTTTTCGAAGCGGTGGCAAGATTAAAAGAAATCGGACTGATAGTTAACAAGAAAGTGTTAGCAATTCTATTATTGTACAATTTGCCAGAATCATTTGAAAATTTTCGATGTGCTATTGAAACACGCGATGAGTTGCTAGACTCCGAGACATTGCGAGTGCAAATGAGGAATATGAATCGCGAAAAGCGAACAACAACAATGTGGAACAGAACGTCATGTACGCGAAAAAGGCACATTTTTGTCGAAATATCCTGTGTACCACAGGACAGACGTGAAGATTTGAAGAATGATAGAACCGAAAGCCAGACGAGTGTGGGACAAAGGAAATTGAAGCGTTTCCGCTGTGGTAAAATCGGTCATATTGCCAAAGAGTGTCGGACAAAGTATCCGGCAAATTCACAAGTGAATGCGCGACAGGTGGAAGACAATGATAAAAAATCAGTGAGTTCGGAACATGTGCGCGAGAACAATGCAATGTTGTTGAATACAGTTGAGACAGTAATGTTTAATCGTGAAAGTATAAATGGTATAGAGTGGTGTTTGGACAATGGATGCACTGCTCACATGTGTATTAAAAAATCAAAATTCGAGAAAATCGAAATTGTTTACAAAACATTGAACTTGGCAAATAGTGAGTCAACTAGCGTAACCGGGAAATGTGCGAATGTTCATGAGTAATGGCAAAAAGGAAACGAACATAAATTTTGAAAAGATGTATTACGTGTCGGATTTACGCTCAAATTTGTTGTCAGTGTCAAAAATTACGGATCATGGATACGATGTAAATTTTCGTGAAAAAGACGCGTTTGTGACTGGTAAAAACGGGGAAATAATTTTCCGAGCGGATAGAGTCGGGATTTTATATTATGTGCGAAAGGGTAAAAATTCAGTAAATAAAGAAAACAATGTAGTGATGTCTGCGAGTCACACAAAGAGTGAAATAGACGAGTGACATTATAAGTTAGGATATTTAAACGAGCGACATTTGAAAAGCATGGCGAAAAGCGGTGCTGTATACGGATTGAAATTTAACAGCGATCAGACAATGACAAAATGCGAAGTGTGTATTTGCGAGAAGCAAACTCGAACTCCATTTCCGAAAAGTGAAGGTAATCGTACAAAAAACTTATTGGAAATAATACATTCAGATGTGTATGGACCAATGAGAACCGAGTCTCATTCTGGTGCAAAATATTTTGTGACATTTATAGATGATAAATCGCGTTGGTGCGAAATAATCTTTATAAAAAACAAGAACGATGTTTTGACCGCGTTTAAAAAGTACAAAATTGCAGCAGAGACATTAACAGGAAGAAAAATAAAAGCATTGCAGTCGAATAAAGGAAGGGAATACTGCAATAAAGAAGTCGATTAATTTTTGGAGCAAAATGGTATCGCAAGACGATTATCAACACCGTATACTCCTCAACAAAACGGTATAGCGGAGAGGAAAAATCGGACACTGGTCGAAATGACCAGATATATGATGCGTCAAGCAAATGTACCTCCAGTGTTTTGAGCAGAAGCGGTAAATACTGCATGTTATATGAGAAATCGGTGTATAACAAAATCATTGGATGGACAAATACCATGTAAGTTGTGGAAGGGGAAAACTCCCACTGTTCGTGTTAGACAAAAATCCACAAAAAGGAAAATTTTATTCGAGATCAGAGAAGGGTATTTTCGTGGGATACTCAAATGAATCGAAGGCTTATCGCATATGGCTATCAAAATCGCGTAAGGTGATCGTGAGTCGCGATGTGAAATTCGTAAACGAGTTAGCTTTTGATCGTGAATATCAAGAGTTTCTCGAGGAAGAAAGCAATGGCTAAATGCAATGAACAAACATCGAAATGGTATGTGTTTACTGAAGAAAGCGCTTTACGGATTGTGACAATCAGGTTTGCAATGGTATCGCCGTCTTGTGATAAAACTAAAGCATTTAGGTATGCAATCAACAGGTCAAGATCCATGTATGTTTACATCGCAAAGTGTGTGTTAAAAACGCAATGTGTGCGTTAAAACACGATATAATTTTAATAAGATACAATTTTATTTTTATAGGTATAATTTTGATATAGAGAGAAATTAAACTGTATAGATATTTTATAGATATAACTTTAATACAGAAGTTAAACTGTATACAAATCGTATAATCAATAATAATAATATAAATTGTGTAAGTGAATAAATATCAAAATATGAAAAGCAATAAAAAAGAAATTCTTTTTATTACGAAGCGGATGGACTTGTTTCATATTCATATATTTAATATGAATATTAAACTTCTTTTCCTTGCACAATTTCGCGTTAATAATTTCTTTTCACTTCATCACTTTTTCTCCTTGTGTTATTGCACTATTCCACGATTTTCTCATAACTATTAATTACTTCATCACTTTTCTTCTTGTCGTATTATACTCCGCACATACTCTTATAAAATAGAAATATTATTATCTCACACGTATTCACGTACGTACATGCATCCACATATGATCTTATCTCTTAAAGCGTTCTGCACACTCAAGCGAATAATCGTACATGAGTGACGTGAACGCCGCTTGAGGGACAAAATCGCTTTGTGTGCGAGCATACGTATATGAGTCTGAACCTTATTATTATGGAAAAAAATGAAAATGTCACAATTTTGATATACGATTATCATTTCTCAGGATTGAGTGCACCAATCTTATTCAAACTGGTCGCAATTAAAAGCTTATATCCAAATTATATAATAAAAATGCTGTTAGATTTTTTATTACGGCTTTAGTTCCTGAGATATTTTAATCGAAAGTTTACTTGACATAAAATTCCGAATAAGGTACTTGGTAGCGCCGCAGCCCCTGTATATAGGCAAAACTGTTGACAAGCCAAAAAGAAATTTGTATGTACTTGGCATCGCGACGCTACCGCATAGCTTGATCATTCTTATTTTATATTATTATTATTAATTATTATTTTTACACGTCTTGCAATTCATAATTTTATGGTTATGTCACTAAGCGATCCTTTCCGAAAAACTAATCGAAGGGTAGACAATAAAATCACCCACTGCGAAGCGGCGCAGCCAGGCGGCGGGCAGTCGTAATGATTAAATTATAAAGTGTACTATGAAACGGGCAGTAGTAATCGTTAAATTATAAAGTGTTTTACGAAACGGGCAGTCGTAATCGTTAAATTATAAAGTGTTCTAGGAAACGGATGTATTAAGGGGTCTTCTTAGTTTGACGCTTTGAAAAAAAGGCGATTTTTGGGAATTTAAAAAAAAAGTATAAAACATATTAATTCCAAACTTTCCACGTTTATTATGTAACATTTCAAGTATATCCTGAAATTTTTTCAAATAAAGATATTTGTTTCAGAATTATGGTAGTCCAACCAGGGTGCCTAAAAAAAAAATTGTTGTTCATGGCGGACATGATTTCAACCGTTGTAGTCATATAAAATAAAAAAACCAAAAAGATTCTTAATCTGTATAAGTATGGCTATCGCGTGAACTAGAATAAAAAAAAATTGAAAAATAAAAAATGACAGCGTCTCAAAATGAAAATTTCATTTTTCACCAAAAAATTGGTTAGTTTTGTAAGTTGCAAAATTTGAATTTTGCAAATATCGATTTAATTCTAGTTCACACGATAACTACACTCTTATACAGATTAAGAATCTTTTTGGTTTTTTATTTCAGATGACTATAACGGCTGGAATCATGTCCGCCACTTTTTTTTTAGACATCCTGGTTAGACTACCATAACTCCGAAACAAACAAATATTATTTGAAAAAATTTCAGGATATACTTGAAATGTTATTTAATAAACGTGGAAAGTTTGGAATTAATGTTTTATACTTTCCTTTAAAAAAATTTCCAAAAATTACCTATATTTTTAGAGCGTCAAACTAGGAAGACCCCTTAAAGTACTACGAATAAAGCTACACTTATTTTCTACAAATGGTGAAACTTTGAGAACGGAGTTCGAATTTCTAGATTCTAATCCAGCGAACGATTTCAAAATCCCCGTGCTTCACCCGAGGCACAACAATGTAATGTAAATTAATAATATAATTATATATAAATTAATAAATAATTCTCATAAGTACACTTTTACTGTTTAAAACAATTATTATTTTAAAACTTGCTTTTACAAAGTCATAAATTCTTTAATAATTACAATTTTTGTTGTGCTAAATGTTATTGCCAAATATTTTACTGATTAAAGTGGAGTTTCTACATGCAATGATTATTGACGTCATTCGATTGGCGCCAGTTTAGTTGCATATGGAAACAAATAAATTCGACTGGCGCTAGTTAACTGATGCCACTAATCATTGCGCCAGTAAAGTTGACGGCCATTATGTATTTTTTGGCGCCAATGCCTTTGTTTTCTACGCTAAACACGTGCGATTTTATTTTCTCAGAGTTTTATCAATGGCGAAACCATGTTGAATACTGCGCCAGTTAAAAATTTTTTAAAAATTGTGGAAACACAAACTGGTGCTACTAATACTGGCGTCATACGACTGGCATAGTCCTGGCGCCAATAATCATAACATGTGGAAATCCCGCTTAAGCCAGAAATGTAATTTTGATTCAAAGATATGTAGGAGATACTGTAGGAGGTACCGAGGGGTTAATGAGATTTTAATGAGTCAGGGAGGAAGGCGTGAAGGAATTTGCTAAAACTGTTTGTTTATTAACAAACGATATATGTATCACAACTATATCACTTTAATGATTGGATCTCGCGTATCAAATACTTAACGGGCGCTCACGCGAATAGCGAGGAAGAACGCACGGAGAAATAAGTAAACGGTCTTATCTTTATGAGAGCCGGAACACGAGTCGCGACTCAACTCGCTCTTCCGTATCTCGAACCCTTAACAACCCATGGTTGCATCGCAACACAAACAAACATAGGTTGCCAAGTGATTAGCAAATGAAGGGGCTGTTGTCGAGTTGGCAAGCAACGAGACAACGGCAGTGTATCCAGATTGCCTACGCTAGCAACACGCAACCGTAGTGGAGGGGATACGCACACAAGCGAAAACCGTATACATGTAATGCGCAGAGCGTTCTGCGCATTACATCTACACGGTTTTCGTTTGTGTGCGTATCCCCTCCATTACGGTTGCGTGTTGCTAGCGTGGGCAATCTGGCTACACTGGACAACGGCTGCGCGCGCAATACAGATGGCAACAGAAAGTTATGCTGAATGGATTATAAGCCCTATAGCGTCTTACATTACAAACAAAAAAATTTTGTTATGTATTGTAAGAAATTGGCTGTTGATGGCGTTTCAATCGATTAACTAGCGGTCGCGCTAGCAGCGCTCCCGCATGCGCATAATAATAGGGCGCCATAATTTGAATGCTTAGTAATTAGCAACTTAATAACATGTTATAAACAATGTATAAACGTTTCCCTAACAACGAGCCTTGTTAGACAACAAATGTACGTTTCCCTGGTAACGAGGGCTGTTGCATGAACCTGTGGCTGACCGGGCGTCTTTTGGCACGAATACGCGTTACAGTACGGACGTCTCGTCGGTCTCCAGCGTTAAAGCTCTTATTGCTTAGCTGCCTCCGTTTTCTCGAGTTGTCGTTTAATAGTTTGTGTGTTCGGTTATATGCTTTGACCAATTATATGCGTTCGTTTAAGTGTTTGTGTTAACCAAGATTGTGAATTAACGATTTATCGCGTTCTGTTCTAAAATATACGACATTGCTCCTGTACGCATTATTCCTCTGTTTTATACGATTCCTTTTCCGAAAGCCATTCTCCTGACAAACTCCAAATTGACTCGCTGTCTTACAGCTAATTTTTCAGAAGCGGGATCGTGCGCGCTTTCCCTTGATCTTTTTGATCGTTAATCAAGTCGTATTAAACAGTGAGAATAATCGATAATTATCAATATTAGTATTACGCGCTAATTTGCGTATTACAGTGAGCGTGTTTAGTGGTACGCATCACGAATCGGTAGAGTCAATAAACTCTTTTTATACGACTGCAAAAAGTGTTCGGTCGTTCGTGTAAGTGTTTTTTCCACTGATTTATCGCATTCGCTTGTGGTTTATTTGAGAAAAATTGCGTGTTGAACTCTCGTTCATTTGTTCGCGCGTCTTCTTGATTCTTTCGTGTTGGAGACGTTGTATACTGGAGTTGCCATGGACCGATCATCTTTGGAGAAGTTATCTTTTAAGAAACTCCAGGCGATAGCAAACAAACATGGTCTTAAGCCATCAAATTCACGGGAAGGATGTATCGATTTATTGATGCCTTTCTTCGAGAAGAACAATTATATGGAAGATTATTCAAATTATATGGAAGATTCTTCCAAATATATGGAAGATTCTTCAAATCCACCCATATCATCGGATCGAAGGAAAACTATCTTCTTTGAAGCAAGCGATATTCCTTCTCATCCTTGTTCACTCGCCGAAGAAGAAGCTTCAGCTTTACCAGCCTGTCAGAATTCTGAAGAAGCTCTATCAGCGCAAACGGCTTCTCATTCTTCTTCTACGGGTAATACAGCAGGTCTGATGTCAGAGAATCTCGTACCCAAGATTTGCGCTCTTCTCTCGAAACACCAACAACAAATGGCAGAGCTTTTAATGGCTTTTGCTTTGTCCAATACTGAATCACAAGGTCAGTCCGCTCCAAGCTTTATCCCTTTTCCAGAATCTCAGCGACGAAATACAGGTGCATCAAATACTTTTCCTGGTTCATCAAACACTTTTCCTGGTGGTACATCAAATCCTAATCCTGGTTCTTCAAACGCTTTTCCTGGCCCGTCAATGACCACAAAGATTTCTGTAAATACGGTAAATCTTTTGGCATCTCAATTGCCTGAGTTCAGCGGCAAGGATGATGATGAATTATGGAATTATGTGGAATTATGGATTCAAAAGGTTGAACGAGTATCACGCATCCATGGTGCTTCTCAAGATGTGATGCTGTTAGCTGTTTCTGGTAAACTGGTTAAATCAGCTCGAAAATGGTTTGAACTTGGTACAGGTACGATAAATGATACATGGTCAAGTTTCAGAAGTGCTCTTTTAAGACATTTTAGAAGAAAAATTCCTTATGAAATTGTGATGAAAAAGATTGAGTCAAGAAAATGGAATTATCCTCATGAATCGTTTCAGGATTATGCATTGGATAAACTTTTCTTAATGCAAAGATTGAGACTGCCTGATGATGACTCAATTCACTTTTTAATTAGTGGTATTAATAATGATGCTATTCGCAGTGCTGCATCCGTAATACGTGCCGACTCTTTGGACGCCTTCCTTGATGAGATGCACAAGGCCACACTTTCTTTTGGAAATTCGATGAAGAAGGAATATTCGTCGCATTCCAAGTCTGAGAAAGTGCGAGATAGTGGTGCTTCGACAATGAAATCTGATTACTCCTCAAAATACCAGAAGGAAGACAAGGACAATTATTGTGTATATTGTCGTACACGCGGTCACGTCAAAACCAACTGCTTCAAGTTGAAGAGGAAGGAGCAGCAGCGCTCTCCTGTTCCAGTTTCTTCAACTCCAATAGCTGCCATTGATTCATCGACGCCTACTCCAATAGCTGTCATCGATCCGGAGATGTCTCCTCCTGTAGCAGCCGTCAATGATATTCACACTCGGAGGCTGGATACGAAAGACTCTTCGCTTAAGGTCGTTTTATTAAATAATACTCCGTGTTCATTGAATGCGTTACTCGACACCGGCAGTCCTGTTTCATTTATTTCTCCGTCGGTTTATAAGAAATATTTTAATTACTCATCCATTGTTCTTAATAAGTCGTTAATTTCATATCAATCGGTTTCCGGTAATATAATTCCAATTCATGGTTCAGTCAATGCTAAAATCTGTTTGGAATCCCTTTCACAATTTATCGGTGATATAAGTTTGCTCGTTTTTCAGAATGTATCTCATTTTGTTGATTTAATCATAGGACGAGATTTTATAATTAATAACGATATTGCTATATATTATCATCCTTCAAGTAAAAATACGGATGATAAACTAAAACTGATTAATGAGGTGGCATCAGCCGATATATTAGAAGATTTTTTGTCTTGTGAGAATTCTGATTTGGCAAATATTAAAATAGATTTTGGTATTGACACTGACCAAAGGGTCATATCTATAATTAATGATGTAAAAAATACGGATGTAGAACCAGAGTCAAATGAATACTATGTAAAAGTAGCGTTAAAAGATGAGTCAACATATGCGTATGCGCCGCGACGTTTTGCTTGGTCAGAACGGATTCAGATTCGCGAAATAACAGATGATTTGTTAGCGCGTGGAATTATAAAGCCTAGCGTTTCTCCATACTGTGCTCGCGTTGTACCTGTCCGTAAAAAGAATGGAACTTTGCGTCTTTGCGTAGACTTACGACCTTTAAATGATCGGGTCGTCAAGCAAAAATATCCTTTTCCATTAATCGAGGATTGTCTGGCGCGCTTATCTGACAAAAACTTATTTAGTCTGCTAGATTTAAAAGATAGATTTCATAACATTAAAATCCATCCCGACCATACGAAGTTCTTTTCGTTTGCGACACCTGATGGTCAGTTCGAATACAAACGTCTACCATTCGGTTTTTGTGAATCTCCCGCTGAATTTCAGCGAAGAATTGTACAAATTTTACAACCTCTAATACGCGAGGATAAAGTAATTGTTTATATGACGATATTTTAATTCCGTCCTCGTCAGTTGAAGAAAATTTTGAAACCTTGTATAAAGTACTCTTACTATTTAAACAATACTCGCTTGAAATGAATTTGAAATAATGTTTGTTTTTGCAAAAATCAATTGAATATCTCGGATATTTTGTATCGGCTTCCGGTATTACTTTGAGTTCCCGTCATACAGATGCAATTAAGAACTTTCCATATCCGACTAAAATGGTAGAATTGCAACGCTTCCTTGGATTAACGAATTATTTTCGTAAGTTTATTGAAAATTATGCACTTATAGCAAGACCTCTTCATAATCTTTTACGAAAATCGACTGATTTTTTTTTAATGATGATTTTTGACAAGCATTTGATTCATTGAAGTCAGCTTTAACGTCATTTCCGGTTCTTCGTATTTATAATCCAAGTGCAGAAACGCAACTTCATACCGACGCAAGTTCATTGGAATGCCAATGGGCTGCTATCTTATTGCAAAAACAAGATATGAATAAATGGGCTCCAGTTGCTTACTATAGTCAGGCGACAAACGACGCCGAATCTCGATATCATAGTTTTGAATTGGAAATGTTAGCCGTTGTAAAGGCTATAGAAAGATTTCATATTTACTTATACGGTTTACGGTTTACGGTTGTCACCGACTGTCATGCTTTGGTTTATGCAGTCAATAAAGCACATTTAAATCCGCGCATATCACGTTGGACTCTAAGGTTGCAATCATATACTTTTTCCGTATCTCACCGACCGGGTGTCAAAATGGCTCACGTTGATGCATTAAGTCGTGTCGTTGCTCTTGTTGATTCGCTACCTCTGGAGAAAGAACTCGAATTCCGTCAATTGAATGATCCGATAATTAAGAATATCGCGACAGATCTTGAAGAAAGTGATCATGAGAAGTTCGAGATGTTAAACGGATTAGTATTCAGAAAAGGCCCAGACAAACCTCGATTTTATGTTCCCGAATCAATGGTGACTAATGAGATTCGTGTCTATCACGATGACATGGCGCATTGCGGCATGGAAAAAATTTTACAGGGTATTACTAGTAATTACTGGTTTCCTTCGCTGCGTAAACGCATTCGATCACACATTGATAATTGTATTATATGCCTGATGGCATATTCAGCGCCAAACTCATGTGAAGGAGAATTACAAATTACTGAAGGTCCTTACTCTCCTTTTCAAACAATTCATATCGATCATTGTGGTCCCATCATCGAGTCCGAACAAGGTTTTAAACATATTTTAGTTGTTGTGGATGCATTCACCAGATTAACATGGTTATATCCCACTAAAACAACTAGCTCGAAAGAAGTAGTCAAACACCTGACTTTATTATTTCAGACATTTGGAAATCCGCAAACAATAGTTTCGGACCGAGGTACCGCTTACACTTCACAAGAGTTTGAAACTTTTTTGAAAAATAATAATATTGGTCATAGACTTATAGCTGTCGCTGCCCCTTGGGCAAATGGAATGGTCGAGAGGGTGAATAGATTTTTGAAATCTTCCCTTCAAAAATTGATTGATGAACTGCAGGATTGGCATGATTGCCTAGGAACAGTGCAATATGTTATTAATAACACCTTTCATTCATCTCTGAAGGCTTCACCTTCTAAACTGCTTCTCGGTTACGAGCAAAGAAATCATGCAGATTCAGCTTTAATTAATTGCTTAAACAAAATTTCTAAAACAGATTTAGATTTTGATAATTTTAATGATGAAAGACAAGCTAGTCGATCAATAGCTTTGGAAGCTATGAATAAAATCAAAAATTATAATAAAGTTTATTATGACAAGCGTCATTCAAAACCAACCTGCTATAACGTAGGAGACTATGTTCTAATTAGAGACTCAACTCCAGGCAAAAAATTTAAACCAAAATACAAAGGCCCATATCTTGTTGCTAAAATATTAAAAAAGAACAGATATGTAATTACAGATATTCCAGGATTCAACCACTCGTCCAGACCATTTAATTCTATTCTTTCCCCAGATAGAATTAAACCTTGGATAAAACCACCTGTTATAAATACTTAGATATAAGTCTAACATTTATATGTGCCTGAATTTCTTAATCATAATGTTTTAATTATTCGTTGTATTATTCGATCTAATTTAAATCATATTTAAACTGTGTTTGTTGTATTGCGTAATTGCGTTGAAAGATTTATTGTTTTATTCGATTGTAATTTCGTAATTCATTGTAAATTATACTTTAATTCAATCATTCGAGACGAATGAAAGTTCAGGATGGCCGAAGCTGTAAGAAATTGGCTGTTGATGGCGTTACAATCGATTAACTAGCGGTCGCGCTAGCAGCGCTCCCGCATGCGCATAATAATAGGGCGCCATAATTTGAATGCTTAGTAATTAGCAACTTAATAACATGTTATAAACAATGTATAAACGTTTCCCTAACAACGAGCCTTGTTAGACAACAAATGTACGTTTCCCTGGTAACGAGAGCTGTTGCATGAACCTGTGGCTGACCGGGCGTCTTTTGGCACGAATATGCGTTACAGTACGGACGTCTCGTCGGTCTCCAGCGTTAAAGCTCTTATTGCTTAGCTGCCTCCGTTTTTTCGAGTTGTCGTTTAATAGTTTGTGTGTTCGGTTATATGCTCTGACCAATTAAACGCGTTCGTTTAAGTGTTTGTGTTAACCAACATTGTGGATTAACGATTTATCGCGTTCTGTTCTAAAATATACGACATTGCTCCTGTACGCATTATTCCTCTGTTTTAAACGATTCCTTTTCCGAAAGCCATTCTCCTGACAAACTCCAAATTGACTCGCTGTCTTACAGTATATTTACATATTGACATATTTTACATAGTATAATTGTAGTTAGAACAAGTTCACAAGTTGTACAGGCATTCTTGTTAATTTGGATTTTTTATATATGTATAATTTAATTCTAGTACGTGAGGTTATACAATTTTATTTGACTTAAAACAAGAATATATCGAAACGCTGAAACTGCGGATTCAGCAAGCGACCGGAAATCACGCGACAATGTAATCGAAGAACTTCGACTCTGAAGCCTCTCTGGTCACATTTAGGACTTGCCGCCACAAATTAACAAAACGACCATATATGGTCATGTCGCTATATATTGTTGCGTCCCTGCGAGTCATCCGTAGTAGTTAACCCTGAAGTTGCTCCCGTCTCTAAGAGATCATCTCCAAACACGTCGCTAAGGGTTGTTGTAAAAACAACGGCGGACATCTTGAGAGAGAGATCGACTATTTGGAGTCTCGCGACGGATGTCATTCCGGGCGGACATATTTGAGATACGATTACCGTTATTACCCGTTCTGTGTTCCTTGTTTAATTGTGTGTTCTGTGTTATTATTAAAGTTCCTTTTGTTCTTTTAAAAGAGTGTTAATCATTTACGTCGCGGTACGCGAGTGCCGTTTGTGTCGCGCGTGTTCGAGTATTATCGAAGTCGACGCGCGGACGCAACATTTTGGGGGCTCGTCCGGGATACGGCGGACTGTTTTGTGTATTTTAAAAGAAAAGCGTGAGCTATGGCAATGGAGCAACAGGATTCAATAACGGGAGTTTCCACGCGAAAGAGAGTTCGTGCTACGACGACGCTTCAAGATGCGACATCGGGGCCATCGTTGGAGGCAATTACTCTGCAATCTGCAATGCGGGAAATTCGGGAGCTTCGCGAGGAGCGATTGCGGATGCGAACTGAGTTTGAATCGCAACTGCGTGAGCGGGATAGTGAGCTACGTCGAATGGGAGAGATTTTCCGACAACGGCAAACACAGCTAAGTCCAACTAATAACCGAGATTCCGTAGCTCGAAGCTACGAAGCTCGAAAATTCTTTTAGAGAAAATGAGCTTGGATATAAATTGAAACCCGACAATTATGATGGAAGTGTCCCTTTACACGAATTTATGACACAGTTCGATCTGATAGCGCGGGCCAATTTGTGGAATGATTCTTTTAAGACACTAGCGTTAGCATCATGTTTGAGGGGAAAAGCGCGTTCGATTTTAGATGGACTTTTTGAAATCGAAAATTTACGATTCGAAGAGTTAAAATCGAAATTAGAATTGCGTTTTGGGGAAGGGCATTTAGCTCAGACATATTACACCCAATTTACAAATAGGAAACAAAAATATTCGGAAGATTTAGCAACCTTAAGCGCAGATTTAGAGAGATTGTCTCGTTTAGCTTATCCCGAATGCTCACATGAGGTGAGAGATAAAATTGCTTGCGCGCAGTTTATTGCCGCGCTATCGGACGGATTTGTGAAACGAATTTTACAGCTGGAGAGTGTTCCTTCTTTAAAATCAGCCGTAGAAAGGGCAATGGCTGTTAAAGTCATACAAGAAAATAGTTTTGTTAAAAATAAATATAGTCAACAGGGAAATAATAATAATAATAATAAATTTCATAAATTTAATTTTAAACAAGAGAATGGAAAACGGGAAAAAGATTTTGATAAGAGAAACTTCGTAAAACAAAGTAAATTCAATTATAAGGATCAAAAGAATAAATTCTTCCAGACAAAGAAAGAATGTTGGCAGTGTGGTGCCCAGGGGCACTTCCGTTCAGAATGTTCGTCTTTAACAGAAAACAAGCATTAGTCGAACTCTGCGGGGCAAGTTCGGCTAACAAAATAAATGCCCCGGAAAGATTGTATAATCGTTTTTACAAAATAAATAGAGTTAAGAAAAATTCTTTTTGTTACAAGGGAATGTTAGATGGTGGAAATTGTATATTTAAAATAGATACGGGCTCCGATGTTTCGATTTTAAATGAAAGCTTGGTTAGGGGGCCAAAGCAACGGTATGAAATAAATGGATATAGTTTAAAATATCCAACGGGAGAGACTGTTTCAGTGAATTATAAAGTTATTGTTGGAATAGAATTACGAAAGTATTCTTTGGATGTTCCGATGCTAGTTGCTAATATTTCGAAAGATTGCATATTAGGAATTGATTTTCTTGAAATGATTGATTTGGGCAGAGCATTTGAGTCTGAATTCGGGAATTTTGAGTATCATAGAGATATTGAGTTTCCATGTTCGCGAGTGATTTCTGAAGAGAAAGTTCCTTGTTTCTTGGAGACATTTTTTGCAGAAAACTCTAAAAACCTAAATATTTCACAGGAGGATGTTTTTGCTAAATTCTTAAACGAATTTCACGATGTGTTTTCGGAAGATTTAATTGCAGGAAACTGAAGTTTTAAAGCATGTCATCAACATAAAGGATTCCAATCCTATTAAACAGGCTCCTCGAAGGGTTCCCATACATCTTAGAGACGAAGTGAGTCAAGAATTTTTCAGGAAATGACACGTCTATTAGGGATAAGGAAAACTAGGACGACAGCTTTACATCCTCAGTCTGACGGTCAGGTTGAACGTCATCATCGAACAATTTTGAATTATATAACTAAATTTATTTCAGAAAATCAGAAAGATTGGGATAGTTGGATTCCTATGTATTTAATGGCTTATCGATCTTCAAAACATGAAGCCACGGGTGTTTCCCCTGCTGAATTGTATTTTGCACTGGATTTAAGATTGCCATTAGATTTGTTGCGAGGAAATTCTCCAGAGCAAGAGAGGGAGAGTTCTATTGGCAATTATATTTGGAAGTTAAAAAGGAAGTTGCAAGATATTCATAACAGTGCTAGGCAACGTTTAAGTTTTCAATCACTGCGCTCTAAGACGCGTTATGATCAGAGGGCTAGGCAAGTTAATTTCGATATCGGTCAGAATGTATGGTTTTATAATCCTCGAAGATTTAAGGGGAGAGCGCCTAAATTACAAAACAATTGGGAAGGTCCTTATAAAATAATTAGGAAACTCAGCGATGTTGTATTCGGAATTCAGAAATCGAGCAGGCATAAAAATAAAATAGTTCATGCTGATAGATTGGCCCCATTTCATGAAAGGCAGAAATCGTATTAGGAAAGTTTTCGGAGCCCAAGTTTAAATAATAATTATATTTTACTATTTTCAATTTTAAGTGAATGTTCTTGCGTGTATTTGTTTTCTTTGCTTGTATTTAAGGAAGTAATTTCTTGGTGAGATGATGAAAGGAGAGGGGAGGAGAGTTCTACGGAAAGAGACAGAGTTGTAAGAGAGGAGAGAATTCTTTTGATAGAAGAGAGTTCTACGGAAGGAGACGGAATTGTAAGGAAGAAGAGAATTCTTTTGATAGGAGACTGCCTCAGGCAAGAATTCTCTTCTTCGCCTCGGTTTTTGAGCCATGGTTTTCCCGTCGGGTCTTAGGGCGAATGCCGAGGCAGGGGCTTGAGGAGTCCTCTTTTGAGGATGTCGGGTCCATGGTAGATACTCCCCTCTTGTCCGAAGATTTCCTTCTTGAGAAACGGCAGCATGGGATATTTCTACAAGTCGGGCAAGGAGCGGAGAACAAGTTAAGCAATGAGAAGATTTGTTGGAGTCGTCTGGGACCTAAATATTGGTGCTCGGTAACTTGTAGCAGCAGCTCAAGGTAGAGCAAGAAACTGATTTGGTACCCTGAAGTTGACGAGAATGAAGAGGGTTCGATGGCAGTATCCTGTATATTCCTGGAGGGTGTGAGATTGGGGCCGGCAAATAATGGCGCTCGGTGACCTGTCGCAGCAGCTCAGGGTAGAGCAGGAAGTCATTAAGGCACCCTGGAGTCAACGCCTTGGAAGAAGAGGACAACGGTCAACCCATTCAATTTAGAAGAGCCCTTCTACCATTGATTGTCGGGACGACAATCTTGAAGAGCGGGAGTAGTGTTGCGTCCCTGCGAGTCGTCCGTGGTAGTTAATCCTGAAGTTGCTCCCGTCTCTAAGAGATCATCTCCAAACAACGTCGCTAAGGATTGTTGTAAAAACAACGGCGGACATCTTGAGAGAGAGATCGGCCATCTGGAGTCTCGCGACAGATGTCATTCCGGGCGGATATATTTGAGATACGATTACCGTTATTACCCGTTCTGTGTTCCTTGTTTAATTGTGTGTTCTGTGTTATTATTAAAGTTCCTTTTGTTCTTTCAAAAGAGTGTTAATCATTTATGTCGCGGTACGCGAGTGCCGTTTGTGTCGCGCGTGTTCGAGTATTATCGAAGTCGACGCGCGGACGCAATATATATGTATGTATAAGCGCTCCTCTCCGAAAATCTAATCAAAAATGAGACAATAAAACCTCTATGCACGAATAAGCAGCGGGCAGTCACAAAATAATTTTACCGATATATTCGGGCAGGGTAAAAGTGACGTTTAGAGGATGCAGCCCCGATGACCTTGACCTTGACATATGTTGTCAAGGTCACCCTCCTGAATGACCTTCAGAAGGTTTAAGTCGTCGCTCTTTTTTCATTAAAAAGTTATTAACTAAAATATTATTTATTGAATGTCTGGAATAAATAAATACATGAATGGACAGAGGAATTTGATATAAGAAATAGTCGATGAGTATGAAAGGTTTGGGTTAGATTATTTCTTTCGGAAGTGGAGCTAGGGGGGGCGGAACTCACTGTTTTATGCATACACTTTTTAATGCGAAGTGAGGTTCCACATAGGTTTACAACTTTCCACGCGCAGCGAGATTCAACGCAAACCAATGTGTCTAGTTTGTGGCGTTCCTGTTACCGACAACTTCGTTATCGACTTAATCGACTCGAGTTTATCGATATATTTCGATATATATATTATGCTATTGATTTGTTGTTACTTAGTAACGATATTTATTTATTTGTTTGTAAAAACATTGATTACTTTATTTCCCTGTATCTGACATTGTATACATGCATTTATAATTGATTAAACATTTATTATTAAATATAACGAAAGTCTAGTAATTTTCACATAAGTTCCCACAAGTTCTTTGATAGTGGAGCCCCCCTGTGGGGGGGGGGGGGGGCGGAACATACTGCCTCCACGTATATACTTTTTAATGAGAAGTGAAATTTCATATGGGTTTACAACTTTTCACGCAAAGCGAGATTCAACTCATGTACAACCCATGTAGAATCTCACTTTGCTTTAAAAAGTGTATGTATGGACACAGTAGGTTCCGCCCCGGTTCCGGAAGAAATAACCGAACCCAAACTTACTTCTAATTTAATTTGTCTCTATCTTTAAAATATAAGCTTGGTAATTCATGCCGAAATATACTACATACAATCGTATGTTACAAGTATCGGTCGGTCACTATCTTGAATTGTTAATAACTTTGTAATAAACGACGAGCACCCCACGGGAAGGCTGCACTTCCGGAGAATATAACTTAACCCAAACCTTTCAGTTTTAAAAGTAAAGTTGGATTATTTTTTATTGTCAGACTACGTACAAACTTTGATTTTTACAAATCTTTGTTTGTTAATAATTTTTTAATAAACAACGAGCGACGGCTAAAACCTTCGGAAGGTCATTCAGGAAGGTGACCTTGACAATATATGTCAAGGTCATCGGGGCTGCAACCCCTAAACGTCACTTTTACCACTGGGGCAAACACACGAAGTTCGCATGCTCGATTGCACATTCGCGCTTGCGCGACTCGTTGCTGCGACACAGATAGTGATGCAGTTCTACTTACCGACGTGATAAACTGATTGTCTCAATAAATATATTGTTACGACCTTATATTATGTTTCCGTTCCACGATGTTATGCCGTTCGTTGCGGTAAAAAATGAAGATGATCTCCGGGACGACATGCGAGTGTGTTTTGGTCAACAACGGCGGACATATTAGAATTAAGTCAGCTGTTGAGTCGTTCGAGCGCGTTACTGACAGCTCCGTTCTTTTACATTTTACACTGTTTTTTACTGTTTCTCCGTGTTATCCTATCTTATAATAAAGTTTCTTAAATATTTCTTAAGTGAGAGTTTCTCTTTCTTAAAGTGTTGGTGGTGTTGCGCGCTTTCGATTAATCGATATCGACTCGCCGATGTAACAATATTACTAAACAAAAATTTAAATAGTTTTTTTTATAAAATTATTTAATTAGTAGGGGAGAGGGGGGTACTATAGGACACTTTTTTTTTTAAGCTCATATTCTTTTTAATTTTTAAGAAATTATTTCTCCGATTCAATTATAAGTTAATTTGGTTGTTAATGCTCAATATAAACGTATGGCAAAACAAACACATTTGAGAGTAATGCGTTGTTTTTATTTTTTTTTTATGTTCCTTCTGTCCTAATCTGCCTCCCTGGAGGGAAAGTTTAGGACGCCGCTGGGGCAGTTTAGGACGACTTTGGGCAGTTTAGGACTGATAATGGAAAAGCGAGATAATTCCCGTCTTCTTACTTTATTTATTGAAATTAATAAATCTCTTGCTAGGCAACAAACCTCTTTTAATATATTTTTTCTTTAATAATACAGTAGTTAATTTGTAGTAGGCAATCAAATAAACATAACTGTTCACCTATTGGAACCTTAATTAAGACAAGAATCAGTCTCATAAATTTCTCTTAAATAATAAAATATCTATCTTCTAGAGCCCTCTTTAGAAAATATTAAAGTGCTAAGTGTTAAAAGTGTTATTAACTTTGTAACAAATTAAAAATTTAACAAAAATAACTTTCTTAGATACGTAACAAAAGAAAATTGAGATCGATAATAAACTTAAAATTATTCAGTCAAGTTTAAAACTAGAAAAATCAAATCTGGATGTCATCATCCCTACAATTCTCGAGGTGCTATCTGCATCGTTTGATAGTAGCAGTTTGGCCAAGATATCCATAGCAGTCACTGACCATTTATCTTCCTTTTCAGGAAAGAAAAAATTGTAAAATCCTGGTTTCTTCTTCAAAAAACTAACAGTAAAAACGTTCAAATTTTTTTCATCTACTCTGCCAACAAAAACCAAGGACAAGTTATTTTTTCAGATGAATATTTCACTAAACAAAAATCTCCAGGATTTAAACTGTCTATGTTAAAATCTTCTATATCCAACAAAACATCATCTTCATCTGTTAATTCCAAATCGGAGTCGCCATTAAAGGAACAATAACTTTCTTCTTCCGTATCTTCTGGACTAGAATCTTTGTTTGAAATTTTAGCTCTTTTTGTTTTTGATTTTTGTTGTCCTTGCTGAAATGTCTTAATTTTTCTAAGTTCTGACTTTTCTAATCTTTTCTGTCGTTTTACGTATGCTGCTATTATTGCTATTTTTCTCAAAATGCGTAATCTTCCCTTTCTTCTATCCCTTGACCTTTCTTTTCGCGGAGGTGCTTTAGGAAAAGGTCTTATCATTTCAGGTGAACAAATCGGCTCAAGTAACACAGCATTTTCAATTAAAGTTGGTGACTCTCTATTTTGGACAGCTGATCCACTAGCTTTCTGTGGCGGTTGTTTTATTGGCATTTGAAAGTTGGATTATTGATATTTGTGGACTGCTCACCCACAGTACTCGGTTCATTATTATCTGAAGATGCTTGGTCAACTGTAACAGTCTCCGTAGTGGAAATTTGTTCGAGGGCACGATTTGTCACCTCTGCACATTCGAAGTCGTCATTCGTGAAAGCATTTCTAGAAAAAGGGTAGATACCAGACTTCTTGAATCCTGAAGTAATATTATTTGGAGTGAATAATGTGTTGTAAGCAGGTGTCATTATACCGGCCAAGTCATGAATTGTTATGGTCTTCCCCGGGTGGTTTAACAGCCAATCATTTTGAGAGACAGAAAGTTTTTGTTTAAAAGGCCCCATGATTGAAACATCGAGAGGTAGAAGCCTATATGTGCAATGCAGTGGAAACGTGACCAGAACAATGCCATTATCTCGACAAAAATTTATGGCGTCTATAGTGCAGTGGCTTTCATGGTTATCTAGTAATAACAGGATCATGTCTTCTTTGTTGCATCTTGTATACTTTTTTAAATGTTCCAGCACTTTCATAAACAATGCCTCTGTCATCCATCCACTAGTGGGTCTATTAGCAAAGCTGATACAACCATTTGAGACTTCTGTGAGCATATGTTTTTGGAATCTCGCTCTTGGAAAAATAAAAACGGGTGATATCGAATTTCCAGCAGCATTAACAATTCCACACATTGTTATGAGTTGCCCTCTTTTGGCTGAGACACTTTGTCCTACTTGTTTTTGCACATACTGATTGTGAGCTATAACGTTAAGGGCTTGCGGTCATAATATTGGTCTCGTCTAAGTTGAATATGCGATCCGGTGTAAATGTTGTTTTTTGAAGCGCTCTCTCTAAGTTGTTTTGAAATTCAGTTACATTATGCCGGTTGAAGCTGGTAGCTTTTGATTAGCTCGTATTTTCTGGTTTGCGGAAGAAAGATTTTTATGTCTTCGCATGAAACCTTTCATCCATTTAATTCCAGCAATTTGATTTTGTTCCCATAATTCAGGACGTTTTTTCAAAGCCTTACCATATTGATATGCTACAGTTCTAGCTTGGAGATATATTAAGCCATAGTCCATTTTAGAACATTCCAGCGTAATTTTCTAACATATTTTCTTCTAAATTAGTGAATACCTGGCAGATATAATATTTCGAGGAAAAATTTTCACGTTTAGACTTTCTGTCGTTTGTTGCGTTTTTAATATTTTTCAAGTGATAGCCTAGTGTGCTTTTGTAATTCCGAAATCATCTGCAGCTCCTCTGAGTGTCATCGTTGTGTTCAAGACATGTTGCATAGCTTTCTTCAAATCTTCCTCGTTGACAGATGTATCTCTCTTCTTTTTCTAATTCCGTACCATTCTTATACCTTAAATGTAAAGAAAAAATATTTAGACATGTAAACACAACAAATGACACATAAAATTCCTTTTGGTAACAGTTATGGGGCACATTAGGACACGTCTTAATGTGCCCCGTAAATTTTGTCCAATACTGCCCCAACCCTAACTTGAAAAAAAAAACGTAATATTTCATACCAACTCTTTTATTATGTCGTTGTATTTCGTTCATTACAACGCAAAACATATAATCATAACCAAAACATACAAGTAGTTTCCTTTTGAGCAATAGTTTAATATAAAAATACTTACATTTGCGAGCCAAAATTATTACAACAGCCAGCAAAAATCACTAACAGCTTGTAGGTTAGTTTGACAGCTAACAGCGCGGAAGCTCTCATAGACGTTTGTTTATTGACCGGTTGCCAATCGAAAAATGCGTTCAACGTGAAAAAAAGTGACAAATTTGTTCTTTATTCGAGATGTCCTAAACTTCTTTTGTCCTAAAGTGCCTCCCTCTCTCCTACGCGACTTGATTCCCCTCTCTAATCCTCCGTTATTCCCGGTAACAATCCCTCGTAAATTCCGTGTACTCCCAAATTGATTCGCGAAGTACAACAAATCTGGTGGTACCTATGGGATCTGCCACGGAATCTACCGAAAGAACTTTCTGGCAAGCCACCGAATTAAGATCTATAAAAATAACAGTATAAAAACAGGCACGCTAACAAACACCTTGAGTGCGTTCCACTTGTACTTTGCAACGCCCAGATCATTCTTTATGCCGTTCAACTTGATGACCGCGGCGTTCACCGGGCGTTGTAGTAACCAACTTGAGACTATTGAAAAGAACACTCACAACGTTCGTGCTAAAGAAGTGGGTCGGTGTGAGCGTTTGACGTCACAGATTTAAGAGTTGTTTCGCGCACTTCCATACGAGGTGTGATCAAAAAGTAACGAGAATTTTCAAATTGCGTGCGCTGTATCTTGTCTATCGAGTTGATTCTTTTTTTGTGTGTTAGTAGCACTGCCAGTGACGTACGTGTCAATTTTCAGGCAGCTACGACGCTTAGTTTGTGTTTGGCGAGCGAATGAGCAAAAGTTAGATTGTGCTTGCTAATATATTAGCTAATATTAGCTAATATATTAGCAAGCACAATCTCTTTAACTTTTTCCACGTTTTCATGACTGGTGGACGTGCTAGGACGCCCAGACCTCGCGTCATCTTCGATGTCTTCTCGGCCTTCCTGAAAGCGTTTATAACATTCATAAACTCGTGATTGTGACATAGTATCGTCGCCAAAGGCCTTCTTTAACATTTTGAACGTTTTGCTGCACTTAATTCCGTTTTTAACACAAAATTTCAAACAATCTCTGATCCGACATTTCGCCACACAAAAAATCGCCGAACACATTGAAGTACGTCTTGCTCATTCGCTCGCCAAACACAAACTAAGCGTCGTAGCTGCCTGAAAATTGACACGTACGTCACTGGCAGTGCTACTAACACATAAAAAAAGAATCAACTCGATAGACAAGATACAGCGCACGCAATTTGAAAATTCTCGTTACTTTTTTATCACACCTCGTATTCTAGTTTTTTGTGCATAAAAATGGAAAAAGTAACTTAATTATTATAAATTGATATATAATTATTAATAATTATTAATAATAAAATTAATAATTATTAATAATTATACTTAATTATTAATTATAAAATTAATAATTATTAATAATTATACTTAATTATTAATTATTATACATTCCAGTAATTATTATTTCAAATTTGTCGACACGCCTTTGATTTCTTCACGACTATAATAAAGATATTTTGTTATAGCCCAAAACGGCTATAACCAAATTAGTATAATTATTAATTATTAAATATTATTTAATGTCTTCCGACTATAACTCGAAGCCGAGGAAGACGTATAAAGTTACGAGCGCAATCGCTGACAAAGCAAGCCACACGCGGAGGCCACGCGATCGCGAGACTTGAAGAACGACGCGCTGGAAATGCAAGCAAAGAATTTACGTAGCCTGCATCCGGGTTTTTTCCATCCAAAATCGAGCGACACAACCACCTATGGTCCTGTCGCTAAGCGATCCCTTCGAACAGGAGGTGATAAAACTACCCACCTCAAACGAGCGCCAGGCAGTCCTAATCATAAAATCACACGAAGCAGAGATAATCATACAATTATATAGTGCGAATAAATTAACAATAGCAACCACGAGACAGACTAACGTAAACGGTTTAATAATAAAGAACGTCGTCCCAGCTGATCTCGCGACGACAGCCGCGATATCAGGCACCCGAAGCAATTCTATACCACGATAAGCCGAGTTGAAGTGCGAGAAAGACAAGAAGATTTAAAGCCGATGTATAAGAATAAATGACTTTATTTTTACAACGACTACATAATTGTTGACACGGCGAGATGATCCTGCTCCATCCTGAGCTCCCTAGCTCCTAGTGGCCAACGATCCCAGAATAAACTCCGTGCCTCCACCGAGGAGCACAATAAAATTGGTGGCAGCGGTGGGATGTGCCTAAGGATCGCCAGCCAACTCGCCGAATAAAGATCTGTAAAAAACCAATAGAGTGAATAACAGGCACGTCAGCAAACAAGTAAAGCCAACGGACACGAGCAGAAGCAACATATACGGACGACACAAGCAGTACGAGAATCACGGCCAAGCAGCTGAAACTCGAGTAGGAACGCCAGTGTCCAAGGACCAACGCCGACCTACGACATCTCTAAGGACGACGCATCGCCGCCGGGCAACGACCGCCATACGACGAGCATCAGGCCGCCAGCCTTATCAGCCGCCGAGCGAGAGATTGCAGCATCAGCAACCTACTGACCCAGTGAGCGAACATGCGAGCCGTCTTATTACTGTAAGTCCGTAATATATTTGTAATTGCGTGAATGTCGGAAGGTTCTAACGTACTGAAACCGATAGCGAACCAATCATGGTTATTAAGCGAACCAGCGCGACGAGCGGTTAGCTTAAGTCTAACACCGCGAAAAAATTTTGATAACGCGCGAAGAAATTTAGAAACTCAATACTCGAGCGAAAACGAGCCCGAGTTACCGGAAAACGTCAACGTCAACGAACGCGAATTTCCGTTCAATAGTTTCGACGAAAGCCTATTTCCGTGTGATACGATTGACCTTACTGACCACACTCAACGCGAGACTAGACGTACGCGACCGTATATTAGCAGAACTCCAAGTAGAGTATCTTTACGACGCGAATTTTCACTAATCTCCTACGAGAGCGATCTGTTCAACCCAGAAGAAATTTACCGTCAACAAAAAAATAATATGGCCGAATTGCGAAATCCGCACAAAGGTACTCCCGCAAATCTGCCGCGAGGCGCGGTAGACGAAGAAATAGAAAACATGCGACAATCCATCCGCCAGATGGACCAAAATATAGCGGAGGCCGACCGCACGCCGCCCCCCGAGAGAAATCGCGAAGAAAGAGGAGATTATACACAGATCATCCACATTTTAAATGAAATACGCGCGGAAATTAATTCGTTAAACATACGAGTGACGCGACTAGAAAGCGCGGATGCACAATTACCCCGTCATACAGATACTCGCAGGGAAAACGATAACGATGCGTTTGAAACAACATACGGGCGAACGAGACGCGATATCAGAAATCGACGAAGCGTCGCCCCAAATTATCTGCCGTTAAAGGAAGCAAGAATAATGATCCCCAAGTTCGACGAAACCTCGCGACATAAACTGCAAGAATTTTTAAACGCGTGTAAATACGCTGTTCAGAACATAAATCCCGCGGATGAAGAATCGTTAATTCAAGCAATCTTATATACAAAATTAAAAGGAAAAGCGATGCAGGATTTTGAGACGCGAGACATACAAACGTTCGACGAATTAAAGCAGCAACTTGAAACTTGTTACCAGTCTAAACAAAGTACTACGCACTTACAAATCGAGTTCAATTCATTAAAACAAAAATCAAATGAAAGTTCGCTTTCGGACAACGCGTTGAGTTACTAGCAATGAAATTGTACGATTCTATGATTGAAGGAGAAGAGGACTTCTCACTATCAAAACGCACGATCCAACACACAGTTACAAAGCAGGTGTTAATGAACTTCCAAATCGGATTACGTGACGAATTAAAAGTACTCGTACGCGCGCAACGATATACGACGCTCCAAGAAGCGATAACGGGCGCGAGCGCTGAAGAAAAACTTATCTGACCAACGGCAAGAATAAGCAACTTTCCGAATAAAAATAAATACGAATCGAGTAATTTGCGACAGATTCGAAATTCGACTCCGCAATGTTTTAAATGTGGAAAAAACGGACATTACGGACGCGATTGTCGTAGTCGATACGCGCTTCCTAAACCGGAAAAATCCACGCGGATAAATGCAATAAATAAATACTGCAAGCATTATCAAAAAACCGGACACATTCGCGACGAATGCTGGAGTTTGAACGGTAAACCGAAAACTGATACAAATAAAATAAAAGATGGTAACCAGAAAAAACGCGAAGAAAATACACGCGACCGAAAGAATCTGCGACAACAAACACGAGATTCCGAGTCCGACGGTAACAACAGCGAAGACGATAAAAGCGAATCTAAAAGGAAACAACCGCGAGTTGCTTCTGAATATCGGGTTACGTATATTAAAGATATGCCGCGCACATAGAAGAAAACAGATTTATTGTTAGTAACACTACCCATGCGACAAGCAAAGGATGAAAAAATACGGATGTTATACGATTCAGGATCGACCATCTCGTTAATAAAATTAAAACAATCATATACGAGGATAAGATCGCGCTCACCGGCATAACCGGACATAAAGTACACACAATAGGAAAAATGTACGCCACAATTAAAGTAGATGGACATAAAATAGAACATGCATTTTACGTAGTAAAAGGTAACATTCCGATCGAATACGAAGGGATTCTTGGGATTGATTTCCTCCGACAACAGTATCCTGCGACTACAAACAAAATCAACTAAAAATAGGAGACGCCGTGCTCAAATTCCATTCATTTAATAAAACAATTCAAAACCGCGCAGCAAAACTATCGTAAAAGCGACAACGAATCAAAATCGGATAGGAATATTACGAGCAGAAGAAACAGCTCCAGGAATCTATATCGGAAATTGCTTAGTAGAACCAAAAGATTACACGTGTCCCGTTAGTGTAATGAATACGACCGATACAGAAGTCGAAATACAGACGCCGCATGTTGCTCTCGAAGATGTAGAATACGACCGAGAATCCGAAATACACACTATACAAACGAGAAAAAATTCTAAACCTACTTCCTCGCAAATTGGACAACTACTACGAACACAGCATCTAAATTCAGAAGAAAAACAGGCACTCTTACGGATATGCGAAGAATATTACGATACGTTCCAGTTGGATGGAGAACCACTGACATGCACCGCGACGGTAGAGCACGAGATAAACACGCGCGCTGACACCTCACCGGTAAACACGAGACCGTATCGCCTTCCGGAAAGACATAAGACGGAAGTAAATAAACAAGTGCAAGAAATGTTAAAAAACGGCATAATCCGAACAAGCGCGAGTCAATGGAACGCACCCCTATTAGTGGTACCGAGAAAAGCCGATGCATGGAAAACCAAAGCTCCGAATAGTAGTCGATTTTCGGAAGCTAAATGATTTGACGATAGGCGACTCATTTTCACTGCCCAACATCACCGATATATTGGACCAATTAGGAAGCGCCAAATATTTTACTACCTTAGATTTGGCATCAGGATATCACCAGATACCGATGACCGAACGAGATAAAAATAAAACAGCATTTTCAACGCCCTACGGACATCATGAGTTCAATAGAATGCCGTTTGGACTAAAAAATGCGCCAGCAACATTCCAGCGATTGATGAATTCAGTTTTGACAGGAATACAAGGACTAAAATGTTTAGTTTACCTGGATGACATCGTTATATATGGATCAAGCTTAGAAGACCACAACAAACGACTCAAAGAAGTACTACAGAGACTTCGAGAAAATAATCTAAAATTGCAGCCGGATAAATGCGAATTTTTACGCAAGAAAGTGATTTATTTAGGTCACATTATTCCGGAGGATGGAATATCTCCGGACCCGTCAAAATTAAAGGCAATAAAAGAATTTCCGACGCCAAAGAAAGTGAAGGATATACAATCTTTCATAGGACTAGCCGGATATTACAGAAAATTCATAGAAGACTTCTCAAGAATAGCCAAGCCACTGACTAAATCAATGAAGAAAACAGAAAAATTCGAGTGGACAATGGAACAGCGAAATGCTTTTGGAATATTAAAAGAAAAATTAATGGCGACGCCAGTGCTAAAATATCCAGACTTTACTTTACTTTATAGTGACCACCGATGCCTCCGACTATGCAATAGGAGCAGTATTGTCACAAGGAAAAGTAGGCAATGTCCGGCTAATTGCTTACGCCAGTAGAGTTTTATCGTGGGCGGAGCAGAATTATAATACAACAGAGAAAGAACTATTAGCATTTGTATGGGCTGTAAAACATTTTAGGCCATACGTATACCGTACGAAATTCAAAATCGTAACCGATCATAAACCATTAATCTGGTTATTTAATGTAAACGATCCCGGATCGAGATTGATCCGATGGAGATTAAAGCTCGAGGAGTATGATTATGAAATCATTCATAAAGCCGGACGAACGAATGCGAACGCCGATGCACTGAGCCGCAATGTAAAAAGAGACACACATGAATCAGAAGAGGAGCGAGAAGTCCTCGCAATAGAAGAAGAAACGAACTCCGACGAAGAGAAAAAATATACGGGGGAAGAGAAGAAACAGATATTATACGAATATCACGATGCACCCATAGGACATCAAGGAATCGAGTGAACAATAAAAAGAATCCGCCTAAATCATAATTGGCACGGATTGACAAAAGACGTCGAAAAATACATATCAAAATGCGAATTTTGCCAAAAAAATAAATTATCGCGAGAAAATAAAGTACCGTTAATAATCACGGATACACCGACAAAACCTTTCGAAAAATGCGCGTTAGATATCGTAGGACCGTTAACAATAACGACCAACGGAAATAAATATCTATTAACATTTCAAGACAATTTAACGAAATTCAGTAAAGCGATACCGATTCCAAATCAAGAAGCGAACACGGTCAGTAAAGAATTCGTTACAAAAATTGTTCTCGAACATGGAATTACGGAAAAAATTTTAACGAATCAAGGCACAAATTTCCTAAGCGAAATATTTAAAAATACATGTAAATTATTAAAAATGAATAAAATACAGACAACCGCCTACCATCCGGAAAGTAATGGCGCATTAGAACGATCGCATCGAACATTAGCGGAATATTTAAGACATTACAGAAACAAAGACCAGACAGACTGGAACGAATGGATACCTTTCGCAATGTTCACGTATAATACGACGCCACACACAGCTACGGGATATACACCGTTTGAATTAGTCTACGGACATCAAGCCGATCTATTTACGGCACTGACGAGACCGCCTAAGCCGACATATAATTATGACGATTACGCGCAAGAATTAAAAGAAAGGCTACGGGCAACAAATCAGCTCGCAAAAGAGCATGTTAAAGAAGAAAAAATTAAAGCTAAACAACAATACGATAAAAATACTAGGGAAATAAAATTTAAAGTCGGTGACAAAGTATTAGTGTACGACGAGACACTCCGACGCGGACGATTTAAAAAACTCGAATCTCTATGGATCGGACCGTATACGATAATTGAAAAGAATTCAGACGTAAATTACATAATCAAAAAGGGGAGGAAAGCAATCCACATGCACACAAATAAGCTGAAGCAATTTATCGAAAATTAAAATAAACTTACCTTATTCATTGCGGGAACGACCGGGACATCTTATCCGCTCGAGTGAAGCGAGGGGGGGATTTAAGGCGGGAGGAGGCACGAACCAAGCATCCATCTCTTCCGTGGCAGCGGCACTGTCGTGTCTGTGTAGGGCGTTTACACACTTCCTCAGCCCGACAAATAATTGTTAGAAAACAACATTTGCGGGTCTGAAAAAATATGCGAGGTACGAGTGGCTGAATCGGGAATCGAACCCGAGTCTTTCGCTTTCCGGGCAACTGCTCTTACCACTGAGCTATTCAGACCTCGCACCTTACGCCACTCTAACACAGTACATACGACTCCAGAGCGATGTTGGAATCTCGCTCAATGGATGCAGTGCCGATTGCCACGGAGAGACGAAATCCCCAGCACGTCTCCAGAGCGGTCCAAATCATAACGATTGAAAATTGGTGCCCGTAGCCGCTCAGCGATGAGTCTTGACTCGTCACCAGTATGAATGGAAGCCTCCTCGAGTAGTCCATCCTAAACCACTACGCCTAAGCAGCCCCCTCTTCTGCTCCCAATTAATAATACGATCTTCCACCGTCACCACGTGGTGGATCTAGTGGACAGATTACCAGCACTTACGCTGGCACAGATGTACACCGCAGAAAGAAACGACGCAAGTCCTCCACAAAGGCGCGATCCCGCCCTCCACAGCCGCGACCTCCAGGAAAATTTCCCCGCCGGAAGTGGCTTCTACCAACTAGTGGACCCAGTAGCCCACGACCTCGAGGAATAAAGACCGCAGATAAACGAAGATCCTCGAACCGACGACCATCATAAAGGCAAGCAATGCCCAACTCCATTCCCAAATAACGCAAATCACTGCGCAAATCAAATACGGCACCACCTCCTCCACTATACGATCACCACTTGTAGTATCGATAGTAGTACGGAGCGAATACGGCTCCAAACTACGGTACACGGCCGCACAAGCTCGCTCGAAAGGATCGAGGGGCAACTCCGGTCCGCAAACCGGGACTCGACGATAATCACCAGACTCATTGTCAGCCGACATAATATAAAATATTAACAAACTATCGTACGTTGTCGACCGTATAAAAATCGGTAGGAGACTGAACGAAAACGCGTCCGCAGAAGAGCCTGCAGAAGAATCGCAGAATCGCAGCCTCAGAAAAAGAATACTAACCGATAACAATGATACTCACGGGATATAAAACTAAAGTATATAATATTACAGAATACTCGTCAGCTGGAACAGCCAACGGACCGCGGGTCTCACGGAGTCACATGAAACGGACTCACAATATGAAATTCAAGAATTTCAATACAACCCGGGCCTATACTTTGAAAAAATTGGACAGCTATACTACGTCAAGGGAACATGGAAATTAGTAATCAAATTAGATCTAACAATATTAAACGACAAATATGAACAAATATTGAAGTATCTGCAACAAACAGAGACGATGTGCGATACAATGAGACTACAAAATCACTATCATCGAGACGCATGCAATAATCTTGACATTATAGCGAAACGAGAAGCAAAATATCTTAAAAACGTAATGACACAAATTTAGACAATATATAAACCACCGACTAACAGACGCAGAGGACTGATAGACGGAATAGGCTCGATAGCGAAAACATTGTTCGGAACAATGGACGCGAACGATGAAAAACACATTAATGAACAATTAAATTTATTAGAAAATAAGCAACAAACGCTACAACACATGGTCCGAACGCAAATAAAAGTAGTAAATAATACTATAGCGCATATTAAAAAATTAGAAAATATAATAGATCGAAATGAAAAACTTTTACAAAAACGGGTAACGATATATACTGAACGCGCCGAAATAAATGAACATTTTATAATAATCACCGCGGTTATAACAGAGTTAATACGCGACACGGAAAATACAATCGAATATTTGACATATATACGCAAAGGAGCAATGCATCCGAAATTAATGCTGATAGAAACGATTATTACACATTTAAAAGAAGCGACGCAACAATTACAATAAGGAATGTATTTCCCGTTCAAAGTTCACGCGGAAGATTGGCTAGCGATAGAAGAATATACCAAAATAAGCGCGTTTTACGATAAAAGAAATATTTATACCATATTGCGATTCCTATTAATTACACAACCGAGTTACGATATTATAAATGTAATTATATTTCCCGTAGCGATGAATAATAACATATTTACTGTAACCGAAATAAATAATAAAATAATTGCAATAGATAAGGAAAAATTAACTTATCTTAGAATAACGGAAAGCGATTTAAAAAATTGTATAGAAATAAATTCCAAATATACCTGTGAAAATACGATACCGATATATCGCATGAATCAAAACGCACCATGCGAAATACAAATGTGTACACTATCACAACACAATTGTAACACACAACTGATAAGCTCGAAAGATGCGATCTGGACAACACTACGACTGCCGCACACTTGGTTATATGCAACCGCGGCCGACCAACAGATAACGATACAATGCAATAATCGACACGAACACAAAAGAATAATTAAAAATACAGGAAAAATTACATTAAAAGGAAAATGTAAATTAACGACAACAGATATGACGATACAGTCAATAAAAACAATATACGAAACAGATATAGAAACTTACCTACCAGAAATAAATATCACGTTTCGACAGACATACAAGACGCATGATAACGACACACTAGAAAATGTAACGCTACGCCGAACAGAATTAACCAAATTAAAAAATAAACTAGAAGAATTAAATAATAATCTACAAGACAATGAATAAAACTTCTTTGTTCAAAAACAATTTGTTTACCCAATGGCGACAAGCGGAATCATAACAATAATTATAATAGCCATTGTAACATATATAATTACAAATAATAAAAAGAGGAAGCGACCATCGGTCAGGATATACGATGAAGAACCACGTATATCTTACGGACTTCCAAGACCTATACTAAAGTGTAGTCTAAGTACGCGATTTTAGATAGTAAGAAACGATTATATCAAATATTATATACGAGAAAAATAATGTATTCGTTAGAATAAGAAAAGATATAACTAAAGAAGAACGTTGTACCCCCGTTCTTCTTTTTTCAACGGGGGAGGGATGTTATAGCCCAAAACGGCTATAACCAAATTAGTATAATTATTAATTATTAAATATTATTTAACGTCTTCCGAATATAACTCGAAGCCAAGGAAGACGTATAAAGTTACGAGCGCAATCGCTGACAAAGCGAGCCACGCGATCGCGAGACTTGAAGAACGACGCGCCGGAAATGCAAGCAAAGAATTTACGTAGCCTGCATCCGGGTTTTTCCATCCGAAATCGAGCGACACGACCATCTATGGTCCTGTCGCTAAGCGATCCCCTCCAAGAAACTAATCGAACAGGAGTTGATAAAACTATCCACCTCAAACGAGTGCCAGGCAGTCCTAATCATAAAATCACACGAAGCAGAGATAATCACACAATTATATAGTGCGAATAAATTAACAATAGCAACCACGAGACAGACTAACGTAAACAGTTTAATAATAAAGAACGTCCCAGCTGATCTCGCGACTTTCGATGACGACAAAGGCTGAGTACATGTGTGTTCCCGACGAAGTCCAGTCGAACAGTGACTTACATCAGAGAATAATATTCAGTCTACCGGTAACCGTATGACCCAAAACAAAGCGAGTCTCGATCGTTCGATTTATTCGACCAACAGCGGATCGACATCGACTTGTTTGTCACGAATTTAACTATCACAAAGGTAAAAAAAAATACGACAAGTATATTGTTGCGTCCCTGCGAGTCGTCCATGGTAGTTAATCCTGAAGTTGCTTCCGTCTCTAAGAGATCATCTCTAAACACGTCGCTAAGGGTTGTTGTAAAAACAACGGCGGACATCTTGAGAGGGAGGTCGGCCATCTTGAGTCTCGCGACGGATATCATTCCGGGCGGACATATTTGAGATTACGATTACCGTTATTACCCGTTCTGTGTTCCTTGTTTAATTGTGTGTTCTGTGTTATTATTAAAGTTCCTTCCGTTCTTTTAAAAGAGTGTTAATCATTTACGTCGCGGTACGCGAGTGCCATTTGTGTCGCGCGTGTTCGAGTATTATCGAAGTCGACGCGCGGACGCAACATTTTGGGGGCTCGTCCGGGATACGGTGGACCGTTTTGTGTATTTTAAAAGAAAAGCGCGAGTTATGGCAATGGAGCAACAGGATTCAATAACGGGAGTTTCCACACGAAAGAGAGTTCGTGCTACGACGACGCTTCAAGATGCGACATCGGGGCCATCGTTGGAGGCAATTACTCTTTGACTCACAATGCGAGAAATTCGGGAGCTTCGTGAGGAGCGATTGCGGATGCGAGCAGTATTTGAAGCAACTGCGTGAGCGGGATAATGAGCTTTGCCGAAAGAAGGAGATTTTCCGACAACGGCAAACACAGCTAAGTCCATCTAATAATAGAGATTCGGTAGCTCGAAGCCAAAATTCTTTTTGAGAAAATGAACTCGGTTATAAATTGAAACCCGTTAATTAAATAATGATAATTATATGTTACTATTTTCAATTTTAAGTGAATGTTCTTGCGTGTGTTTGTTTTCTTTGCTTGTGTTTAAAGAAATAATTTCTTGGAGAAATGATGAAAGGAAAAAAGAGGGGAGGAGAGTTCTACGGAAGGAAACGTAATTGTAAGGAAGAAGAGAATAGAAGACTGCCTCACCCGCGGTTTTTGAGCCATGGTTTTCCCGTCGGGCCTTAGGGCGAATGCCGAGGCAGGGGTTTGAGGAGTCCTCTTTTGAGGATGTCGGGTCCATGGTAGATACCCCTCTCTTGTCCGAAGATTTCCTTCTTGAGAGACGGCAACATGGGATATTTCTACAAGTCAGGCGAGGAGCGGAGAACAAGTTAGGCAATGAGAAGATTTGTTGGAGTCGTCTGGGACCTAAATATTGGTGCTCGGTAGCAGCAGCTCAAGGTAGAGTAAGAAACTGATTTGGTACCCTGAAGTTGACGAGAATGAAGAGGTTTCGATGGCAGTATCCTGTATATTCCTGGAGGGTGTGTGATTGGGACCGGCAAATAATGGCGCTCGGTGACCTGTTGCAGCAGCGCAGGGTAGAGCAGGAAGTCATTAAGGCACCGTGGAGTCAACGCCTTGGAAGAAGAGGACAACGGTCAACCCATTCAATTTAGAAGAGCCCTTCTACCATTAATTGTCGGGACGACAATCTTGAAGAGGGGGAGTAGTGTTGCGTCTCTGCGAGTCGTCCGTGGTAGTTAATCCTGATGTTGCTCCCGTCTCTAAGAGATCATCTCCAAACACGTCGCTAAGGGTTGTTGTAAAAACAACGGCGGACATCTTGAAAAGGAGATCGGCCATCTTGAGTCTCGCGACGGATATCATTCCGGGCGGACATATTTGAGATTACGATTACCGTTATTACCCGTTCTGTGTTCCTTGTTTAATTGTGTGTTCTGTGTTATTATTAAAGTTCCTTCTGTTCTTTTAAAAGAGTGTTAATCGTTTACGTCGCGGTACGCGAGTGCCGTTTGTGTCGCGCGTGTTCGAGTATTATCGAAGTCGACGCGCGGACGCAACAATATAAAAAAATCCCAACCAGTACGCAAAAAAAGTTTATTATTTATCCCTAAAAAATAACTTTTAAAAAATTTTTTTCTTGTAAAATAATTTTCATACAAAATAAAAAACTAAAAAATGGTTTTCCTCTAAAAAATGAAAACCTTTAAAAAACCAAAAATTAAAACTAAATATGAAATCAAGTTAACTAGCCAAATACATAGAAGCAGTTCAGTTTGTAAGAGTTTATAATTTAAAATAGTATTTGTTTGATAAAATCAGTCTTGCATTTATAGAAATATTATAGATTCTCTCGAGAAAATTAAAATGCATTTTATTTTTATAAAATTACGCTATTATGTTCCCCCCCCAAATAAATATTATATATAATACAGGCTGAGTTTTTTAACCTGAAACTTTGAAATATCTCGAAAAATAAGCACTGAACGAAAAAAATGTTGATAATCAAAATTTAATCCTTCCGTGGGGGAAATACATTAGTGTTAAAATTCGTCCCCCACCCCCCACCTCCTGGGGGGAGGGGGGGCAACTTTGAAATCTTAAATGGGAACCCCTATTTTTTATTGCAGATTCGGATTCTATGGCTAAAAGGACGTAGGGTTTGTCTGAAACATTTTTTTCGATTCATGACAGATGGCGCTGTAATCGATGAAATTCAATTTCTTCGATTTCTCCTACTGAGAACCTATGCATACGATTCTGCAATATGTTTGCAATAAACAATACCACGTTTTCATTGTAAATAATCGAAATTAGTCTTAAAACGAACTTCTCATATTTTCAATGACTGACAAATTATTTGTCAAGCGATCTTGCTTCTCCAGTCTATCCTAATTATTATTCAGCTCCGGCGTATTGTACAGGTTAGAGAAGGTCAACGAAACATTTCGGGAATATTTACGAATCGTTTAGTTTTCTCTCTCTTTTCTTTCCTACAGTACAAAAGTAAGAAAGAATTACTTTAAGAAACAACTCATCTTACTTAGCTTACTTAGGATCTTACTTAGGATAAATAATAAACTTTTTTTGCGTACAGGTTGGGATTTTTTTATATACTTGGCATATTTTTTTTTACCTTTGAGAGATTTTTTTAGGTGATCTCATTGCTTTTTGTAAAAATTTATATTTTTTCTGCAAAAAATATATATGCGTTTTTAGCATATAATATTTAATAATATAATATAGTTTTTTATTCATATAGAATATCTAATAATAAGAAATTTCTTAATAATAATAAGTGAATCGCAATAATAAAGTTTTATTGTAGAATTGGCATTCGTTAATTTTATTTTTAGTATATAATGTTCAACAATAATAAATATGTGCTTACATTATATTATCTCACAATAATACCGTACAGTTTTATTTATGTAGAATTGACATTCATTAATTTTATTGAATCCTATATAGGCAATAAAATTTTGTATAAAGTAGCTCAATTTAACTATACCTATAAATTCATTCACTTTTGTATTACTGTAACATCATGTAGACCATTCTTCAACTGTATGATGTTACAGTAATACAAAAATGAATGAATTTATAGGTATAGTTAAATTGAGCTATTTTACGCAATATTTTATTGCCTATATAGGATTCAATAAAATTAACGAATGCCAATTCTACGTAAATAAAACTGTACGGTATTATTGTGAGATAATATAACGTAAAGCGCCATAGAGGATACCAAAAAAGATAAATGAAGTGCCATAGAAGATATCAAAGAAGACAAAGTATTTTTTATTTTAAGTATTTTCTTTTAAATATTTTTAACTTCTTTTTTATATTATCTTACAATAATAGAGTTTCATTGATATAGAATTGGCATTCGTTAAATGCCAGGCATTCGTTTTATTTTTAATATATAATGTTCAACAATAATATATATAATACATTTTATATATAATATATAATATATATTATATTATATATTATATTATATATATTATATTATATTATATATAATATAATATAATTTAATAATATAATATCAATTTAACTACACCTACAAATTCATTCACTTTTGTATTACTGTAACATCATATTTCAATATAGATCATTCTTCAACTATATGATGTTACAGTAATAAGTGAATGAATTTATAGGTACAGTTAAATTGAGCTACTTTACACAATATTTTATTGCCTATATAGGATTCAATAAAATTAACGATGCCAATTCTACATAAATAAAATTATACTGTATTATTGTGAAATAATATAATATAAGCACATATATATTATTTTTGAACATATACATATATTATTGTATCGTATATATATATATTATTTTTGATAATACAGTTTTATTTATGTAGAATTGGCATTCGTTAATTTTATTGAATCCTATTTAGTATTGTTATAGTTTGCTCCCATGCACATCATACGTTCAGTCTTCACTCATGCAAAATGCGTTTTTCTTCTCTTTTTTTTTTAATTATTTCTTTTAATATTATTATTATATATATATAAAGATCTATTTTTATTGACTTCTTCCATATCAAATCTTTCGCTGTTTGCTTCTTGTTGGAGATGGGCAGGCTCTCCTTTATCTCTTTGCTACTGACCAATTGTACATTTCCATTTTCGAAGTAATGTACTTGTACTTTGAGGCTACCTCTCAATTCGACATTTCCTGAATTTGGAATAAAATTTACGGTCCACATCAAATGCCAGCGACCGTACCAGAAGTTTTTAGGTTGAAACTGATTTCTCTATCTGTGTGCGAAGAAAAGAACAGAATTATAATATTTAATTTAGTTTACATATCTGGTTTTATATGTGCTATTCAATGTTTTATATGTGCTAATTAATTGTGCTTACTGTCTGTTACTGCTAAATCTCTATAACCCAATATGTTACGCTGTTTAGCAAAGTTCTTCAGCTGGGGTTGCATACGGTATAAGACCGTATGCAATTCCAGCTGAAGAAATCCCAGCTATAAAAGTATACCGGTCTTCTCGATAGGATTGATTTCGCTTTATCCTGCAAATAAGCGCTATAATTTAGATAATATTCAGATATAATCAAGAAATATACTTATAAAACAATAAATAAACATGTATAAGCAGATATATATACGAAATTTCAATCAATCTACTTACTCGATAGCACCAAATATATTTTCTGCAACAGATTCAAATATAATCTTATAACCTTAACCTTTTATTATTATATCTTGACGTCGCGATGCTACCGCATACCACGACTACCGTGTCGCTTGATACGTATCATATACGTATGCACGCACATACATACACATCGTCTGTCAAGGCGTATTTGCACACTCAAGCGAATAATCGTACATGAGCGCTGCAAACGCGCCTTGAGGGACAAAATCGCTTTGCGTGTGTGCATGCGAGCATACGTACGTAAGAATCTGAACCATGAAGAAAGAATAAGGAGAGTTATCTACCTAGATTGGAAATGGTCACGAAAAATGTTCCGTATGTGGCCAGGTTTGCCAAATGGAATGACTTGGACCAATTCGTCGCCATCTTGAATATTTGTACATATATAGTGTTATGTTTAGTTGTATTAGTGATCAGTAAGTGTGTTGGATGACACACTACTTACTAATTACTACCACAACTAAACGTAACACTATACATATATGAATATTCAAGATGGCGACAAAATGGTCCAAATTATTCCATTTGGCAAACCTGGCCACATAGGGAACATTTTTCGTGACCAACTTTTTTCCTTTCTACACTATCGAGATAACTCTCCTGACTCTTCTTTCATGGTCTGAACCTCATGAAGAAAAAAAATGTCACATTTCTGGTATACGATTATCATTCCTCAGGGTTGACTGCACCAATCTTATTCAAACTGGTCGCAATCGAAAGCTTGCATCCACATTGTATCAGAAAAGTGCCGTTAGATTTTTGATTAACGGCTTGGTTCCTGAAGAATTTTAATCGAAAGTTTATTAGACGTAAAACTCCGGATAAGCTACTTGGTAGCGTCGCGGCCCCTGTACATAGGCAACATAGGCAAACCGTTGACAAGCCGAAACGTTTTTTTTTATATACTTGGCGTCGCGACGCTGCCGCGTCGCTTGATTTACTTTGTGACGTAGAATCCGAAAAACTAAATCAGGAATAACAGCCTTTGTCGCCCGAATATGAAGTTTCGTTCGAGAATGTTCGAGAAACATAAAATGTAACGGATTTCTAATATAATATACACTTTCTCGGACAAAATTAGATAAATAATAGTATGAAAACATTGTAAAATTCAATATAAAAATTACATCTGATTTTAAAATTATTTTTTGCATAAATATATATTTATAAATATATATTTAAAAATTTAACTAACATTAATGGAAACGAGTAATTACCAGTAATTGACGTACGGGCGTGAGCCCGTTGCGAACTACAGGGTGTTCAAAAAAGGTTACCACCTTTGGTACCCCAAATTTTAACAGTATGTAATACTCGTGAAAACAAATCGAAAAGTCTTAATAAACAATACTCCAAAAAACATTTATTTCCGAGTTATAAAGCATTTCCTATAGCATCTTTTGTAGCATTGCCATTTGCTCTGCCATACACGAAATAAATGTCTGTCATTTCAGAATTTGTATACAAATTAGCCATCCTCACTACTCGCGCGAATGAAGAGAGGGAGGCATTTAAGGCGGCAGGAGGCACGAACCAAGCATCCATCTCTTTCGTGGCAGCGGCACTGTCGTATCTGTGTAGGACATTTATACACTCTCTCAGCCCGATAAATAATTGTTAGAAAACAACATTTGCGGATCTGAAAAAATATGCAAGATACGAGTGGCTGAATCGGGAATCAAACCCGAGTCTTTCGCTTTCTGGGCAACTGCTCTTATCACTAAACTATTCAGACCTCACACCTTATGCCACTTTTAACACAGTTTTATACGACTCTAGAGCGATGTTGGAATCTTGCTCAATGGATGCAGTGCCGACCGCCATAGAGAGACGACATGCCCAGCACGTCTCCAGAAAGTCATATGGTCCAGCTGCCAGGGCTGGTTGATCGCTCACGAGGAAATGCGAAGCCTCTAATAGATGATTTGCTGTCCGTCTGAGGCAAAAAAGCAGATAAGATTGGATGGATGGAGAGGGAAGAGACCGACGCATGGACGTCTACGAGGCAACTTTTTATTTCATTTTTTATTTTTTCCGGGCGAGTGAAAATACTCGGACTCGAACCTGGGTCCTCTACATTTCTGAACAGGGTCCTAGTATGCTGAGCTATCTGAAATCTTACTGTAATAAGAGTTGGATGAAGTATTTATGGAGAGTAGCCCCCGCCAGGATAGGTGTTCCAGCGCTCTGATTAATACACTATAGTTGCCGACATTTTGATTGGCTGAGGAGCACGATTTTTGAGAATAAGGGAAAAACGCGGCAAAATTGCATGTGTGTAAAGGTATAATTTCACGTACCGCTAAAACGAGCGATCGAAGCGACAGATTTGTCGCCCATAATCCAATTATATGGCTATGATTTTGTAGTTTGAACAGGTTCAACTACAAAGCATTACCATTGAAATGCTGTGTGAAACGCTGCCTTGTTGATCGTGTGTACCGAAAACACATAACTTTGCAGAATAAGGCCCTGCACATAATAGAGAAAATATTAGGAATAGGAATAAATATCAAATATCAGGAAGAGCAATTTGGAATTATTTTACTTCAAATAAGGGAACGGAATGGATTAACGCATAATGAATTAAGAATTAGAAATGATTAATCCATTCCGTTTCCTTGTTAAGTAAAATAATTTCAGACTGCTCCTCTTGATATTTAATATTTTATTCCTATTCGTAATATTTTCTCTATTGTGCGCAGGGTCTAACTAAAGAATATTAGTGATGAATCATTAAAAATAAAAATAAACATAAAAATAAAAATAAAAATAAATAATTATAAATAATTCATGCATCTTGCACTTTCCAACTTTACATACGGTAAAGTAGCTTTATAGAAACCATACTCATTACAATTTTGAAATAGTGATGCAACCCAATTTTTTTTTTTTTAAATAACGTTTCTTTTGTGTTTCACAAGTTAACAGTATTACAATACAGCAAAAATGATATCATTTTGAAATTCGATTTTACGTTCTCGAATCATTCGATTACAATTTAATATAAATTATAATATTTATTTTTTCTGGAAGCCAGATCACAACTGTTTACAACATGTTAATATTGAAAGTGCTAATAAAACACAAAAAACGCGAAATCTGTCTCTCAACTTTTAACTTTGTCGCTTCTATCTTTTTTCATGTACAAAAGTTAACGATGTAGTAAAAGTTCAGCAACAAAAGTCGTCACGTGACCCTTTCGCTCATACGGTTTCAACCGCTCTTTAGAGTCGGCAAGATGATAGACGGGGAAGCAGACGTGACGACAACCGAAAAACAAAATGGCGGCTGTCAAGATTGGAGATGTCACGCAGCATATGACTCACCACTCCGCGCCATTGCTGAAAAATCGGGACATGTCGTGCGGTATATGATGAACACGTGCGTACATGTATGCAGGACTAACCGAGCGGTCGAAGCGTACATGTATGCAAGACTAACCGAGCGGTCGAAGCGTACTACGCAGGTAATTAGTAACGTCATCGCCGGTGACAATAAAAGGGATCGTAAAAAGCAAGCGTGTACAAGTAGCGATTATGGTGATTTAGGACGCTAGGTCACTGGGCCAAGAGAAGAAAAGATAGGAAAAAAGAAAACGTTTTCACATAACATTATTTTAAGAACAGTTGGTAAAACTTTACAAAAGCGGACCCAGCCCCAATGACCTTGACCTTGACATATGTTGTCAAGATCATGACCCTGAGTAACCTCCAAAAAGTTTTAGCCGTCGTTTGTTGTTTATTAAAAAGTTATTAACAAAAGAATTTCTACGAATTATATGCAATTTTTGGACACCATGTACATTAAATAGAGCATGAGTTGGTGTAAGTTAGTAATATTCTTCATCTTGCAAAGTACATGCGTGGGCGCAGTGGGTTTCGCCCCCCCCCCCTACGGGGGGCTCCACTTCCGGAAGATAAAACCTAACCCAAACCTATTTCTGATTTAAAACTAAAATTTGGTTTAGGTTAGGTTATATCTTCCGGAAGTGAAGCCCCCCGTAGGGGGTGGGGCGGAACCCACTGCGCCCACGCATGTACTTTGCAAGATGAAAAATTTGAACGCTTAAACCAAACTGATCAAAATACGCACATCATCATTTTTGCATTTGATACTTGTTCTTATCGTATAATTTGATTGTTAATAACTTTTTAATAAATAACGAGCGACGGCAAAAACCTTTTGGAGGTTACTCGGGGTCATGACCTTGACAACATATGTCAAGGTCAAGGTCATTGGGGCTGGGTCCACTTTTGTAAAATTTTACCCTACCGGACTTTCTCTTAATGGCAGATTCCTCAGAACATTTCAAGACGAAAATCCTAATACAAAAATGTCAAGGCTATAATAATTCTTAAACGGGAAGCGATTATATTTTACGAATGACAGGGCTGAGATTTCGCGCGCTCAGGCACGACGAAATAACAAGTGAAAAAAGTGCTCTATGAACGAAGCGCCCTTTTTCTCATTTGTTATTTCGCCGTACCTGAACGCGCGAAATCTCAGCCCTGTCATTCGTAAAATATAATCGCTTCCCGTTTAAAAACTATTATAGCCTCGACATTTTTGTATTAGGATTTTCGTCTTGAAATGTTCTAAGGAATCTGCCATTAACAAGGGGAGGGCAAAGTCGTGCACACACGGATTTCGCTCAACTTTATATATGTTTTAGTACTAACCCCCCATTAATTCATGGACAAGTGGCACGACGCAATACTCAAGCATTCGCGAGAAATTTGCATTAAAAATTTGTCGTGCGCTTTCTATTCCGAATTAGCGAAAGAGTTTAGCAGATAGCAGCGTGGCGCAGAGGATAAGGCGGCGGTTTAGAACGCTGCCCATTGCACGTTCGAGTCCTGACTTTACCAATTTTTTTTTTTAATTTTTACAAAATATTGCAACAAGTGAGCGCATATGGATTAAAAAAATTATTATTTAATAATTATTAAATTTAATGCTAATACTTTAAATATAATATTTTATACTCGCATACTTTAACGCCTGTAACCATACGAATAATATCGGTTCGCAATACAATTAAAGACTCCATAATCTTTTTTAAATAGTTTTATTTTTATTAATAATTCGGATGGATTTTCCTCTGCACTACTGCTTGGCTCTTGCATTCTTCCAAAATAACTTTCCACTAGTCACTGTACGACACGTTATAAACGGCTGCTCGGCTGACAATGGAGTGAACCAAACGGCCAAATTTAAAGCAAGGGCTACCCGTGTCTCTACTCCCCTCTACCAGATAGAAAATAACGGTTTCCGCAGGTAGCAGATACAACTCATAATCGAGTTTTCGGCAACAGAAAAACTTCCACAGTAGTACAAAAGCACTGACCGGTCATATAATATAATGTAGAAATAAAATCCCTTGCAGAATTTTTAAATTTAAAAATGATTATGGAGTCTTTAATTGTATTGCGAACCGATATTATTCGTATGGTTACAGGCGTTAAAGTATGCGAGTATAAAATATTATATTTAAAGTATTAGCATTAAATTTAATAATTATTAAATAATAATTTTTTTAATCCATATGCGTTCACTTGCTGCAATATTTTGTAAAAATTAAAAAAAAAAATTGGTAAAGTCAGGACTCGAACGTGCAACGGGCAGCGTTCTAAACCGCCGCCTTATCCTCTGCGCCACGCTGCTATCTGCTAAACTCTTTCGCTAATTCGGAATAGAAAGCGCACGACAAATTTTTAATGCAAATTTCTCGCGAATGCTTGAGTATTGCGTCGTGCCACTTGTCCATGAATTAATGGGGGGTTAGTACTAAAACATATATAAAGTTGAGCGAAATCCGTGTGTGCACGACTTGGCCCTCCCCTTGTAAGAGGAAGTCCGGTAGTTTTAGGACACCCTGTATACAGGGTAGGCCATTTTAATGTATCCACTGAAATATTTTAAAATCTATAAGTTTAAGATAGAAATATTTCAGACAAAAGTTGTATAGTTTCAAAGGGGACATAAGATGGTGTCATTAATTAGACCTTGAATAGTTGCTTGAAGGTCACGCGAAGGTCACCTTCAATTTTTTAAATGGAACCGCCTACATTTTATTGCATATTCTTGTAGCTTACTTCGAGAGCTTTTCAAAACACTATAATAAAGTATTTTTTCATTAAGTACTTTTTGAGTTATTTTATATTTTAATCTGACATATTTTGATATAAAAAATAAAATATCTCGTAAAATATTTAGTTTTCGATAATCTTACCGTAATACTTTTATGTACAAAATAATGAGACAAACCAATTAGTGTAAAGAAAAAAAACAAATAATTGTTTAAAAGAATACATTATAAATAATTACATACTTTTTCTTAAAAACAATTATTTTTTTTATACTAATTGATTTGTCTCATTATTCTGAACATAAAAGTATTACGGTAAGATTATCGAAAACTAAATATTTTACGAGATATTTTATTTTTTATATCAAAATATGTCAGATTAATATATAAAATAACTCAAAAAATACTTAATAAAAAAATACTTTATTATAGCGTTTTGAAAAGCTATTGAGATAAGCTACAAGAATATGCAATAAAAAATATAGTATTCCATTTAAAAAATTAAATTTGACCTTCATGTGACTTTCAAATAACTCTTCAAGGTCAAACCAATAGTATCATCTTATGGCCTCCTCGAAACCATACAACTTTTGTATAAAACATTTTTGTCATAAATTTATAGATTTTAAGATATTTCAGTGGATACATTAAAATGGCCTACTCTGTATATAAAATTTATTTATTTCCAATATTGAAAGAAAAAATGTATCTAATAATACAAAACACAAAAAACATAAAATAAAAAATCAATAGGAAAATTAAAACTCTCTCTTAGAAATTAATACAAAAAATTAAAAATTTATACAAAAGTAAAAAATTAATACAAATAAAAAAATTAAAAAATTTTTATTAAAAAAACGGCGTCGCTTTTAATGTATATATTAAAACCAAAAACAATAAATTTAATTTAGATCTAAGTTTAATTTAAAATTATATTTAATTTAGTTATCACAATAACTGCAATATAACATATTAAACATAGTAAACATATTAAAAAATACATTTATTTTAGCATATTGTTTAGTTTAGCGGCGCCGTTTTCTTAAATTAAAATTTTTTTTATTTTTTTTTATTAGTATTATTTTTTATTTTGTTTTTTGTGTTTTATATTATTAGATATATTTTTCCTTTTAATATTGGAAATAAATAAATTTTATATATATACAGGGTGTCCCAAAGCACCCTTGACAACGCTCGTGAGCATGTAGAGCACAATAAACTGAACAGAAAAGTCCTGTAACATTTTTTTTTATAACGCTTAATAAAGGAGTTATTATTGAATAACGTCTGGCCAATCAGCGTCGACCTTTAGCCGCGCGCCTGGTAGTGTGCGTGAGCGTTCCGTCGCTACGGCGACGCACACTAACAGACGGGCGGCTCACTGACGTGCATCCGGCTAAAAGTCGGCGCTGATTGACCAGACTTTATTCAATAATAACTCCTTTATTAAGCGTTATAGAAAAAAATGGTACAGGACTTTTCTGTTAAGTTTACTGTGCTCTACCTGCTCACGAGCGTTGTCAAGGGTGCTTTGGGACACCCTGTATATATATACAGGGTGTCCTAGACCACCCATACACCCTTTTTCTTTCAAAAACTAAGCATTTTAGAGAAAAACGTTTTGAACAAAAATTATATGGTTTTGAGGGGAACATAAGATGGTGTTATTGGTTTGACCTTGGATGGCATCGTTAAGGTCAAGTCAAAGACACCTTTAATTTCTTAAATGCAATCCCCTATTTTTTATTGCATATTCTCGTAGCTTATCTCGAGAGCTTTCCAAAACACTACAATAAAGTATTTTTTCATTAAGTACTTTTTGAGTTATTTTATATTTTAATCTGACATATTTTGATATAAAAAATAAAATATCTCGTAAAATATTTAGTTTTCGATAATCTTACCGTAATACTTTTATGTACAGAATAATGAGACAAATCAATTTGTAAAAAAAAATAATTGTTTTTAAGAAAAAGTATGTAATTATTTACAATGTATTTTTTTAAACAATTATTTGTTTTTTTCTTTACACTAATTGATTTGTCTCATTATTCTGTACATAAAAGTATTACGGTAAGATTATCGAAAACTAAATATTTTACGAGATATTTTTTTTTTTATATCAAAATATGTCAGATTAAAATATGAAATAACTCAAAAAGTACTTAATGAAAAAATACTTTATTATAGTGTTTTGGAAAGCTCTCGACATAAGCTATAAGAATATGCAATAAAAAATGGGGGAGTCCATTTAAGAGATTAAAGGTGTCCTTGACTTGACCTTAGCGATGCCATCCAAGGTCAAACCAATGACACCATCTTATGTTTCCCTCAAAACCATACAATTTTTGTTCAAAACGTTTTTCTCTAAAATGCTTAGTTTTTGAAAGAAAAAGGGTGTACGGGTAGACCACCCGTATATATATAGCATAAACTTTTATTTAGTTAGCGTAATTTTTTAATATCATTATTTTTGTAAGAAATGAAAACAATTATTTTATATAAGTGTTTTCGGTTAAAATATTATAATTTTTTATTTTCAGTTGGCGCTATTTTTTGATATCATTATTTTTTTAGGATATATATAGGAAATTAAAGCAATTATTTTGTACACGCAACTTCTTTGGGTTAAAATATTTTTATAAATTTTTATTTTCAATAATTTAAAGTAACACTATTTTGTGCAGATTAAATTAAAATAACTATTTTGTAAATATATATAACAGTTTTTCACAACTGTTAAATATAACGGCACTACAGAACTTGCCAAATAAATAAATATATCCAACAAATGAATAAAATGTGCGACCAAATAAAACTTAAAAACAATAACAGACAGACCTGCGACAATTTAAAAATATCGTTAATAATGAATCAAAAGCACTAACAAAATTAATTACGCTAATAAACACATTATACAAGATATGGACGAACAGACGCAGAGATCGTGACGAAATAGGCTCAATAGCCAAAACACTATTCGGTACTGTGGATGCGAACGATAGAGAATTAATCAATGAACAACTAGAATTATTACAAACTATTTAACAAACATTATAACATACCGCGAAAAATCAAATTAAAATTTTAGATACTGCGATAACCTAAACAACCTAGAAAATATACTATTATAGCCTAAAATGGCTATAACCAAATTATTATCATTTTAATTGTTAGTATTATGAATTATTAAATATTAATATATATTATTTAATATACGTCTTCCGATTATAACTCGGAACCGAGGAAGGAATATAGCGTTACGAGCGCGAAACGCTGACGTAACAAGCCACGCGCAGGGGGTACGTGATCACGAAGGTTTGAAGGACGACACTCCGGAAATGCAAGCAAAGAAGTTCGACTTTAAACTTCCTTAGTTTGCACCTGGGTCTTGCCTTCCGAAATGAGCGACACGACCATATATGGTCATGTCACTAAGCTATCCCCTCCGAAAACTAATCGAAGGGGAGGTAATAAAATCATCCACCGCTAACGAATGGCAGTTACAATAGTTAATTTATACAGGGCAGTCGAACTTGTTAAAAAAGCAACCACGAGACGGATAATTGTAATTACTAAATAGTAAAAAGCGTGACAACTAATCTCGCGACGACAAATGTGAGGCACACGCACGCGGAGCAACTCTATACCGCAATAAGCCAAATAGTTGTAGAGCAAGAAAAAAAAAGAAGATTTAATGTTTATATCTTGAAATAAACGTTTTTATTATAGTAAAACTATAAGATCATTTTGATCGGCAGAAGTCCCTGACAGATCCTGAACTTTTAAGTTCTTTTTGGCCAACGATTCCTAAATTCTTCTGTACCCCCTTGAGGCACAACAATACTAGACTATAATATTTCTAAATTATTAAATCATTATGTTCGAGATTATACCACCGGGGAAGCAATAAACGAACATTTTACAATAATTAAAGCAATGTTATCTGACTAAATCCGAGACACGAAGGACATTACAGAATACGATTGCAAATTGCAATTTAACATATCTTTTTTAAAAGTAAATTAAATATTTAATCACTTACTTTTCTGCAAGAAGTACAGCAGAGATGATGCTTCTTTTCAAGTTAAATATTGCCGGTGTATTCCAATTAGTCACTGAATAGATATGACATTGTGCAGGCGTAATAACGACTAGATGACCAAAGCCAAATTCGAGGTGCACGACACGATCGGAGATTTCTAATACTTCATGAACTTCGTTGCCAACTTCTTTAACTTCAATCACTTTTCTCCTTATCAACATGGCTTCATAATTATCCCATTCCAATCTCCTATAAAATTTATTAACATTATTTTATATTATATAATTAAAAGACAAAGAATATAAGGTTCATATAATAAGAATTTGCGACAAATTATCATCTCTTTATGATATTAACAAGGAACACTAGCCAAGTGTTCTTTTCTAATTTTGATGAGCTTTGAATATGTTGTAGTTTAAATTACAATAAGAGATATATTTCTTTATTTATTCCCTAATTCTTATTTTTCACGGTGCTTTACATTTCAGTAATCTTCGATCAATTTAAACATGTTCTCGCGATACGAGATTATCTTATAATAAACTTCGTGGTTTTATTAAAGTTCTAAAGATGGTAATAAAGATGTCCTGCTCCTAAATATTCCTACAACAATATAGTATATAAAATCTCGTGCAAAGATTGTAACTTCTTATGCTGGTAAAACTTGTAGACAAATAAAAAAGCGAATTTCTGAACATCGCAACCATATGCATAGAAATACCTCACAACTCTCAGTCATAACGGATCATGAATCTTAATCACAAATTTAATTGGGATAATGTGGGAATTTTGAACAGTGAATCCTCACTCGGTAAGAGAGTTGTGTCCAAAATGTTCTTCTTTAAGCGAAAGAAAATAGGCTAAACCTGCGGAGCGACACGGAATGTTTATATCATGCATATGTGACAATATAGTGGAGAACTTGCCAAATATTAAAAAGCTTAAATCTATCTTATTTGTCTGTTCATCTTTCTCTTCTCTGTTTATTTTACGACTCGGCGTTCAGGAACAAATTTACTAACTTGTTGTTATTATTTTTCATACTAGCGAGAGAGAGACTAGTGACGATTGCGTGATTATTAGGATATCATATTTTATACATGTGTTCAAGATTGAAACGTTGAATTTAGTCATCATTCATTTTGTATTGCACAGAGCAATTTTCGCATCCTGATATATCTACGCTCATCCCTAATGATAAAACTTTTTTAAATGCATCTTCTTTTGCTTCTTCTATTATTTTTATTATATCATTCGTATCCGGGAGTAGACTCTGTTCAATTGTCAATCGGTCTGATATTTTTGCCCGTGGATAATGATATTGGGCGCTCTTTTCATTTAAATTACCAGAAGAAATATCGTCTTGTAGTTGTATTCTTTTCACTCTATGAATAGTTTTCAGAAGGCTGCTGTTAACTATTGTCGAATATGTTGTACTCATAGACCTTTAAAGACCTTAAAAGACGAAAAAAGCTTTCACAAGGCTGGCTACTGAACTGCTATGGCAAAAACATGTCCGAGCAATTATTTGACGTTGAAGGATGTTTTTTCAATTTGAAAATTAAGTTTAATAGGCCATGCACATTAATTTCCATACATATGTAAATATTAAAAGATAAAAAATTATCAGAAATTAAATAGTGCGATATCGAGCTTAACTACGCTCTCCACATTCGCAGTATGAAAATGCAATACCAACAATTATATACTCTATCCAAAGGCTTCATTTGTTTTTTAAGAAACGCAGTAACAAAAAAATTTATAATTTACAAGTAAACAATTGTTGCTTCGCTACCGGGAATATTCTGTTTTAGTAAATGAGTTACTTTTGGGTCACTTATTTTTTCAATTGATGAATAGTTCATTTTATCTTTCAATGACAAGTCTTTTTCATTCAAACAGTGTTTATCTTTCGATATCGTATCCATGAGAATTTTTAAATGGCTCGCTGATACTACGAAATCACCCATGGGAAGAATTATTGACGGCTTTAAAAGCCTCGTTCTAAGTTTTGCACCTATATGCACTGTATCCTGAATAGAAACAATTTCGGGTTCAAAGTTTGTATGAAAATATGGAATGCGAAATTCTTTTCCCGTCGAATCTGTATAAACATCGCCATTGATGCCTAGCTGGGATTTAATGCGCATTGCCTTTAACAATCGCGGATCTCCATCAGAAGAAATTTCAAATACAGAAATACCCTCTTTCTGTAAACATCTGACAATATATTCCCAGCGGCTTAAAACGTTTTCTGTATAAAACTTATTATCTGTACCGAATATACACAAACAAAATGATGGGCCGTTCTCGATCACTGGTTGTGCGATTATCATGTATGCTAAACTAGAAATAATTCCCGTTTTAAAGCTTTCTTCAATCTTGGCAGCGGACGTTGCCAGATATGTACAAGCTACAGGCATTCCATCGTTGTTCAATGGTAACACAAAACCAATAAGTTGGTTCCAAAGAGGATTAGATAGAGCGGAAGGTAAGCGTATACAGCGATTAATGGTATCTACCGAGTCTGATGCCCAATTACTTAGCCTCTTCTTGTTCAAATTCGATCGCAACTATTAAAATTTATTATGTAACACATTTCACTTTGATCAAAAAGTGACATTGATTGCATGAAATGAATGCTTCCATCAATACGAATTCTATATCGCGTAATATCGGGAATGGGAGATATACAGTTAGGACATCAGACTCACGAGAGGGCACTGAAAACTGTATACGCAAAAATACATTACGCTCTTATGGGAACCTTCCACTCTATCTAATTCTCTTTGGTTGGTTCCATGGGCTATCATATTGCACTCGATCGGTGATACGTGTCACATCTTCACATATCCATACAGTCAGGGATAAATTTCGTGTGACTAAAAATTCTTTTAAATCTTTCGACATGTTCCTTCATATATATCACAGACAGAATTACCTATCACATTGCTTCGTTTATCGATTTATGTTCCATGAATGATTTTAGAATATTTCTCACTTGTTTATTTTCTCGAATTAGTCTTCGTAGCTTATCACATATCGGAAAAAACGAGTGCGTGGTTGATTCGGTCCGATCGATGAGTGCATTTTTTTCATCCGCTGCAATGCCCTAGTATTCGCATGATGCGATGGACGATTTCGAACGGTTTTCGTTGATGCAGTTTTCTTGTCGAGAATGTCCGTTCGATAACGATCCCGACTTAATATTCCCCCATTTTGAGTTCCCATTCGATTTGCGTTATTGCAATTTTAGACTCCGTCATGTCAATTGATGTTGAAGGCATGGTTGGAGGTTCTGAGACCACTGACTCGTAGCATGATACTTTAAGATCCAACTGAGTGACATCGTTTAAAACAAGATCACAATGAAAAATCATTCATTTACGAAAATCGAATTCATTTCAAGCTTGTTAAAAAAAAAATATTGCGTATTTGACCGCTCAATTTACCGAATAGAGGCAATTGTAAAATTTTGTGATCATCCGAAGCGACGCGACAGTGCTTTCCATTCTGTCTTTCCAGAATTACTTCGTTTTCTTGGTCAGATCCTCTCTCGTTTTTTCGTTTCATTTCTTGTGAACTGTGCAGTATGTTCGAGTTAGTTTTTTCAAATATATTATCGAATGGCCTACTTGACGATTTTCGATCTTCGCCAACTTTGCAGACGATTGGAGTTTTTGAAGAATGGACATTGATTTTCGTTTTTGAAGGTTTTTTCGTACAATCTTATCGTAACTGTGAGTTTGCAAATGTCGTCGGTAATTTGATACGACCCATTTTGCTCCCTTATCTGTGATATGACTGCACTTCGTTATTGTGATGAAATTAGAGCATACCACGCATTGAATTTTGGCAGTATACGTATACGATTGTGGCAAATCTTCATCCTGGTAAACTTCGACGACGGATACTGCAATATAAAGATTCGATTCTGAACTGTTCGTATTTTTTGGATCGCTATTTTCTAAATTCTCTTTCTTGAGAAGCGATATGATCAATTTCATTACTTCTGTACGCTCTTTTTCAATGTTCATATCCGGTACTGTAGAGGTATCAATTGTGCCGAGGATTGAGTGCTCAGATGCGCTCGAGGATGCGCTACTACCGCCAGTGATGAATTCTCGTTTCGATCGTCCTTTTGATGCCTTTTTTTCTCCAATCAATTGAAATGATACTGGTGGTTTTCAAAAGTCACAAGATTTAGATTTGACAAAAGTTACAAGCTCGCCAATCAAATGTTTGTTGCCAATCATAAATTGAAATTTTTCTAGGCATTTATGGTATCGTCCATAAAATAGCTGGAGGTCAGTTTCGGGTTCTAAGAAGTCCTTCATAACGTCACGAGAAAATTCTTCCAATTCTTGAATTGTGTTTGCGGTAATGTGACGAAACGAAAGAGAATTGTCGGAATTATTGAAACGTAAAATGTTTTTTATGTATGAAGGAACGTTGATGCTTGATTCCTTCTCGAGTTGGTTCCAGAAATATGTCTTATATTCTTTCTCGTTTTCGTCCTCCATTTTCTCATTCAGCTGTAAATGATATGGTTTCTTAATAAGAACGTAAATAAATGAGGATTCAAGGAAATATATCGAAAAAAATTGATTGGATCTTTATAATTCCATTGATACGATAATTATTTTCAAACAAGATACTGGGAAAATTATCAGTAATATTGTTTTCTATCCTAATAATTTATGCCCGTAAATTTAACGTCATTTAATAAACCAAGACTCTGATAAATACTCAAAAAAAATATTTATTTCAATAACTAATGAACGATTCTCTATGATTGCTTTAAAATCCTTGTATACCTCATTTTATATTTTTTAAATCGTAACGGACAGTGACATTCTAATGAAAAATAAACTCAAAAATAAATAATATATCAAGTGAAACGAGGCGAACATTGAAAAAATTCTTTAAAATTATTAACCGTTTTAGTTTCAAAAATTTAAACAATACAAATGCTACTGCATCAAAACAGGTATACATATCCTCAGATATATTTATTCATTTATTCATTAGGGGCGTTGGCTTTTTTTTTTAATAAATCTTTTGAATATTACTGTTGCATCAAGGCCATTGTACATGCCGGTGTATCTATGCATCAGTTCAAGCATTAGTTGAGGCTTTTGTTCTTTTTTCTCGGATAAACCTTCGTACATTATGGTCGCACGACAGCTACCTTAATTATTAACCTATGATTAATTCCGTTGATCAATCTATATTATGGTTATAACGCTTTTAAAAAATAGCAATAAAAAAGTTTTAAATACAGACTGGTACGATGTGACAATGAACTTTTCAACTCATAATTAATTAAACCTAAAACACACAGCTTAAACTTTTTTTCAATTCTATAAATGATTATTTTTCGTCTACATATCAAAAAGTATAAACATAAATACTTCAACAAAGTAATTACAAATTGTAATGTATCCGCTTACAGTTTGGTGGATCACGTGACCATGTATGGTTGAGCACGTGTATCACCTGTCTCAGCGTGTTACACATCGCGACGAGTCAGTCACGTCGTAGCTACCGACTCGTGCGGCTCTATTCTAGTACTGTAAGATTGTTATTAAAGTATATACCAGGTATATAAATATGAAACCGGAATTTTTGTATAGAAAATACACGTTTATTGTATGAAAATGATAAAAAATATTTTATTCGAAGTATTGCCCATTGCTAGCTATACATTTTTCCCATCTCTCTGACAATTTGTGGATGCCACGCCAAAAAAAACTGTTGCTCCTTTGAGGTAAACCAGTCATCGAGCCGTTTTCGTACATTTTCGTAAGAAGTGAAGTGCTGCTCAGCAAGTGCGTGTCCCATCGATGCAAATAAGTAGTAATCGGATGGAGCCAAGTCTGGTGAGTAAGCCGCATGCGAAAGTATTTCCCAACTAAACGCCTCAATCGTTTCCTTGACCGGTTTTGCTGTGTGTGATGGTGCATTATCATGAAGCAAAATCACTTTGTATTGCCTTTTTTGATATTCTGGTCGTTTTTCACGCAAAGCTTGATTCAAATCGATCATTTGTTGTCGGTAGCGTTCAGTATTAACGGTTTCGCCAGGTTTTAGCAGCTCATAATAGATCACACCCTTCTTCCACGTTCTTCGTTTCTCACGTCAAAATCGCCACTTTTGAATTTTTTAAACCACTCAAAGCACTGTGATTTACCAAGAGCATGCTCACCGTAAGCTTCGACAAGCATTCGATGCGATTCTGCAGCAGTTTTCTTCAAATGGTAACAGAAAATCAATGCTGTCCGCAAATCGTAGTTTCCAGGCACAAAATTCAACATGTTCAACGCTATTAAAAACTATGCTGTTGTATGAAACTTGTATTGTTGTGACTTGAAAATCTTTATCAGATGTCAAAACAAGAAAATGGCGCCAATGACGCGGTTTGACGGTAACTACATTGACAACTAGGGCCATCTATGGGCAAATTCCGGTTTCATATTTATATACCTGGTACATATATTATTCAAGAGTGTTCAGTGATTGACAGCCCCAGTAGATACACCACAAATCTGGCGACGAGGATAGCGGTGAAAAAGCCATAAACTAAAAGTAACGATTATTGTATACGGGAAACGAAAGAAAGTGGCACCGCGGAGTCGAGCGAATGTCGAATTCCCGTGATCAAATACCTATCGATTATATGAGAACGACATGGATTAATACACTGAGCAAATCGCGAGTAATTGAAATTTTAACATAGTTAAAATTAGCATTTGACGACAAAGCCAGCATCGACGAACTACGAAAAATAGTACGACGCCACGTAAGCGATAGCAATAAACGGAATCAAAGCAGCGTTACGGAAATCAAGCCGAAATTAAAAGTTGAAACGGACCAAACCGGTGTAAACGTAAACAAGTCAGAACACAGGATTATACATACAATGGCTGGAGACAATACGAGCACGAAATTGGAATTTCACCTTGGCCAAGACGATTGGGATACGTATACGGAGAGACTTGAATTATATTTTCTTGCAAACGATACTCCAGTAGGAAAACAAGCCGCTGTATTACTGACGAAAATAAGCGCAGAAACATACAAGCTAGTCCGAGATTTGTGCGCTCCAAATAAACCCAGTACAAAAACATTTGATGAAATTGTAAGCTTGATCAAAAATCATTTAGACCCAAAACCTTCAGAGACAATTAAACGACGCAAATTTCATCAAGCGCAGCAAGCGACTACGGAATCGGTGGCCGAGTTCGCGGCAAGACTTAAACGACTGTCGATGAACTGTAATTTTCCTGAGGCAAATGCGGCAATAAGAGACCAATTAGTATGCGGATTAAAGGATCACACTACAAAAACAGCATCATTCCGAGAGGAGAACCTGACATACGACAAAGCGTACAAACTAGCTACAGCATTCGAAGCTGCGGAAAAAAACGCGACAGCCACCGACAACGTTAAGGAAACAAAAATATCAACGACAGAAATAAATGCGATCCATCGAGGAGGCTTCCATTCATACTGGTGACGAGTCAAGACTCATCGCTGAGCGGCTACGGGCGCCAATTTTCAATCGTTTAATATGATTGGACCGCTCTGGAGACGTGCTGGGGATGTCGTCTCTCCGTGGCAATCGGCACTGCATCCATGGAGCGAGATTCCAACATCGCTCTGGAGTCGTATGTACTGTGTTAAAGTGGCGTAAGGTGTGAGGTCTGAATAGCTCAGTGGTAAGAGCAGTTGCCCGGAAAGCGAAAGACTCGGGTTCGATTCCCGATTCAGCCACTTGTACCTCGCATATTTTTTCAGACCCGCAAATGTTGTTTTCTAACAATTATTTGTCGGGCTGAGGAAGTGTGTAAACGCCCTACACAGACACGACAGTGCCGCTGCCACGGAAGAGATGGATGCTTGGTTCGTGCCTCCTCCCGCCTTAAATCCCCCCCTCGCGATCCATGTAACAAAAAAAAACAACAAAACCGAATTCAACAGAAAGGAGGTAATCGGGACGAGAAACGCCAACGATATAATAGCACGGACCAAAGAGGAAGAAGCAATCGTACAACTAACAATAACGCCAACAAAGATCGGACTACAGTAACTTGTTACTGTTGCGGGAAAAGCAACCACATGGCTCGAAATTGCACGCATCGATATCGAATGTGCAATATATGCAAACGAAAAGGACATCTGGCAGCAGTATGTAGATCTAAAGGGACAGCAGGAGGCAAATCGGAAGGAACAGCAGTACAGCACATAGAACCGGGAGAAGCGTCGCGGGAGCAACAGAAAAAGGAGTCAACAGAAGACTTCTTCATAGTACGACAAGAGAAAGGCAACGCAACAGCGAGTTCAACAGTCAGCAGTATAAGAACTGATAACGTCAATGTAAACGCGAAACCGATGTTTGTAAACGTAGTGGTAAATGGTATAGACGTAAAAATGGAAGTAGATACAGGTACGTACATGTCCATAATATCGAAAGAAACTAAAGACAGACTTTTTCCGTTCTTGAAAATAGTAGAAGCTAAGTATAAATTAAATGCATACGGTAAAATTCCGCTAGAACACGAAGGCACATTAGATAAATTGCAGGTACAATTCGGGGGAAAAGAAGCGACACTTACAATGACGGTAATGAAGAGAAAAGGACCGACGCTAATCAGTAGGCAGTGGTTAAAAGTTTTCGGACTATGGCCATTGTCACTAAATGATACAAATGAAGTAATTAGTTGCAATAAAATCGATCCAGTAAATGTTGTAAAAGAGTTTCCGGATAAATTTCCAAAACTGTTCGGTTCAGGGACGGGATTATACAGGCTGAGTTTTTTAATCTGAAACTTTGAAATATCTCGAAAAATAAGCACTGAACGAAAAAAATGTTGATAATCAAAATTTAATCCTTCCGCGGGGGAAATACATTAGTGTTAAAATTCGTCCCCCATCCCCCACTTCCTGGGGGGGAGGGAGGGCAACTTTGAAATCTTAAATGGGAACCCCTATTTTTTATTGCAGATTCGGATTCTATGGCTAAAAGGACGTAGGGTTTGTCTGAAACATTTTTTTCGATTCATGACAGATGGCGCTGTAATCGATGAAATTCAATTTTTTCGATTTCTCCTACTGAGAACCTATGCATACGATTCTGCAATATGTTTGCAATAAACAATACCACGTTTTCATTGTAAATAATCGAAATTAGTCTTAAAATGAACTTCTCATATTTTCAATGACTGACAAATTATTTGTCAAGAGATCTTGCTTCTCCAGTCTATCCTAATTATTATTCAGCTCCGGCGTATTCTACAGGTTAGAGAAGGTCAACGAAACATTTCGGGAATATTTACGAATCGTTTAGTTTTCTCTCTCTTTTCTATCCTGCAGTACAAAAGTAAGAAAGAATTATTTTAAGAAACAACTCATCTTATTTAGCTCGAAGATTATTTTGAAAACAAAGAGACCTGTTTCCGTTAGGCTGTTAATAGTACTTCAGAATGGGGTATTTAACTGTACAAGAGAAAATTGAAATGGTTCTGGTGTATGGAGAAGCTGGAAGAAATCTTGTTGATGCTGTCAATCTCTACGCTGAGCGTTTTCCGGATAGGATTCGGTCACATACTTCATTTTACCATACTATCAAACAATTTACTACTCATGGAAGTGTTCAACCGCGTAAAAGAACCCGTCGAGCAACAGTCACTGAAAATAGTGAAATATATGAAAATAGAAGAAAATAATGAAATTGCTGTATTAGCTGCAGTGGCTGATAATTCTCATGTTAGTACACGAGAAATAGCTCGCGATTCCGGATTGTCCCAGAGCAGTATTTGGAAAATTTTAAAACGTAATAAATATCATCGGTATCATGTTTCTTTACACCAAGATCTTCATGGCGTTGATTTCTACAATCGGGTAACTTTTTGTCAGTGGACACGTGAATAAATACAACAAAACCCCAATTTTTTTCGTTACGTATTGTTCTCCGAGGAGTCGTCTTTTACAAACCACGGAACAGTTAATCGACACAACATGCATTATTGGAGTGTTGAAAATCCATACTGGCTTCGCTAAGTTGAACATCAGCGTCCTTGGACTGTCAACGTGTGGTGTGGAATAATTGGTAACAAACTGATCGGCCCCCACATTATCGAAGGCAACTTGAATGGTTTAATGTACCAAGACATTTTGGAAAATGAACTGCCAATATTACTTGAAGACTTGAGTTTAGAAGAGCGACAGAACATGTGGTTTCAACATGATGGTTGTCCGGCACACTATTCGGTGGCAGCACGGGAAGTTCTTGATCGTGATTTCAATGGTCGCTGGATCGGTAGAGCTGGTCTGGTGAATTGGCCTGCTAGATCACCAGATCTTACTTCGCCAGATTTCTTTTTGTGGGGCTATCTCAAAGACAAAGTGTACAAACAAGAACCAACAACACGTGAAAATATGATAGACCGAATCAGTAAAGCTTGTGCCGAAATTCAAGCAGACACACTTCTCAGTTGTGTACAGTCATTTGAATTTCGGATTAATAAGTGCATTGAAGTCGAAGGCCATCATTTTGAGCACTTACTTTATTGAAAGATGATGAGGCGAGGGGACTCACGTTAATGAAGCACCCCGATACGTGAGAGGCGAGGGGACTCACCTTAATCAAGCACCCCGAAGAGAACAGAAAACTGCTACGTCCACGTCGTTGTTCCTGGGTTACGCTAAAAGTAGTTTCTTGACAAATAATTTGTCAGTCATTGAAAATATGAGAAGTTCGTTTTAAGACTAATTTCGGTTATTTACAATGAAAACGTGGTATTGTTTATTGCAAACATATTGCAGAATCGTATGCATAGGTTCTCAGTAGGAGAAATCGAAAAAATTGAATTTCATCGATTACAGCGCCATCTGTCATGAATCGAAAAAAATGTTTCAGACAAACCCTACGTCCTTTTAGCCATAGAATCCGAATCTGCAATAAAAAATAGGGGTTCCCATTTAAGATTTCAAAGTTGCCCCCCCTCCCTCCCAGGAGGTGGGGGGTGGGGGACGAATTTTAACACTAATGTATTTCCCCCGCGGAAGGATTAAATTTTGATTATCAACATTTTTTTCGTTCAGTGCTTATTTTTCGAGATATTTCAAAGTTTCAGGTTAAAAAACTCAGCCTGTATAATAAGGGTTTGCTTAAGTTGAGGTTGAAAGAAGATGCGCACCCGGTAGCTCTAAAAGCAAGACATCTGCCTTTCGCGTTAGCCGAGAAAGTGGAAAACGAGATTCAACGATTAGTAGAACTAGGACATTTAGAAAAAATTGACGTTAGCGAATGGGCAACCCCGATCGTTCCAGTAATAAAATCAGACTGTACAGTAAGAATATGCGGTAATTTCAAACTAACATTAAATCCGAGTTTAGTAGTAGACCGACATCCCTTACCGTTAATTGATGAAATATTTCTAGCTCTGCGGAACGGTAAAACTTTTTCGCAAATCGATCTACGACACGCGTACATGCAAAATTCCAGTGGACCCAGGCAGTAGAGACTGTTTAATCATCATTACGCACAAGGGTCTGTACAGGTATACGAAAATGACAGAGGATATTGCGTCGGGACCTAGCGATTTTCAACGCAAAATTGAACAATGCTTAGCGGGAATCGGTGGTGTAATTCCTTATCTCGACAACATATACTGTACAGGAGAAAATGACCAAAAACGCCTACAAACTCTATACAAGGTTCTTAAACGGCTCGAAGATGTCGGATTCAAAGTTAACATTAAATGTGATTTTTTTAAAAAACGGTTGAACATCTTAGGTTTTGTAATTGATAGGAGCGGGCTACACAAATCTCTGTCAAAAGTTGAAGCAATGAACAATGCGCCAATTCCAAAGGACAAAAAGCAGCTAGAATCGTTTTTAGGATTAATAACATATTACGCGAGATTTTTGCCTGAGAGGGTAGAAAGACTAAAACCGTGGTATGAGTGCGCAAAGCGAGATACGTTTAACTGGACTAATGAATGCACCACTGCATTCGAGTGGGTTAAGATAGAGCTAACGTCACCTCGGGTTTTAGCACATTTTGATTCAAACGAACAAATTATACTAGCATGCGGCGCCTCAAAGTATGGATTATCAGCGATATTATCTCATAGGTATAGAAACGGCACCGAGAGACCGATAGCATTTGCATCTAAAATAATCCCAGATAAAGAGTTAAATAGAGCGATCATTGACAAAGAAGCAAGCGCAATAGTGTTCGGATTCAAAAAATTCTACAACTATATTTATGGCAAGGACATTATACTGAGGACGGACCATAAACCATTAGTTTTTATTTTTGGTCCCAAGCAAGAAATTCCTTTAACTATAGCTAGTAGACTACAACGATGGGCGTACTTCCTGTCACGATTCACATACAAGATAGAATACATTAAATCGGCACAGAATGGCAATTGCGATGCACTTTCGAAACTACCGATAAACGACACAACACCCATCTTCGATAATGAATTTATAGGACTAAATTACGTAGAAGAGACATTAGAATCGGTAAGCGTGGTAGAGATCGCAAAGGAAACAAAACGAGATGGAGTGTTGAATAAAATAATACGGTATGTAAGTAATGAGTGGCCGAGTGTTAAAAAGCTGGAAGATAGTGAACAAAAATACTATGCGAAGCGTGATGAACTAAGCGTAGAAAAAGGTTGTTTGATGTGGGGATATAGAATTGTGATCCCAGAGGTATTAAGGGAAAGAGTACTTCGAGAATTGCATGCGTCTCATTTTGGAGTAGTAAAAATAAAAATGATAGCAAGATCGTATGTATATTGGCCGAATATAGACAGCGAGATCGAAGGGGTAACGGCGGCGTGTACAGTGTGTGTACAAGAGAGAAACAAACCCGCGAAAGTTCCGTTAACGTCGTATTCACTCGGATTTGCTAGGGCCTGTTCACGGTCACATGTTTATGTTAATAATAGATGCGTATTCGAAATGGCCGGAAATTATAGATATGAACAAAAGTACCACGACAGCGAGAGTCATTGAAGAATTTAAGAAAGTGTTAGCTAGATTCGGTTTACCACGACACTGATAACGGCACACAATACAAGAGCTCGAAATTTAAAGAATTCTGTAGGAACAACGGAATTAAGCAGAGTTTCACAGCACCGTATCACCCAGCCACGAATGGCATTGCAGAAAATTTCGTGGAAATATTCAAGAATAAAGTAAAGAAAATTATTAGAAGTGGCAAGTCACTTGATTATGCGGTGAATCTATTTTTGTTTGATTATCGTGCAACGGAGCATTGTACTACAGGCAGAAACCCGGCGTACGCGATGTATAAACGAGAACTTAGAACAAGATTTGATTTGTTAAAATCCGATGTAAATAATGACGTTGCGGATAAGCAGTTAGCATAAGTAATAAGCAAAAAGGGCAATCGTATATTGATTTTCAGATTAACGACATGGTAATGGTGGACGATTTTAGCGTCCGTAACAATAATCGTATTATATCAAAGGAAAAATTGTGAGAAAACTATCCCCAGCAACTTTTGAAGTCAAAATTGCGCCGGATAAAATAATAAAACGTCATGTAGACCAAATGGTCAGAATTACCGATAGTGACAATACTGTAGGCGAAACCAAACATCCTGTAAGCGAACCAGCAAAGACAGTGCAACGTTCGAAGTGGCTCGGAGCACAGTAAAGGGAAGGAATTGTAATGTATCCACTTAGAGTTTGGTAGATCACGTGACCATGTATAGTTGAGCACGTGTATCACCTGTCTCAGTGTGTTACATATCGCGACGAGTCAGTCGCGTCGCAGCTGCCGACTCGTGCGGCTCTATTCTAGTACTGTAAGATTGTTATTAAAGTATTATATATACATTGTGACGTGACGTTTTTGGGACGTCCGTCACAAGGGTCGAATGACCCGATCGGGGGCGGTTTTTCGGGGGCCTGCGTCCTCTCTATTTAGGGAGAGAGCGGCCCAATCGTCAGATCGACGAGATCTGACTTTTGGTTAGTAATAGTAATCGCAAATGTAAGCTCAAGATGAGCCCGCGAGTTGGTTGTCGGCACGAGATCGAGCGGCGGGATCCCATCCGGCAGAGAGGAAGGAAGAAGGAAGAGGAGCGGCCGAGAGCGGGAGTCCGAGACCCTCAAGGAGCGAGAGACGTCAGGTCGTAATTTTTTTATTAACTACATTCTTGGTGGTTAACACACATCGCTGCCGATAATTTTGCATTATTACGACAGGAACAGAGGCGAAGGGCCGGAAGGACCCGGCCAAAGGGATGGCCACTCCACCCGCGCGAAGCGAGGGAGTCCCAAGGACGGAGCGGCGAGAGGGCTCTCGACCATGGACCTATTCTATAAGATAGGAAAGAGAGCCGATCGGACGCTGCCGGAATTCCGCATCTGCCAGTCAAGCAGCCATCGAATTTAGAAATTTCGGGGCGGTGAGCCCACCGATACGGCCGTGACGACCACAAGGATCGCAAGGATCGCAGGACGGCCCTGCGTAATGCGAAAGCGCCACAAGTGGCGCGATAGCGATTTATCGCGCCGGCGTGTCTCCTGCAGGACTCTCGCTCGGCACTGTTCGGCGAGCTATCCGAGAGGACGCAGGTTTTCCGAAGAGTGAGAGAAGTCTTAAACGATCGAGGAAGCAGCGAGACCTTCCTGCCGGTGGGACGAGCGTCGCCGACCTATTTTGTTGCCGTTTACCTGTAGGTAATTAATTCGGATGAGTCGCGCCCTTAATGGTTGTCGAGCCACGCGTTTTGGTGAATTAGCTTTGTGAATAATTTTTTTTGGATAGATTACGTCGCACGGCCGACGGGCACACGTCGCTCATCCGAATTAGGTATAATAAGCTCTCTCTATTCATTTCGCCGCCGCCGACAGTCATTGGGGTTAGTTTCGCGTCTGTAATTATTACATATTGTATAGTATCGGGATTTTCACGCTCGCGCGATCGATATTCCGGATCACGCAAAGTATTGCGTCATACGACTCGTACACCACAGTCGTCACCGATAGTTTCCGTCTTAATTTTATGTATTATTAGCAGTTATTTTGTACCCGCTATACGTAATTAGAGCGAGGAGAAAGCACAATTATCCGGTATCGAACAGAGTATCTATCGGGTGTTTGTGACCCCGTCGTTAGTTTTCGCGAGTCATCCGAGTAAATATACGTGGCATAGTTCAAGCAAAGGTCGTCGCTAATATTATTGAGGCACATTTCAGTGCCGCGAGCTGTGTTAAAAGACCGATTCGAGTCCGGAAAATTATATTGTATTGAAGCGGATTCACGGGCGTGCGTAAAGTAGTTACCGGCGCATTCGAGAGATTTCTTTAGTTGTCGCGGCCTGATTAAGTCTCGTACGGCCGAAATCCTCGCGGCCGAAAAGTCGAGTTAAAGCGCGTAAGACGCCCGGTAATTTAATACTGTTGCGCACGGTCGTGCCGATCTCCGCGGAAATAAAATATCGAATTCGCCTGTAAAATAACCACTGTCATCAAAGGCTATTCTTTTGTATGTGAACTGCTCTATACTCTGGTTTCTTTTATTTTTATAATATATTATTGTTATCTTTACTATTAATTTATCGAATGCTCATTTTCGCTCCCGTATTCTCGACTCTCAGAATTTCTCTCGTCTCCCCCGAACCTCCCCCTCTACCATTTCGGGTATACTGAGTAGCCGCGGAATTTTGCCGTCGCGTTAATTATCGGTCTCGAAATTGTCTTTCGGTGTTGCGTTTATCGTGAATGGTGCGGCCTACCGTACCTGGCGCCCAACTCGGTTATTTGGTGATATATTGGCTTTTTCGAGATATCGGGATCGATATTCGAGGTACGCGCCGAAGGTGTGCCGTGGGCACCGAAGAACCGCCCGCCGAATAAATAATTATTATTAATTATTTAAATAATTAAAAAGAAAATACGGTTACAACATATATTATTCAAGAGTGTTCAGTGATTGATAGCCCCAGTAAATACACCACACAAATAACGAAGTTATTTATTCCTTAATTACTTTAACTCTAATAGTTTGCAAGAATATTCTCAATTAAAATGATGTTCCATACATTCCATACAATAGTCCGAACGTACTCATGCGTAGTCGGTACTAATAAATAAACAGAGCTACACTACGGAAAAGAAAAAATTTCTACCATTTTTTAAAGTTAAATCCTCATTAATTTAAGCTAATCAAAAATTGAATATAAATATATTCATACATACCTGCAGCAAATAGTATCACAAACTTGATACAATTTACAAGATCCTAGACAAGACCGCGCACAACTGACTGATTGAGTCGAGCCTGAGTATAACACTGATTTGGGTAAGAACGCACTGCTAGCACTGCGAAACGCGATGCGAAACGCGTTAGAGTCTGTTTGTTTTGCTTTTGTGGCCGCATCCAGAGACGCGGACCGTTAACCAATAATATCGAAACCGTCTACGTGATTTCATACTGATTTCAAAAATTCAGAGAGATTCATTCTGATTTCAAATTATTTCAATGATATTTTCGTGACTTCGATTTCGAAAGATTTTTTTCTGATTTAGCCGATTTCTCATGATTTCGATTTTGATTTTATACCGGAGTGCTTCAATAATTTCCTGAATGAATAGCCTCTCGGGATTTCCGCTTGAGCAGCACGCTTAAGTGTTATATTACCAACACGTCTACTTTTTACGGTTGTTAATTCCAAACTGTTATGCTTTTTTCTTTTAATGTTTTTTGACTGGTCTTATTATCTAATGCTTAAAATGCGATCATGCATTGAATTTTTCTTATATATTTTACTGAAGATGATCCCAAAAAAGTCCGAAACTTAAGTGTTAAACCGAATAATTTTTAATATATATAAGTTTTTTGCCAATTGAATGGCATGAAAAAGTACTGAAATTATAAATATGATCAAGTTTAAAACTATTATTGTACAAGAATGACATGCACACAGTAATATAAATTAATGGAAAAGTGCTGAAATTATTCTATATATCTCCCGCCTTGCAGCGGCAGGCTCCTAAAGATCGTCTGTTTTACCGACAAAATGCGAATATTAATCAAAAGGGAAAATCTCTTGTTGTCTATACAGATTGATAAATCCTTTTCTACAATTAAAATACACATAATGAACCGCGGACTCAGTGACTTCATGTAAAAAATGAAAAGAAATAAAAAAATTACAATTTTGTTATCGGTTTCTAGCGTCAACATTTGTTTAATATAAAAATTCTGCAATTTTTATATGCAAAACAAGTATATTTTGTAGTCGGAATTGCATGAAAGAATATCAGTAAACTTTTAGAAATGAATTTAGAAATCTAATAAAAAAGATTTTTATTGAGAAATTTTGATGTTTATGTGTGAGAGATCGAGGCACAAAAGTAATAAAAAACAGTAGATTAGTTAGCTGTAGTCGCGATAGACGGAGTTGCAATCTGCTTATTGGACAAGGACAGACACAATAGTACAATCTTTGTCTGTTTCATGCGTGCGAGAGTAATATACATATACGCAGAGTAAATTTTTTCAGCCTCTCATATCTTCTTTCTCTCGATCATACGTTTATACTATCTTTTTTTAATTGCTCGCTCATTACGTATCGTTCAGCTTCATGCTCTCGCATATTTGCTTACACGTTCATCCGCATTTAACTCCTCTTTCTTTCTCTCAGCATCAGATTACGAAGAAAATTAATCTTGCAATTATAACATTATCGGAGACTAAATTGACTGCTGAAATCGAAGATAGTGAAGTGAACGTGCCGGGTTATGTTATTATTAGATGTGATACGGAAAATAGAAGTACAGGAGGGACCGTTTTATATGTAAGAGATGGTATTAAATATGAAATAGTATTGGCGAACAAAATAGTATCAAACTGCTGGTCTATTGCGATAGAAGTTAAAGAGAAATTGTATAAAGATGTGACAAAAAAAACCTCACAAAGGTAAAAAAAATACGCCAAGTATATATATAAAAAATAATTTATAAAATATTTTTCCTGAATAATAAGAAATAAAAACTAAATATGAAATCAATAGTTAACTAGCCAAGTACTTAGAAGCAATTCAGTTTGTGAGAATTTGTAATTTGAAATAGTATTTGTCATAAAATCAAATTTGTATTTATAGAAATGTTATACACAAATTCTCTGCATAAAATTAAAACGCATTATATTTTTATTAAGAGAAACCTGAGTTTCAAAATAAGTTCAATAGAAATAAGAAAATATAAAAAAATTTTAATTAAAAAAACTTGGCGCTGCTAACTTTTAAAGTATATATTAAAACCAACAAACAATAAATTTAATTTAGATCTAAATTTAATTTAGAATTATATTTAATTTAGTTATATCACAATAACTGCAATGTGAATGTATTAAAAAATACACTAATTTTAGCATGTTTAGTTTAGCAGCGCCAAGTTTTTTTAATTAAAATTTTTTTTAGGAAAAATATTTTATAAATTATTTTTTAGATATATACTTGGCGTATTTTTTTACCTTTGTGAGGCTTTTTTTAGTGGGATTTCACTGCTTTTTGTAATTATTCTTACTTTATATTAGTATATTAGTATAACAATAAATCACACGAAATTAATATCTGCTTTGATAAATAGCAATTGCTTATGAATCGTTAATTTTTAATTGTTATAGAGATCGAGTTTCAAATATCTTCTAATAATTTTTGTGATCGTATATAACAAGATATATATATAACAATAAATCACACGAAGTTAATATCTGCTTCGACAAATAGCAATCGCTTGTGAATCGTTAATTATTAATTATTATAAAGATCGAATTTCAGATATCTTTTAATAATTTTTGCGATCGTGTATAACGACACATGGAGCTGTTGCCTACTCGCTGTCACTGTATGAATGACAACAAAGTGAGACATTCCATACACAATATAATAGCGCTATATATGCCGCATACCGACACGCGTCTTTGTTTACTTATTTGGCGGTATGATCATGTGGTGTAATGGGGTGTACATATACACATATTCGCTCTCTCTCTCTCCCCCGCTCTCTCTCTCTCTACCGCTCTCTCTCTCTCTCCCGCTCGCTCTCTCTCTCCCGCTCCCTCTCTCTCTCTCTCTCTCTCTCTCTCTCTCTCTCCCTCTCTCTCTCTCTCTCCCTCTCTCTCTCTCTCCCCCGCTCTCTCTCTCTCTCCCCCGCTCTCTCTCTCTCTCCCCCGCTCTCTCTCTCTCTCTCCCGCTCTCTCTCTCTCTCTCTCTCTCTCTCTCTCTCTCTCTCTCTCTCTCTCTCTCTCTCTCTCTCTCTCTCTCCCTCTCTCCCTCTCTCCCTCTCTCCCTCTCTCCCTCTCTCCCTCTCTCCCTCCTCCTCCCTCCCTCCCTCCCTCCCTCTCTCCCTCTCTCCCTCTCTCCCTCTCTCCCTCTCTCCCTCTCTCCCTCTCCCTCTCCCTCTCCCTCTCCCTCTCCCTCTCCCTCTCCCTCTCCCTCTCCCTCTCCCCTCTCCCTCTCCCTCTCCCTCTCCCTCTCCCCTCTCCCTCTCCCTCTCCCTCTCCCTCTCCCTCTCCCTCTCCCTCTCTCTCTCTCTCTCTCTCTCTCTCTCTCTCTCTCTCTCTCTCTCAGTGGAGAAGACGTGTCAAACATCGCTCCGCAAAAGTAATAACTTTTAAACGGTTAAACAGTTACGGGGAGTGATAGAAAGCTATTCAAGTCATAGCGGCATAGACCGGCATTAGCCATGAGTGTTATCTAGCCGGAATATGCTGATTTGTGGGCGTGAGAAGTGCATTTCCTGTCTGGGACACCAAAGTCTCACACGACAGGTAGACATTAAAGGTGGACACAAAAGTGCTGACGTGTGACAGTGGAACAGAGGTGACTGATCGCTTACGCTGATATTAGCGGTTTCGGCCGATAATTATCGGCATGGACGATGAATATGCTGAATATCGATGCTCGGCATGTAAAAAGACAATAAAAAATCAGGTTGTGACATGCAAGTCTTGCTATCAGGTGAATTGTATTAAGCTGTTTTACCATCCAGGATGTGTAAGCAAGCATAGGATTTACGATAAAAATCAAGAATTGGTACCGTGTTCTGGCCCATTTGACAGATTTACAATTGAAAGTGAAGCAGATATGAAGAAGGCATCGGCAGTGGCCGGGGGCGGCAGGGACAGGCTAGGATCTACAGGATCTACAGGTTCGTTTACGACGCCAAGTAGTGGAAATAGAATATCAGGAGCGAGTGGATCATCGACTATTGACGTAAAAATAGATTGGCTGGTAAAAATTGTAAAATAAATAAAAGATGAAACAGCATGTAAGAAGGAAATTAAAATGATGGTCAATGAAATAGTTCGAGAAGAATTGGGAAATGTTAAGCAGGAACTGCTAGAAGAATTGAAAAGAATGATACAGGGAGAAGTATGTGGATCAACAGGATGAATACAAAGGAGCTATAGTGAAGCGGTTAAAGAGAAAAAGAAAGAGAATGTTATAATTATCAAACCCAAGATTCAACAAGAGAGTGAAGTTACAAAAAAATTGATAAAAGAAAAGGTAGATATCAAAAACATGGCGATGGGAATAACAAAGCTAAAAAAAGGAAGCAAGGGGACAGTGATCATGGGTTGTGAAACTGGAGAAGAAATGAAAACGTTGAAAGCCACAGTGCAGGACAAACTAGGAGAAAATTTCAAAGTTACGGAATCACCGCAGATGAAGCCCAAAATAAAAATTATCAATGTCAGCGAAGAAGAAATGAGATTGGATGATGATGACTTAATAACTACAATCAAGAAGCAGAATAGAATTGATGCAATAAATGATGGATTCCAAATGCGAATAGTGAAGAAAATAGTTAAAGAAAAAAGAAATGATAATAATCAACTTAGAAGAAGAGAAAAAGAAGAAGGTTCGATAATAATTGAAGTAGATGAAGAAACGCATGAATTGATGATAAAAAAAGAGAAACTAAATGTAGGATGGAAAAAATGTCCTATATTCAATCACATTAATGTTAAAAGATGCTTTAAATGCTGGGGATACTATCATATTGCAAAAAATTGTACGCGAGATGAAACATGCCACAAATGTGCGGGAAATCATAAAGCGATTGAATGTACGGCAACAAAGAAAAAATGTGTAAATTGTATGTTTAAAATTCGAACATACAACCTGAAGATAAGTGATGAACACGACGCCCTTAGCCCAGAATGTCCAACATTTAAAAGGGCGATACAAGAGGAGAAGAGGAGAGCCGGCTGGGAAGATGTGAAATAGCAACTACAGAAGGAAGCGGAAATAATATTGTATACAAACGCGCAAAGTTTGATGGCGCATAAAGATGAGATACAACATCAGATTATGAAGAAAGTACATCCGGCATTCATAGCATTATCAGAGACAAGATTGACTGCTGAAATTGAAGACAGTGAAGTGAACGTACCAGGTTATAGTATAATTAGATGCGATGCTGAAAATAGAAATACAGGAGGAGTTGTTTTATATATAAGGGATGATGTTAAATATGAAATAGTATTAGTAAAAAAATTAGAATCGAATTGTTGGTGTGCTGCGATTGAGGTGAAAGAAAAATTGTATAGAGGAATAATAATGGTAATATATCATTCACCGAGTGCATCGCAAGTTATTTTGTGAGATTTCTGGAGGATATAATAGAAGAGTTAATAATACGGGGAGAATGTATGATAATAGGAGACTTTAATATAGATATTATGTTAGATTCGTTTTATACAAGGAAGTTACAAACGACAATGTTGAGCTTAGGCATGAAACAATATGTAAATAAACCGACGAGAATTACGAAAGATAGTAAAACAATTATAGATTTAATTTTTGCTAATAATAAAATAGAAATGCAGGTAATGCATGAACCTAAAATAACGGACCATGCGTGGCTAAAAGTTGAACTGAATGCGAATAAATTTGATAATAAATACAGAGAACTTAGTGTTAGGAATTATATAGAGTTTAATATAGATGAATTTATTAAATTAGTGGAAAATAAATTAGAGAAAAACCAAGATATGAATATCAGTGTGAGAGCGAAGAAATTTGTTGATAGTATAGTAAATGCGTTGGACGTCACAGCACCTAGAAAAAATTTTAGAATTCCGAGAATATGGGAAGGGAAAAAGTGGTTTTCGGATGAAATAAGAGAAGCAGCGGCTAAAAGGGATGAGGCATATAGGCAGGCATTGTATGCTGACACGGAACAAAATTGGTTGCAATTTAAAATTGAAAGAAATACAGTAGTTAAATTAATTAAGACAAAGAAGAAAGAATATTATGAAAATATGATAGATCTTAATAAAGAAAATCCTACATCTATGTGGAAAACACTAAAAGAAATAATTAGAGGCGAACCAGGGGGTAAGAGGGAAGTAGAGAATATAGATTTTGAAATATTAGACGGCACTGAAGGATGCAATAAAGCAGATAAATTTAATTTATATTATATACAAAGTATTAATAGTATAGTAAAATCTATAAATGGGAGTAAAACTGGGAATGCATGTAAAAGAATTATTTATGTTATTGAAAACGAGGGAATTATGGAAAATTTTGAAATGATTAGTATAGAGCATTTACAGGAAATTGTTATGGGACTACCGAAAAAGAAAGGTACAGAGGAGGGAATAACTAGCGATATATTAAAGGCAGTATTTTGCGTAATAAAAGAGGAATTTGTTGATATAATAAATAATTCTTTGAAGGAAGGTTGCTGTCCAAAAGGTTGGAAAACGTCTACAATAATACCGATTCCAAAAGTAGAGAAAGCTAGAAAAGCAAGTGAATTTAGGCCTATAAATATGTTACCAATATTTGAAAAAGTGTTAGAATTAGTAGTTAAAAAGCAAATTGAAACGTATTTGGAAGATAATTGTATTATAACAGAACATCAGTCGGGCTTTAGAAAACAGTATTCGTGTGAAACAGCGATTCAAACAGTCATTGATGAATGGAAATTGATAGTTAGTGATGCAAAAATGGTAGGGGTAATTTTCATGGATCTTAAGCGAGCTTTTGAAACAATAGATAGAGAAAGATTATTAGAGAAATTATATCAATATGGAATTAGGGGAATGGTCATAGAATGGTTAAGATCATATTTGAAGGATAGAACACAGCAGGTTCAATTTAATAATAAATGGTCTAAATTAATGACCACAGAATATGGAGTACCGCAAGGATCTGTATTAGGACCTTTGTTATTTATAGTATATATAAATGATATAATAAAGATCTGTCCAGAAGGATGTAGTATAAAAATGTTTGCAGATGATACGTTAATATATGTAACTGGAGAAAGCAGCGCGGAATTAGAGAGCAAAATGAATATGGCATTTAGTATAATAGAAGAGTGGATGAATATAAATAAGTTAAAAATGAATGCAGGAAAAACGAAATATATGATTGTTAGAAGTATAAGAAAAGAACTGCGAGGTAATATAACATTGAAATGTTTGGATGGAACTGAGATTGAACGTGTGGAAATAATGAAATACCTAGGCATAATTATTGACGATAGACTACGATTTAAGGACCACTGTGATTATATGTTAAAGAAAATAGGGAAAAAAACGAGTTTTTTTGAATAGAATAGGTAATTATATATCGGCATACACTAGATGTATTGTATATAAGACAATTATAGCACCTCACTTTGAGTATTGTGCGACGCTGTTAATTGATATGGGAGAAACACAGCTCAGTAAATTGCAAAAAGTACAAAACCGGGCCATGAGGATCATATTGCAATGTGATAGACATACCAAAGTGGAGCGTATGCTTCAAGCGCTGCAGTTTATGTCCATAAAACAGAGGCTATATTATATTGTGTGTATATTTATTTTTAAGATTTTAAGGAACATGTTACCGGAGCAATTAAGAAATAGATTAGAAATTGTGAGAAATGAGAGTGAAAGGCAAACACGACAAGCTGGGGATATTGCAATAAAATATCGCAGAACAAGGAGTGCGTAAAAGAGTATGTTTTACGAAGGAGTAAAAATGTATAACGCCTTGCCAGCTGAAATAAAGCGGAATGAAAGAATTGTGCCGTTTAAGCGAATGTTAAAGGAGTATATTGTAATTAATGTAAACTAGATTTGTATTACAAATAGCTGAGAAAGCTAATAAAGATCAATCAATCAAAATCTCTCTCTCTCCCGCTCGCTCTCTCTCTCCCGCTCTCTCTCACTCTCCCGCTCTCTCTCTCTCTCCCGCTCTCTCTCCCTCCCGCTCTCTCTCCCTCTCCCGCCCTCTCTCTCTCCCGCTCTCTCTCTCTCTCCCGCTCTCTCTCCCTCTCTCCCGCTCTCTCCCTTTCCCGCTCTCTCCCTCTCTCTCTCTCCGTCTGCCTCTCTCTCTCTCTCTCTTTCTCTTTCTCTCTTTCCCGCTCTCTCTCCCCCTCTCGCTCTCTCTCTCTCTCTCCCGCTCTCTCTCTCTCTCTCCCTCTCTCTCTCTCTCTCTCTCCCCGCTCCTCTCTCTCTCTCTCTCTCTCTCTCCAGCTCTCTCTCTCTCCCCCCCTCCCTCCCTTCCTCCCCCCTCTCTCTCTCTCTCTCTCTCTCTCTCTCTCTCTCTCTCTCTCTCTCTCTTCTTTATTATAAATTTTTAAAATTATAATTTTATAAAAGGGTAATACACGAAAGAATTATCGTACATGAGCGATATGAACGCGCCTTGAGGGACAAAATCGCCTTGCGTGTGTGCGTGCGAGCATACGTACGTGAGAGTCTGAAATATCTTACCTTATTATTATTATGATAATGATGGAAAACGAAAAATGTCACATTTCTGGTGTACGATTATCATTCCTCAGGATTGACTGCACCAATCTTATTCAAACTGGTCGCAATCGAAAGCTTGCATCCACATTGTATAAGAAAAGTGCCGTTAGATTTTTGATTAATGGCTTGGTTCCTGAGGAATTTTAATCGAAAATTTATTAGACGTAAAACTCCGGATAAGCTACTTGGTAGCGTCGCGGCCCCTGTACATAGGCAAACCGTTGACAAGCTGGAACGAATTTTTATATATACTTGGCGTCGCGACGCTACCGCGTCGCTTGATAATGGTATTATATCATTCACCGAGTGCATGACACAGCGATTTTGTGAGATTTTTAGAGGATATAGTAAAGAAATTAATAATAAAAGGAGACTGTATGATATTGAAAGACTTTAATAGTACTTTTAATATAGACTTTATGGTAGATTCGTTCTATACAAGGAAGTTGCAAATGGCAATGTCGAGCTTAGATATGAAACAGTATGTGAATAGCCCGATGAGAGTTATGAAAGATAGTCAAACGATTATAGATTTATTTTTTGCTAATAATAAGGTACCAGTACAGGTGATTCATGAGCTAAAATAACGGCTCATGCATGGCTAAAAGTTGCACTAACAAGGGGAAGCTCAGGATTTGTCCTCTCCAATTTCGATGAGGTTGATATATGTTGTAATACTACTCTCCCATTAATCACAAGTAAAGCCATTCGATAACCAGCATCGATCAACCATGCATCACGACAAAACTATCAATGATCCGAAACAAAAGCTATTAGGTGTACAACTTTGCTTCCGCCGTTTTCCTATAGATGGCTTTAGCGGTAAGTAGTGGTCGAAATAAATAGATCATAGATGTCATGCAATAAACTTGGGCATCTGTCAACATAACCCCATAGAAACATTAGTCGATTTGTGTCTGCATCATAAAGTTATTCTCGATTGAAAATGTCAGTTTACGAGCCAAATTCTCGTCATTTGCGGGAAGTTTTAATTTTCTGCTTCAATATGAAGAAATCTGCGGCTGAGGCTCATCGAATGCTCTCAAATACTTATGGTGAGGCCGCTATTAGTGAAAGAACGTGTCGTGAGTGGTTTCAACGCTTCAAGAACGGTGATTTTCACGTCGAAGACCGGCATAGCGGTGGAAGAGAGAAGGTTTTCGAAGATGCAGAATTGGAGGCATTACTTAATGAAGACTCGAGTCAAAGTCAAGAAGAATTGGCACGATCATTGGGAGTGACTCAACAAGCAATTTCAAAACGCCTCAAAGACATGGGAATGATTCAGAAGCAAGGAAATTGGGTGCCGTACGAGTTGAAACCGAGAGATGTTGAACGGCGTTTGTTTGCTTGTGAACAGTTGCTTGAAAGGCAAAAACGGAAGGGATTTCTGCATCGCATTATGACTGGGGACGAAAAATGGGTTCATTACGATAACCCCAAGCGTAGAAAATCATGGGGATATCCCGGCCATGCTTCCACGTCGACGGCCAAACCGAATATTCACGGCTCCAAGGTCATGCTCTGTATTTGGTGGGACCAGCTCGGCGTAGTGTATTATGAGCTGTTAAAACCGACTGAAACAATCACAGGCGATCGTTATCGAACGCAATTAATGCGTTTGAGCCGAGCATTAAAAGACAAACGGCCACAATACAACAAGAGACACGATAAAGTGATTTTGCAGCATGACAATGTTCGACCCCATGTTGCGAAAGTGGTCAAGACATACTTGGAAACGTTGAAATGGGAAGTCCTACCCCACCCGCCGTATTCTCCAGACGTTGCTTCCTCTGACTATCACTTGTTTTGATCAATGGCACACGGCCTGGTTGACCAGCATTCCGGTCTTATGAAGAAGTAAGAAATTGGATCGATTCGTGGATCGCTTCAAAAGATGACCAGTTTTTTCAACGCGGGATTCGTACGCTGCCCGGAAGATGGGAGAAAGTAGTGGCCAGCGATGGACAATATTTTGAATCATAAATGTATAACCAGTTTTTTACAATAAAGCCTCGAATTTCGGAAAAAAAACGGCGGAAGCAAAGTTGTACACCTAATAGAAATCCTGCATTTTCAAAATAAAACAAAATCTGGCGTCGATCTTATAGACGAAATGCTTGGAACCTATAGAGAGGCTCATATACAGATAAATCAATGGCCACTTATATTTTTTAATAATATTATAGACATCGTTGCCCTTGCGGCATATCTAATATATTTTATGAATAATAATATGTATGTCTGTGTGCTCCACAAGAAAACAAATGAAAGACGTTTGTTTTTGCGTCAATTGGGAGAAGAACTTTGCCTTCCAGCAATAAAAAAACTCCGATCGAGCGTATGGTTGAAGAGAAGCTTTGATGTCACAAAAGCCGACGACGACGTTTGTCTTATAAGGGGAGTGCACGACGACCACGTTGACGATACCAATCAATCGTTTTCAACGAAACTCGTTATAGCGATAAGTCTTCATGTCAAGTATTATAGTGTAAAGAGATAAGACGCGCTTTTCAAACGTTCGCGAGAAAATCAAAATTAAAAAATGCCGAGTACCTTATGAGCAAATGGAATAAAGTGTTTAATTGAAGAACGCGTGGCGCAGCAGCAGCGTGCCAGACTCGTAGCGTCGACATTGATAATTCGAATCCCGATGAGTAAACCTTTTTTCAAAAGATTTCTTACAGTAGAATGCAATTGGGAGGTCGTACGGTGGGGGATAGAGGAGAAGGCGGATAGTGCATGTGCTCGAAGGGAAATGTGCGAATAGTTAATAGTCATATAGCAAGAACACTTGAGTTCGTTGCCGCCCACGGATGGGAACGGACGTGTTTAGACACGTTATACGTGTGTCCTTTGTTCGGACCTTATTTTTGAGTTTAATCTTCTCCTTAAGAGGAATCCTCTTCTAAGAGGAATTTCTTTCTGCTACTCTATTCTGTTACTCTCAACCAGTTGTTGGCCAGAATACACCGATCCCACCTAGATCAGATGTAGCCATTAATAAGGAAAGAAGAAGAAGAAGGAAGAACACTTGTTCAAGAATGCTATATTTATTATGCGGTTCTCCACAAACGTCGCAGGAAGACACGAAAAGCGTGGCACAATTGCTCTAAACCAATATGCAACAAACATGGAGTAAATATCTTTATTGTAGATCATGCAGTAATATTGTCAAAAATACATAAGTTTTGATAATATACACTTGTTTTTTCACAATCAATAAATATTTTATTACCTTATAAAAATGATTAATAATTATTTATAACAAAACAAAAATCAAACTATTTACATTAGTCACAATAGCAAAAAAATCAATAATGGGTACCCGGGTGCCCATAAATTAAATGGCGTACTATCCGACTTCACATAGGCGACAGTGCTACAAAAATAAAATTGATATCAAAATAAAATCTATTGAAGATTGTTTCTTATTACACCAAGAATGGGGATTTGAAGCGTCACAAAACAATTCGCGAATTAACATAAAAATTTTTAACATTTAAGTCGCTATGGGTACCCGGGTATCCGTTTATTGACAGAAAGGTTAAAATTCAATAAATATTGTTGCGTCCCTGCGAGTCGTCTGTGGTAGTTAATCCTGAAGTTGCTCCCGTCTCTAAGAGATCATCTCCAAACACGTCGCTAAGGGTTGTTGTAAAACAACGGCGGACATCTTGAGAGAGAGATCGGCCATCTTGAGTCTCGCGACGGATGTCATTCCGGACGGACATATTTGAGATTACGATTACCGTTATTACCCGTTCTGTGTTCCTTGTTTAATTGTGTGTTCTGTGTTATTATTAAAGTTCCTTCTGTTCTATTAAAAGAGTGTTAATCATTTACGTCGCGGTACGCGAGTGCCGTTTGTATCGCGCGTGTTCGAATATTATCAAAGTCGACGCGCGGACGCAACATTTTGGGGGCTCGTCCGGGATACGGTGGACCGTTTTGTGTATTTTAAAAGAAAAGCGCGAGTTATGGCAATGGAGCAACAGGATTCAATAACGGGAGTTTCCACACGAAAGAGAGTTCGTGCTACGACGACGCTTCAAGATGCGACATCGGGGCCATCGTTGGAGGCAATTACTCTTTAATCCACAATGCGAGAAATTCGGGAGCTTCGCGAGGAGCGATTGCGGATGCGAGCAGTATTTGAATCGCAACTGCGTGAGCGGGATAGTGAGCTTTGCCGAAAGAAGGAGATTTTCCGACAACGGCAAACACAGCTAAGTCCATCTAATAATAGAGATTCGGTAGCTCGAAGCCAAAATAATGTAAGACGCTATAGGGCTTATAACCCATTCGGCATAACTTACTGCTGCCACCTGTATTGCGCGCGCAGCCGTTGTCTCGTTGCATGCCAACTCGACAACAGCGCCTTCAATTGTTAGTTGCTTAGCAACCTATGTTTGTTAGTGTTGCGAGGCAACCATAGATTGTTAAGGGTTCGAGGTACGGAGGAGTGAGTTGAATCGCGACTCGTGTACCGGCTCACATACAGTCGAGACCGTTTACTTATTTCTCCGTGCGCTCTTCCTCGCTATCCGCGTGAGCGCCCGTTAAGTATTTGATACGCGAGATCCAATCGTTAAAGTGTTACAGTTGTGATAGAAACAAATATCGTTTGTTAATAAACAACCAGTTCTAGCAATTCCTTTCACGCCTTCATTCCTGACTCATAAATCTCATTAACCCCTCGGTACATCCTCACAGCTTCAGAAGCGGGATATTTCTGTGGTTTTTACGGCATTTTTCTTTTTGTGCTAGTCTGGTTTTAACCGCCGCGAAGTGCTTCATTTAACATTGAATTCTTCGCGTGTGTTACTACGCCATCACACAATCAAGAGTGTGGTGTGCTCTAGATCTTTCTAAAACATTTCCAAAACTTTATTAAGAATATCACCGTTGTTCGCGTGTGATTACGCCATCAATTTATGTGCTAAAAAGACATTATTGTCTTCTAAGGAGAAAAAAAAAAGAAGAGGGAAAATTTTGGCTGATATTGCATCAGCCGACCCGCCATATTGGTCTCACACATAGTGGTCAGCCATATTGGGCACGTTCATCGTGGTCAGCCATATTGGTCTCACTCATCGTGGTCAGCCATATTGGGCACGCTCATCGTGGTCAGCCATATTGAAAACACACATCTTGGTCACCCATATTGGTCTCAGAATACGAGTTATTCAAGATGTATACCCAAAAAGATATAGAAGAACTTTCTTTGTGGGATTTGCAGGATGAGCTTCGTAAACATGGATTTGACAAGATTCCCAAAAATCATAAAAGTTGTACGACTTTATTATGGAATTATTTACAGAAGAATTATGCTAAAGAAAAAGCAGAAAAAGCTGCTAAACTCCCTAATAATGAATCGATGGAGGGAGAGAGATCACAGGATTTCACGGGCTTCCCGTCTGATCAACCTGAAAGTGCCTCCAATAATCAATTAGTGGAATCCGAAGAAACATTAGAGTCTCAACACTCTTCGTCGGATCAACCGTCTGTTGAGGTTAGTGGAGCTCCCATAAATCAAGCTACTAATAGGAATTGTCAAAATTCCCCCGCAGATGAGGTTGTGACCCAACTTTGTACGATGATGTCAAATCATATGAAGTTCCAACAACAACAAGCTCAACAACAGCAAGAGAGTCAAATGAGGTTTCAACAACAGGCTCAGCAACAGCAGGAGATGATGATGCAAATTTTGTCTGCTTTGGGTAACAGCAGAACTACTGAGCAAAATCACTATCAATTTGGACGACAATCTTCGGATCAGAATCAGTATCAATCCGGTCAACGTTTTGAATCATCTCATCGAAGGGATCATGCTTCTCCTAACTTTACGCAAGTACCTAAGAATTTTTCTATGGCTTCAAGTAGTGCAGCTAAATACCTGAGTTCCCATATTCCGCAATTTAGTGGCTCAGAAGAAGATAACGTGGAAATATGGATAGAAGAGCTGGAAAGTGTGGCTGAAATTCATGGATTCCCTGATGGTGTTATGCTGTCTGCCGCAATTTCAAGGTTGACCATGACGGCGCGACGCTGGTTTGATTACAGCACCGGAATTGTTAACAGATCTTGGACGGTTTTTAAATCTTCTGTTATTAGCCGTTTCAAAAGAGAAATTTCTTACGGTGTCATTTTCCAGAAAGTGGAAGCACGAAAATGGTTATTCTACAAAGAAACCTTTTCAGATTATGCTATGGACAAAATAGCTATGATGCATCCTTTAAAACTACCTGAAAGGGATGTCATTCGATTCCTGAATAGTGGAATCTCCAGTATTGCAATTAGAGCAAGTGCTGCCACTCTAAAAGTTAATTCTCTTGACGAATATTTAAGAGAGATGCAACAAGTTACAGACATTTGCCGTACGTCTTCCAAAGGATCCTCTCCATCTCTATCCAGGAAGGATAAACCCAAAGATAATTCTTTGTCTGGAGGTCCTGAACATCAAAAGAAAAAGGATCTTTTCTGTACATATTGCCGTGGAAAGAATCACTCAAAGGAGGAGTGTTACAAACTTAAGAAGAAGAAGCCTGCTACTGAATTCACGCAGTCTGGCCAACGTTCTTCTCCCCCACCAGTGGCTGCTGTTGACGACCCCGACGAAAATTCAGAAGGCGATGTTGCGTACGTTAACCCTCCTAGTGATAGAAGAATTGTTACTGAGGATACAGTTTTAAAAATTATGGAGTTTAATAATATTCCTTGTTCTTTTCATGGGCTTTTAGATACAGGTAGCCCTGTTTCTTTTATTTCTAATGAAATTCTTGATAAATTTGGTGTTCCTAGTAATCTTATTAAAAAAGTTAATTCCTCTTACAAAGCTTTAAATGGTACTCCCATTAACATTACCGGGTCAGTTAATGTTCCTATTAAGTTAGATTTGTTGCCGAATTATATTCCAAATATGACCTTTTTGGTCCTTAAAGATAGTTCATTTACTTCTCAATTGATTCTTGGACGTGATTTTCTTAAAAATCATAAGATTGCTGTTGCAATTAATCCTTCGGATGAAGATGTAAATGATAGAGTAAATCTATTTTCTGAGATTGCTTGTACAGATATAATTGAGAAATCAGAAGATTTATTAGCAGAAATCAATACAGATTTTGACAAAGATGTAAATAGTAAACTAATTTCTGTACTTAAAGAAGTTGAAAACTGTGATACACCTCTAGTTGAGGACGATTATTTTGTTAAAGTTAATTTAAAAGACGATTCGATATTTGTATATTCTCCTAGAAGATTTGCATATAATGAGAAAATACAAATTAGAGAAATAACAGATGATTTATTATCTAGGAATATTATTAAAGAAAGTAATTCTCCATATTGCGCACGGGTCGTTCCTGTTAGAAAGAAGAATGGTTCAATGCGTTTATGTGTTGATTTGCGCCCCCTTAATAGTAGAACTATTAAGCAAAAATATCCATTCCCGATCATAGAAGATTGTTTGGCTCAATTATGTGATAAGTCTATTTTCACGTTACTTGATCTCAAAGATGGTTTCCATCATATCAGGATTCATCCTGATCACACTAAATATTTCTCATTTGCTACTCCTGAAGGTCAATTTGAATATTTACGATTACCTTTTGGATTTTGCGAAGCTCCAGCGGAGTTCCAAAAACGATTAATAATGGTTTTACAACCACTAATCAGAGAAAATAAAGTAATTGTATATATTGACGATATACTTATTCCATCGTCTTCAATTCAGGAAAATCTAGACACTTTGAGACAAGTACTTGTTAAACTTAAACAATATGATTTTCATTTAAACCTTAAAAAATGTTTATTCTTAAAAACAACCATAGAGTATTTAGGATACATAATTACCCCTTCCGGAATTACCCTTAGTTCTCGGCACACGGAAGCCGTGTCAAATTTTCCTCAATCTACTAAGACGATCGAACTTCAAAGATTTTTGGGTCTGACTAATTATTTTAGGAAGTTTATCAAAAACTATGCAGTAATTACCAAACCTTTAAATTCTTTACTTAGAAAATCAGTCAAATTCAAATTTGATGACGTTTGTATTCAAGCTTTTAATTCTTTGAAAAAAGAATTAACTTCTTCACCGGTTTTGAAAATTTATAACCCTAATTTAGAGACTGAAATTCACACTGACGCTAGTGTTACTGCCATTGCTGGAATACTCCTTCAAAAGCAAAAAAGTGGTACGTGGGGTCCAGTATCTTTTTATAGTCAAAATACAAATAAGGCAGAAGCTAATTATCATAGCTTTGAGCTTGAGATGCTAGCTATTGTAAAGTCTATCGAGAGATTCCATATCTATTTGTATGGTTTAGACTTTACCATAGTCACTGATTGTCATGCCCTAGTCTTTGCAGTAAACAAAGCGAATATTAATCCACGTATAGCCCGTTGGATTCTCAAACTTCAAAATTATCGATTTAAGATATGTCATCGGGAAGGTCGTCGCATGATGCACGTAGACGCCCTTAGTCGTATTGTACATTTTATAGAATCAATGCCTTTAGAAAAGGAAATTCATTTCAGACAACTGAAAGATCCTAAGCTTAAAGCTTTTGCAACAAAACTTGAGTCTGAAGAAAATGAAAATTATGAACTCATTGATGGTCTTGTCTTTAAGAAAGGCAATTATAAATCTCGATTTGTTATTCCGGATGTTATGATTAATAACGTTTTACGTATGTATCATGATGATATGGCGCATTGCGGTCCCGAGAAAACTTATAAAGGAATTTCCGCGAATTATTGGTTTCCTTCACTTAAAAAGAAAATCAATAACTATATAGAAAATTGTATAATATGTTTATTGAATAACGCTGCTGTAAATTCGCGTGAAGGTGAACTTCAGATATCAGATTCCCCCTCTAAGCCATTTGAGATTTTTCATGCAGATCATTTTGGTCCTATTAAGGAATCTCATGACGGTTTCAAACATATTTTACTAGTTATAGATGCCTTTAGTAGATATACTTGGCTTTTCGCTACAAAATCAACTAATTCTCGTGAAACAATCAAAAACCTATCTGTCATTTTTAAAAATTTTGGGAATCCTTCTGTTCTTGTTTCTGACAGAGGAACAGCGTTCACCTCACAAGAATTCGCTAACTTTTTAAAACATTATAATGTTGTTCATCGACAGGTAGCTGTAGCGGCACCTTGGGCTAATGGCTTGATCGAAAGAGTAAATACATTTCTAAAATCTTCTTTAAGAAGAATAATCGAGGATGATCAATTGTGGAACGCACACTTGGACACCGTGCAATATGTGATCAATAACACATACCACTCCTCGGTGAAAGCTACCCCATCGAAATTATTGTTTGGAGTGGAAATGAAAAGACACCCGAATGCTGAATTAATAAGTTTCCTAAATAAAATATCTAAATTCGAATTTAACGTTATTGAAAACAGGGATATAGCAAGAGAACTTGCTATAGAGTCTTCTAATAAAATAAAGAATTATAATAAAGAATACTACGATGAAAGGCATAAGAAGCCTACTTTGTATAATGTAGATGATTATGTTTTAATCAAAGATTCAATTCTAAAACCAGGCGAGGATAAAAAATTAAAGCCTGTTTACAAAGGTCCATATGTCATCACTAAAATTTTAAACAATAATAGATACGCCGTTCAAAATATCCCTGGATTCAATATAACTTCCAGACCATACAATTCTGTATTATCTTCCGATCAGATTAAACCGTGGAGTAAACTTTAAAAGAAATGTAACTATGTTTTTGTTTATACTAATGTACATATTAATACTAATTGTACATATTGCGTTTAATTTTAATATATATTATTAAGAAATTTCGATCAATACCGTCATGTATTATGTTTGTTTTAGCGCTCTTGTTAAAAATACTTTTTAATATTGTTCTGATTATAATATTCAGCGCTAGAAATAAGTACCAAAGACCATTTAACCAAATTCGGCTTAGGCTTTTTAATTATGTATATTTAGTTAAAATTTCAATTATGTTTTTATAGTCTTTAATATTTATTATATAATATTGTAAAATGGATCATTCGGGACGAATGACTAGGTCAGGTATGGCCGAAGCTGTAAGACGCTATAGGGCTTATAACCCATTCGGCATAACTTACTACTGTCATCTGTATTGCGCGCGCAGCCGTTGTCTCGTTGCATGCCAACTCGACAACAGCGCCTTCAATTGTTAGTTGCTTAGCAACCTATGTTTGTTAGTGTTGCGAGGCAACCATAGATTGTTAAGGGTTCGAGGTACGGAGGAGTGAGTTGAATCGCGACTCGTGTACCGGCTCACATACAGTCAAGACCGTTTACTTATTTCTCCGTGCGCTCTTCCTCGCTATCCGCGTGAGCGCCCGTTAAGTATTTGATACGCGAGATCCAATCGTTAAAGTGTTACAGTTGTGATAGAAACAAATATCGTTTGTTAATAAACAACCAGTTCTAGCAATTCCTTTCACGCCTTCATTCCTGACTCATAAATCTCATTAACCCCTCGGTACATCCTCACAATAAATTGAAACCCGACAATTATGATGGAAGTGTCCCTTTACGCGAATTTATGACACAGTTCGATCTGATAGCGCGGGCCAATTTGTGGAATGATTCTTTTAAGACAGTAGCGTTAGCATCATGTTTGAGGGGAAAAGCGCGTTCGGTTTTAGATGGTATTTCTGAAATCGAAAATTTACGATTCGAGGAGTTAAAATCGAAATTAGAATTGCGTTTTGGGGAAGGGCATTTAGCTCAGACATATTACACCCAATTTACAAATAGGAAACAAAAATATTCGGAAGATTTAGCAACCTTAGGCGCAGATTTAGAGAAATTGTCTCGTTTGGCTTATCCCGAATGCTCACATGAGGTGAGAGATAAAATTGCTTGCGCGTAGTTTATCGCCGCGCTATCGGACAGATTTGTGAAGCGAACATTACAGCTGGAGAGTGTTTCTTCTTTGAAATCAGCTGTAGAAAGGGCAACGGCTGTTAAAGTCATACAAGAAAATAGTTTTGTTAAAAATAAATATAATCAACAGGGAAATAATAATAATAATAAATTTCATAAATTTAATTTTAAACAAGAGAATGGAAAACGGGAAAAGGATTTTGATAAGAGATACTTCGTAAAGCAAAGTAAATTCAATTATAAGGATCAAAAGAATAAATTCTTCCAGACAAAGAAAGAATGTTGGCAGTGTGGTGCTCAGGGGCACTTCCGTTCAGAATGCCCGTCTTTAACGGAAAACAAGCATTAGTCGAACTCTGCGGGGCAAGTTCGGCTAACAAAATAAATGCCCCGAAAAGATTGTATAATCGTTTTTACAAAATAAATAGAGTTAAGAAAAATTCTTTTTGTTACAAGGGAATGTTAAATGGTGGAAATTGTATATTTAGAATAGATACGGGCTCCGATGTTTCGATTTTAAATGAAAGCTTGGTTAGGGGGCCAAAGCAACGGTATGAAATAAATAGATATAGTTTAAAATATCCAACAGGAGAGACTGTTTCAGTGAATTATAAAGTTATTGTTGGAATAGAATTAGGAAAGTATTCTTTGGATATTCCGATGCTAGTTGCTAATATTTCGGATGATTGCATATTAGGAATTGATTTTCTTGAAATGATTGATTTGGCCAGAGCTTTTGAGTCTGAATTCGGGAATTTTGAGCATCATAGAGATATTGAGTTTCCATGTTCGCGAGTGTTTTCTGAAGAGAAAGTCCCTTGTTTCTTGGAGACATTTTTTGAAGAAAACTCTAAAAACCTAAATATTTCTCAGAAGGATGTTTTTGCTAAATTCTTAAACGAATTTCAGGATGTGTTTTCGGAAGATTTAATTGCAGGGAACTGTGAAGTTTTAAAGCATGTCATCAACATAAAGGATTCCAATCCTATTAAACAGGCTCCTCGAAGGGTTCCCATACATCTTAGAGACGAAGTAAGTCAGATTATTCAGGAAATGAAGTTGCAGGGTGTAATTGAAGAATCTCGAAGTCCGTGGGTTTCTCCTGTGGTACTAGTTAAGAAAAAGGATGGATCATTAAGATTTTGTGTGGACTATAGGAAGTTGAATGCGGTCACGGTCAAGGATTCTTATCCACTACCACGTATTGAGGATATTTTGGACCAGTTATCAGGGAATTCTTGGTTTTCCACTCTAGATCTAAAAAGTGGATATTGGCAAATGAAACTTTCTTCTGAGGATAAAGAAAAGACGGCGTTTTCCGTAGGAAATGGTTTATGGCAATTTACAGTCATGCCATTTGGCTTATGCAATGCTCCAGCTACTTTTGAGCGTCTAATGGAAAAAGTTCTTCGAGATATGTTATCTAAAATCTGTTTGGTATATCTTGATGATGTGATTGTTTTTAGCAAATCTTTTGAGGAAATGATGGCTAATCTAAGGAGGGTTTTTCTTCGCTTACGTATGGCAAACTTGAAAATTAACCCCAAAAAATGTTCTCTCTTTGGAAGGGAGGTGAAATATCTAGGACATATTGTATCAGAACAAGGCATCACTACAGATCCTGAGAAAATCACTGCTGTAAAGGACTGGCCTATTCCTCAAAATAAGAAACAGATTCGAAGTTTTCTAGGGTTTTGTTCCTATTATAGAAAATTTGTGAAAGGTTTTTCTTTGATAGCAAAACCTCTGTTTATGCTCACTGAGAATCAGGTTACATTTGAGTGGTCTCAATCTTGTCAACAAGCATTTGAAAAGTTGAAACAAAAATTGATTTCTTCACCAATTTTATCTTTTCCTATGGAAAAGGGAGAGTTTATCCTTGACACTGATGCTTCAAATCATGGGATTGGAGCAGTTTTATCACAAGTTCAAGATGGAACTGAAAAAGTTATTGCTTATTTCAGCCGAATTTTGAGTAAAACAGAAAGGAATTATCGCGTTACTCGAAGGGAATTATTGGCTATTGTGGAATCACTGAAGTCTTTTCATCATTATTTATATGGAAGAAAATTTTGAATTCGAACGGATCATATTTCGCTTCGTTGGTTGATGTCTTTTAAAGATTTAGAAGGTCAATTAGCCCGTTGGTTAGAAAGATTGCAGCAATATGAGTTTGAAATCATTCATCGGAAGGGACAACTACATCAAAATGCTGATGGGCTGTCAAGACGTCCTTGTGCGGAATTAGGTTGTGATTATTGTACAAAAGTAGAATTTAAAGAGAATTTGGTTGCTCGAATAGTTTTAGGGGAAGATTGTTTAGAAGAATGGCGGAAGAAACAATCGGAGGATCCAATTATTTCGATTTTCTTACGAGGAAAGGAATCAGGAATACGTCCTCCACGACAAGAAATGGCCATGCAGGATATTTCGGCAAAAATATATTGGTCCTATTGGGATGCATTAGTTTTGAAGAATGGTGTTCTATATAAAAAGTGGGAGTCTCCAAATTTTAAATCTATTATTTTTCAGATTATTGTCCCTAAGAATTGCATAAATCAAATATTGGAAGTAGCCCATGATTCCTCGTCCGGCGGTCATTTTGGGGTTAATAAAACGTTGGAGAAGATCCGGAAACATTTTTACTGCGCTACATGTAAACATGATGTGGAGGATTGGTGTCGTTCGTGTAAAATTTGTGTAGCGAAACAAGGTTCTTCAGGAAAAGGAAAATCTCCGTTACAAATTTATAATGTAGGTTCCCCATTTGAAAGGGTTCAGATGGATATACTTGGTCCTCTTCCCATTACTTCAGTAGGTAATCGATATTTATTGGTTGTAATCGACTATTTCACTAAATGGGTTGAAGCTCTTCCATTAAAAAACATTAGAGCTGATACGGTAGCAGAAGCTTTTGGAAAGCAAGTAATTTCTCGTCATGGGGCTCCTTTGGAAATCCACACAGATCAAGGGAAAAACTTTGAGTCAAGAATTTTTCAGGAAATGACACGTCTATTAGGGATAAGGAAAACTAGGACGACAGCTTTACATCCTCAGTCTGACGGTCAGGTTGAACGTCATCATCGTACAATTTTGAATTATTTAACTAAATTTATTTCAGAAAATCAGAAAGATTGGGATAGTTGGATTCCTATGTATTTAATGGCTTACCGATCTTCAAAACATGAAGCCACGGGTGTTTCCCGGCTGAATTGTATTTTGCACGGGATTTAAGATTGCCATTAGATTTGTTGCGAGGAAATTCTGCAGAGCAAGAGAGGGAGAGTTCTATTGGCAATTATATTTGGAAGTTAAAAAGGAAGTTGCAAGATATTCATAACAGTGCTAGGCAACGTTTAAATTTTCAATCACTCCGATCTAAGTCGCGTTATGATCAGAAGGCTAGGCAAGTTAATTTCGATATCGGTCAGAATGTATGGTTTTATAATCCTCGAAGATTTAAGGGGAGAGCGCCTAAATTACAAAACAATTGGGAAGGTCCTTATAAAATAATTAGGAAACTCAGCGATGTTGTATTCGGAATTCAGAAATCGAGCAGGCATAAAAGTAAAATAGTTCATGCTGATAGATGGGTCCCATTTCATGAAAGGCAGAAATCGTATTAGGAAAGTTTTCGGAGCCCAAGTTTAAATAATAATAATAATTATAATCAAGTAAAATCAGAGTAAAATGGCGAAAGAGCCACGCGCAGTTTTTACGGCGCAAAGATATATAATTTAAACCAAAAATAAATTAAAAAATTAGAGAATTTCTTTAATTACATGATTCGCGAAAGGCGGACGTTTCGGCCCTTTTTTTGGCCATCATCAGCGCAAATAATACTAAATTCAACAATATAAACGGTATACAAAAAGACTTAAACAATTAGAGCGCAGAGTTACATGGTAACCAACGGTAGAAGGTGTAATCCCTCATATCGCTCCAAAAGGCAAAAACCATTCTCCATGTAGTCCATGGTATTTCGGGGCAGAAACCTCGATTCTTTAAGCATGAATCTACGAACATGGTGATACGCTAATAATTGTGTATAAAAGAGACGCAACGCACAAGTCGACAGTACAAATTTTTCAGCAACGCAAAATCTTAACTAAACTCACTAACTAACCACATTACTCTGTGGTTAGTTAGTGAGTTTAGTTAAGATTTTGCGTTGCTGAAAAATTTGTACTGTCGACTTGTGCGTTGCGTCTCTTTTATACACAATTATTAGCGTATCACCATGTTCGTGGATTCATGCTTAAAGAATCGAGGTTTCTGCCCCGAAATACCATGGACTACATGGAGAATGGTTTTTGCCTTTTGGAGCGATATGAGGGATTACACCTTCTACCGTTGGTTACCATGTAACTCTGCGCTCTAATTGTTTAAGTCTTTTTGTATACCGTTTATATTGTTGAATTTAGTATTATTTGCGCTGATGATGGCCAAAAAAAGGGCCGAAACGTCCGCCTTTCGCGAATTATGTAATTAAAGAAATTCTCTAATTTTTTAATTTATTTTTGGTTTAAATTATATATCTTTGCGACCTAAAAACTACGCGTGGCTCTTTCGCCATTTTACTCTGATTTTACTTGATTTTAATCTTTTAAGAGCCTTACTTTTATATCTTTATAATAATTATACTTTACTAATTTCAATTTTAAGTGAATGTTCTTGCGTGTGTTTGTTTTTTTTTTGCTTGTGTTTAAGGAAATAATTTAAGGAGAGAAGAGGGGAGGAGAGTTCTACGGAAAGAGACAGAGTTGTAAGGGAGAAGAGAATTCTTTTGATAGAAGAGAGTTCTACGGAAGGAAACGGAATTGTAAAGAAGAAGAGAATTCTTTTGATAGAAGACTGCCTCACCCGCAGTTTTTGAGCCATGGTTTTCCCGTCGGGTCTTAGGGCGAATGCCGAGGCAGGGGCTTGAGGAGTCCTCTTTTGAGGATGTCGGGTCCATTGTAGATACCCCCCTCTTGTCCGAAGATTTCCTTCTTGAGAAACGGCAGAATGGGATATTTCTACAAGTCGGGCGAGGAGCGGAGGACAAGTTAAGCAGTGAGAAGATTTGTTGGAGTCGTCTGGGACCTAAATATTGGTGCTCGGTAACTTATAGCAGCAGCTCAAGGTAGAGCAAGAAACCGATTTGGTACCCTGAAGTTGACGAGAATGAAGAGGGTTCGATGGCAGTATCCTGTATATTCCTGGAGGGTGTGTGATTGGGGCCGGCAAATAATGGCGCTCGGTGACCTGTTGCAGCAGCTCAGGGTAGAGCAGGAAGTCATTAAGGCACCCTGGAGTCAATGCCTTGGAAGAAGAGGAAAGCGGTCAACCCATTCAATTTAGAAGAGCCCTTCTACCATTGATTGTCGGGACGACAATCTTGAAGAGGGGGAGTAGTGTTGCGTCCCTGCGAGTCGTCTGTGGTAGTTAATCCTGAAGTTGCTTCCGTCTCTAAGAGATCATCTCCAAACACGTCGCTAAGGGTTGTTGTAAAACAACGGCGGACATCTTGACAGAGAGATCGGCCATCTTGAGTCTCGCGACGGATGTCATTCCGGGCGGACATATTTGAGATTACGATTACCGTTATTACCCGTTCTGTGTTCCTTGTTTAATTGTGTGTTCTGTGTTATTATTAAAGTTCCTTCTGTTCTTTTAAAAGAGTATTAATCATTTACGTCGCGGTACGCGAGTGCCGTTTGTGTCGCGCATGTTCGAGTATTATCGAAGTCGACGCGCGGACGCAACAATATTTTTAAATTGTTTTAATTTATTGTTAGAGTATTTAACAATTAAAGATAGAGATAAAACGCACGTGTGCAAGTAGAGCGGTTCAAATTAAACAGAAAAATCCTCTTAATCAAAGTCCCTATTAACCGTTTTGTTTTTAAATACTATAATATTTCTATTACACAACTATAGTATATTTAAATGATGTGTATTATTAATTATAATATAAAGAAAAGTACATTATCTCTCTTATAAAAGACTATCTTTTAATTATATTACCTAAATTTAAAAAGTTTAATTTAAAATGTACAATTAAAAGATTAATTATGCAAAAAACATATAGTTTTGCATAATTAACTTTTAACTTTTTAATAAGTTAATAATTTTTTAACTTTAACTGAGTTAATTTATGTTTAAGTAACTTTTAACGTAAACTTAGTTAATTTTTGGGCCATTAACTTTAAACTTAACTCAGTTAAAAAAAAATTAACTTACTCAACTCTGCCTATTTTATTTAGTGTCTATTATAAATTGATAACATATATTTTTACTATACTTGACGCTAATTGTATTGATCTCACATTTGTTTTTATTTTTTCAAACTTTTTATAGCAGTTTATGCAACTTTATGTAGCAGTTGGAATATTTTTTTATGTATTTGGCGTATTTTTTTTACTTTTGTGAGGTTTTTTTAGTGGCTTAAAATTTGCGGAGTTTTAGAGATGATTTGTTTGCTGTTTGAATTCATTTACATGTGTCCGAGACTTGTTTCGAAATGTGGTTCGCTCCTTCCGCGCGGTCCTTTTATTGGCGCGTGCCTTTTTAGAAAGATCTCGAATTTTCAAGAGAATGACAAAACTTTTGACAGTTTTTGCGTGAATTTGTATTAATTTTGTTCATTTGAGGATTTTTCTAAAAGGACATTAATTGTGGGCTTTGCTCGGAGTTTGCCCTCGCGGATTGATAGCTATTGATAGCTAAGTGGCGACCCGTGACTAATAGCTAATATTTGTGAAGTGAGGGTGGGGGGATTTAAGGCGGCAGGAGACACGAACCAAGCATCCATCTTTTCCGTGGCAGCGGCACTGTCGTATCTGTGTAGGGCATTTACACATTTCCTCAGCCCGACAAATAATTGTTAGAAAACATTTCTGAAAAAATATGCGAGGTACGAGTGGCCGAATCGGGAATCGAACCCAAGTCTTTCGCTTTCCGGGCAACTGCACTTACCACTGAGCTATTCAGATCTCACACCTTACGCCACTTTAACACAGTTCATACGACTCCAGAGCGATGTGGGAATCTCGCTCAATGGATGCAGTGCCGATTGCCACTGAGAGACGACATCCCCAGCACATCTCCAGAGCGGTCCAATCGTATTAAACAATTTAAAATTGGCCCCCTTGCCGCTCAGCGATGAGTCTTAACTCGTCACCAGTATGCATGGAAGCCTTCTCGAGTAGTCCATCCTAAACCACTACGCCTAAGCAGCCCCCTCTTCTACTCCCAATTAATAATATGATCTTCCACCGTTACCATGTGGTGGATCTAGTGGACAGATTACCAGCATTTGTGCTGGTACAGATGTACACCGCGGAGTGAAGTGAGGGGGGAGGGAGATTTAAGGCGGCAGGAGGCACAAACCAAGCAATTTCTGTGTAGATAATAGGCTCTCGATGACGACAGGCTCGGCACTAAAGATTGGCGTGAGCCGGACCATGTTGCGTGTCGTTACTGAGCGCGACAGTTACAAGCGTGATTTCCGCGGTCTCCGCTCAATTATCGAAAAATTGGACGCGTTCAGGAGACACAACTGTTGAACATCATCTTATCAACACTCGACGTTGATTTGTTCTAGAAGTAAGAACCAATCACGTTCGATTAATATTCAACGGTTGTGTTTCGTGAACACATCCATTATCGTAATGTAACATTGTATAAATTCTAAATTATAAATACTAAACTTATCAGCTTGTTTAGAAAGCATATGATTTAATTCTTTTACCTCTATAAGATTGTCATTAAATTTTTGCCATGCAAATTTTTGTCATATTATTGTAGATTTGATATTTATTAAATAGATAGGCGGGTAAACATATTGATAGATTGTTGATTAATTACGAAATTCAATAGAAAGAAATAAATTCCCATTCAAAAAACGCCCTGCCACTTAATAATAAATCATTTTTAAGAATGGTTATCATATTATCATATAAGCATTAAAGTTGTGACTTTATTCTTTAAGAAGAACTGAAACATTTAACTACGATTTTTCGGGAAGTTACGACTGTTTGAAATTCGTGAATTTTTCAATTAAAAAATCTTAATCCCTTATTTTTTATTTCTAGTATATAATATTAATTTATAATAAATTATTAATTTGATATATTAAATATATTATATATATTTAATATATAAATATGGCGCCTTTTTTTACCTTTTTTAAAAAGGTAAGTTTTTAAGGACTTTTTTTACTATATATTATTTTAATAACATGTAAAACAATCAAAATTTCTAATAGGCTTAGTCAACAGCTTGAGTTTGTAATACAAAAAATATTTTAAAAGTAATAAAATTAGAAATTGGCCATTGCAACCATATATAAAGCGCAAATAAATAAATCAATAATATCGTAAAAACATTTTAACAAAAAAGTGTTTTTATTTTAACTCTACGTGTTCTATAAACCATATAGGGTAATTATTTACATTAACGGACACCTCGCCGATGATCTTGATCTTGACATATGTTGTCAAGAGGGATATAACCCTGAATAACTTTTCCTTATAACTTAATTGGCGGTCATTGCTTATTAAAAAATTATAAACAAAAAAAGTTTGAGAAATTTGCCATTTTGTGTCAGTGCTAAAGGAAGTAATTGATATATTGGTTATATGCAGTATAGGGGAGGCAGCTTCAATGACCTTGACCTTAACATATGTTGTCAAGGTTATCACTCTGAGTAACGTACAAAAGGTTTTAGTCGACCCTCATTGTTTATTAAAAAATTGTTCTACAAACAAAGTTATGAAGCATTAATATAAGCATAAGCAGAAGCATAAATTCTAGTATTAAATCAGAAATAGATTTGGGTTAGGTTATATCTTTCGAAAGTGGAGCCCCCGCTTAGGGGGCTATATACACTTTCCCATCCACACAACAATTGTGGGGTGGATCTCGCTTCGTATTGTAAAATATATGCGTGGACACAGTGAGTTCGCCCCCCCCCCCTACGGGGAGGGCTCCACTTCCGGAAGATATAACCTAACCCAAACCTATCTCTGATTTAATTCTAAAATTTATTCTTCTTTGCACTATTTCGCGATACTCTTATATATCTCTTGATATTCTTCCTTGCACTATTCCGCGATATTCTTATAAGTATCTCTACTATTTTTATGAAAAAATAATGCACTCTTGCATTGCGAACTTATTTTATTAACCTATACTTATCAAAAGCAGGTACGGATGCGAGCAGTAACATCACGAAGCGCCGTTAATGCAATCTTATGGCGAATGCTCCAACCGTACTTTTCGTACATGCGCATTGGGGATTTGGGCGGTGACGACGATGGAGACGTATCTTAAAAATTTTATACATTTCGATTTTGCATCATATTACCTCCGTTCACGATACATGTAAAAAAAATATAAAGACATTTTCATTATATAATTCAAACCCAAGCTATCAATTAAGCCTATTAAAGATACGATCGGTTCTGTAGTTATTGAGGTCCGACAATCTAAAATCTAAGATACTTGCAACTGGTCGACTTGCGTATAGATATCCGGAGTGCCTCGCTGCTTCGTATGAACTTTGCGCGAAACACTACCGTATCTCTTGATAAAATCAGTTGTGTTTTAAAAATTGACATATGTGTTTCGTTACTTTGTCTCTTTCTGTACTATCGCATTCTCACGGTGAGTGTTTCCTTTATTTAAAGTTTATACATCACATAATAGCGATGATAATGTTCTCAGATGGAGTCATCATATTAAGTACTGCATCTTTTCTAACGGCCGGAACCGATAGGAAGCTTATCTCTTTGTGGATATGCGTTTGAGTACATGATTGACATTAACATTATGCTCCAAATATGACGACTTTTGACCTTTTTTTATTTTTAACGTATGTATTTTATTTTATGATTTTATGTACCGTTTATCCACTTTTCTTTTGAGCTACATATCAAATCGAGTATTGTATATTAATTTACAGTATACTGAGGATGCCCGAAGCGGGGACCGAAACGTTTATTAAATTCTTAAATTTCATCACTAAATCATTAGATTTATTATGCGACCTTAAACTTACGCACGGCTCCTATTAGCCCGTCATTTCTTATTGCTTTTTAACATCGTGAGCCTTATGATTTCATTACTGTTTTATATTTTAATATTAAGAAATCGGGTCGGGTTACGACATCAAGTATAGAACTAGCACCACAATTAGTAGATATTTTTTCAACGTTATTCCATCGTAAAAAACTATATTGTATTAATTTTTGTAAAATATATGACTTTAAATTTTCGAGTAATTAAAGCAATTATATATAATTTGTATGATTCTTCGTGTTGATTAAATAATATAAAAAGAAAAGAAAAACTGAGTTTTTTATATATATGTTATATATATTCTCCATATACAGTGTTCAAAAAATGTGATGAATTTTAGAAGTATGTACTCTTCATAAAAACAATCCAAAAAGTCTTAATAAGTAGTATTTCAGAAACCATTTATTTCCAAGCAAGTTACAAAAGCATTTTTTGTTATTAAATAAATTCAATTTACTTTTTCAAGAAAAATGGATAGGATGTGGCGGTCCAGTTGCATAGCCACCTCGCTCACCGAATTTAAATTCGTTAGATTTTTATTTATGAGGACACTTAGAGAGCATAGTGTACGCCACATCAGTTGACTCATTGGATGAACTGATACCGAAAATTGAAAACAGTTGTCAATAAATACGAAATAAACCTGGAATCTTTGAACGTGTTCGATCTCCAATGAGAAAGCGTACGAATGGTGTATTGAAATGAACGGAGGGCACATCGAACATCTGCGTATATTGAATTTATTTAATAACAGAAAATGCTTTATAATTTGGCAATAAATGGTTTTTGCAGTACTACTTATTAAGACTTTTTGATTTGTTTTTACGAGTACTATACAGGGTGTCAAATTTCAAACGTAACAGGAGGAATATCTCATAAACAATGCATTTTAGAAAAAAATATTTCAGACAAAAGTTGTATAGTTTCAAGGGGGACATAAGATGGTGTCATTAATTTGACTAATCAGCGGTCTCTTATAATTTTTGAGATATTTAAAGTTAAAATTTGATTCGAAACGAAAATTTGGTTTGTGTTATATAACGTAACCCAAACCAAATTTTAGTTTTAAATCAGAAATAGTTTTGGGTTAGGTTATATCTTTCGGAAGTAGAGCCTCCTCATAGGGAGGGCGGAACCCACTGCGTCCACGCATATACTTTACAACGCTTACAATACTTTAAAGCAGTGCTCGGATTTAGTTGCACATTTCGGCCCGATTCCGTGGCTCATGCCTATTGCCCCCCACTCACCGCTCGTGCGTTAGCGACGAATCGCCAGATACGCGTAACTAAGGAGCGCGACGTTTTGTCTCAGGAGCGTCCGTATGTAAGAATGCCCAAATATAATAATAAGACAATACTTTTCTATAAATAAAAGTTTTTCTTCAATATTTTATATCAATGAAATATAAAATATTGAAGAAAAACTTTTAATTTTGAGAATTTTCGCGGTGCATTTAGAAAAGTATTGTCTTACTATTATATTTGGACATTCTTATATACGGACGCTCCTGAGACAAAGCGTCGCGCTCCTTAGTTACGCGTATCTGGCGACTCGTCGCTAACGTATGAGCGGTGAGTGGGGGGCAATAGGCGTGAGCCACGGAATCGGGCCGAAATGTGCAACTAAATCCGAGTACTGCTTTAAAGTGATATATCTCGAAAACTATCGATCGGAAAATTTTTTTACTATTTTTCCCGTGTTTCTTGACAAAAATGCCTTCAGAAACGACCTTTTAAATAGGGGGCCGTAGTTATCGTAATCGTGCCAAGGGACGTTTAACAGTTTTATATATCAGTGCTTAAATTCTGATAGGATCAATTTATTTACTTTATTAAAACTTACCTGTCTATAATATGTGCGGTCAAGAGTTTTCCATTACCGCATGCCATAGCTACTTGTGTACTATCGCTAGACCAAGCAATACTGTAAATGCTGCCAGTATTCACTTTTTCCATAGAATGTAGCCACTAAAATATAACGATAGTATATTGCTAATTATTGATAAGTGAATTCATATGATGAAAAAACATGATATACAAGGATAAAATATTCAACAATCAAGCTTAAATATGAGGCAGATGTGTTACTCAATACATAAAATACTCATAAAAATCTCATAGTAATATCTACACTTGATTTCTGTAAGGAAATTAGTTTTAACTTTTATTTAAATTTTCTAGTCAAAGATTTTTATATCTTTTCCGTCATACAGTAAATTTACTTAAATATGATTAGCACATAACTTAGCAAATTTTTGTAACACTACAAGATACGTACTTTAAGTATTACAGTACCCAAGTGCACCTGTGCTAAATGTTCGTACACTATTCTGAGCCTTTTTTTAAAGGAAACAATTCAATATTTATCTTTTTATCTTATCTTAATAAAATACCCTTTGTTTATTTCAAAATATGTTAACAATATTAATACAATAGAATTGTAAATTGGGATCCTTGAAATAGCGTACAAAATCCCTTCAATATGTACTAAATGCACTTGAGTAGCATGAGTGGAGGTAACAGTACATCCGCGCAACAATGTGTATCTATTTTTCTCAATGTTGGCTGGCGAGCCAAGTTTCTTGCACATATGCAACGGACGTAGCATCAATAAAGTATTTAATACTCATAGAAACAAAAAGATGTGCCACTAGTCGCTCATGGAAAATTTTCTAAGACTTACCCTAGACAGCACAAAAAATTAAAAGATGACGAAAAGATGTCTATAACACATCTTTTCGTCATCATTTTGTTGTCTTTTCGGCAAAGCGAAAAGACAACAAAAAGATACCTTTTTCGGCCAAACAAAAAGTTCGTTTGCTTACCGCTATGCGACGCGCTATGCGGTATCTATCCCGTATTTGTTTAAGTCATGAAAACTATATAAAATCTGCAAAATGCGGCTAATAAAATCGTAACAACTATTTTTTTCAGTTTAATTTCTGATAAAATTTTCATACAGGAGATTCAGATATTGAACTAATTTTTGCAAAATCGGATAGATAAGTGACCAATTTTCATTTATTCGGACAGAAAAAATTGTTTAAATAAGAAATTGTCTAAATAAGAAAATCGTTTGTTAATGTCTACTTAAAATATAAAATACAGAAATTAATTTTTATATTAATAAAATCTTTAGTTTTATAAATTGAATTATTGAAATTTAATTATATTTAATTATATAATACAAGGTAACCCATTTTAAATGACGCATTGATATTTCTCGAAAACCAAAGCTTCCACCGAAAAATATTTCGTACAAAAGTTTTGTGATCTTGATGAAGATATAAAATGGTGCCAGTGATTCGATCTTGGATGAAGGGCATAAAGTTATTTCAAGATCATCTCTATCTTCTTAAATAGTATCCTAATTTGTTTATATAAATCAATTCCTCGCAATATTCGGCGTAAAAAGTTATAAGGATAGGATGGCAAAAAATTTAATAGTTTATGAGATATTTTATACTTTAATTTGACTTAATTTTACATAAATTATAAAATATCAAGTATATTATATACAGGGTGAGGCAAATAAAGCGTTACAAGTTAATATCGCAGAAAAAAATTGGTTGTAGAAAAAAAAAGTGTGAGATGAAAACTATTTGATATCAAAGGAGACGTATGATGATAAAAGGGATTTTCTTATCGATTGATATACTAAGGTCAGATCAAGATCTTCTCAATTTTTTTAAATGGGACTATATGGATTTTTTTACGCAGTTTTATAGCCATTACTGAGACGAATTCAACGATCTGACACAAGGTCATTCAAGGTCATTTCAAGATCATAAATGAAGAAGTTATGCATTACGGACATACGTCTTTATTAGCACATTTTTACTTATTAATAATCATAATAATTGATGTTATTTGAGGAGATGCTCAAAGTGACTACCGTGAACCTCTAGGCACTTTAACAATCTATCGGAAGGACCAAAAGAAGAGAACCAAGAGAATTAAACCACTTTGAATGTGATTCGATGTGCTTGTTTACATTTTCTTTCAGTTTGTTTTCATAATTTGAATACTTTGAATACCTCCTCAAATAACATCTCAGGCTGTGCCTGAGCGCGCAAAATTTCAGCTCTGTTATTCGTAAAATATAATCGCTTCCCGTTTAAAAACTATTATAGTCTCGACATATTTGTATTATGATTTTCGTCTTGAAATGTTCTAAGGAATCTGCCATTAAGAGGAAATACGGTAGTTTTAGGATACCCTATATACAGGGTGCGGCATTTATAGTGACGCGGGCATATTTTTCGAAAACGAAGTGAGATATCAAAAAATGTTTCAGACAAAAGTTGCATGGTTTCGAGGGGGCCACATGATAAAAATATGGATTTGACTTTAAGTGGTCTTTTCAAGGTGAGGTCAATGTGGTCGATGTTTTCTTAAATGGAACTCCCCATTTTTTATTACATATTATTGTAGCTTACCTCGAGAGCTTTCCAAAACACTATAATAAAGTATTTTTTCATTAAGTACTTTTTGAGTTATTTTATATTTTAATCACCCTATATACATGATACTGATGCTGCAAACAAACAGTACATGGAAATAAGTGTCAAGCTTTTGGAGGACAGACAGGAAGAATTTACAGGGTAAATATATATATATATATATATATATATATATATATATATATATATTTACCCTGTGAATTCTTTCTGTCTGTCCTTTAAAAGCTTGACACTTATTTCCACGTACTGTTTGTTTGCAGCATCAGTATCATCTTCCGGTTGCGCTACGCGTCGTATCTTGCGCGACCTTGCGTCAAAGCCGGAGGCTGTCTGACACAGAGCGTTATCGCGCACGTAATTTCTTAGAAATCCATTCCATTGATAGTATGAGTTGTTCAGTGTTCCCAACGATAATCCAAATTTATTAATCGACATTTCGATACAAATAATAATGACAGACTGACTCGTTTCGCCGACGTATAGATTAATTTATAATAAGGCCAGCTTCGCAAAGTTCCTCGATAATTGATAATATTTCATTGTCGTGGGTATTGTTGCCGGCTTGACGCGAAGTTTCCAGCAATCGCAAGTGATCTACCAACTCGTTGGGATCATTCCAATGCACGTAATCGATCTTATTATCCTGTAACGTCATAGCGCGCGATATGTTTATACCTCTTCCAGCTTTTTTTCAGGCGCTATTATATTTTTATTAGAGATTAATGGCGCAATTATATTTTTATACTTGTATCCCTTGTTACTTAATACTGGATTACACATATCATTGCCACGTCTATGCGCATTTGTCGCCAGTAATATTGTTGTGTTTTTAGGATTACAAAATGACAGAATTTGATTGTAGGAACTGAAGTGAATAAAACTCAAGACATCTTTATTATTTTGATCTAGACGATACAAAAGCGGGGCCAGTACTAACTGACTAACTATACGCAAGCCCGAACGCGAGATTCACATATAGATGGCGTGACTGTTACATGGTTGTGTCTCATATGCAACATTTCTTCCCTCCGTTGCGAATTGAAATCTATGGCGAATATCTGATTGGCGGGCGGCGTATCCTTGTTGATTGGCGAAGAAGAGGTGGAGAGGAGTTTCCTTCACGGCGTGGTGGGTGATTATCCGGGGTAAAAAACTCAGGTTCCGGCGATGTTGTGGCAGTGGGAGGGGATGCTGGAGTGTTTCTGGCTACGGGGCTCGGCGGTGTTGTTAGGGGTAGGGGGCTCCCTTCGTAAAAATGTATATGACGAGGTGCTGCCCCTTGCTGTTGGTCCTGTGAATGACACTCCTTGTTCTGGATGCTTGTTTCAGTGCTACGGCAGAGTCGGATTTGGTCGACATGGCGTTTGACCCGTTTCCTGTTGTAGTCTATTACGTAGTGGAGGTCGCTTGTACGAGAGACTATCATTCCAGAGACCTACTTGTCCATGCGGGAATTCCCTGAAAGGAAGTAAACTCGTTGTCCCGACTGGAATTCCCGGAAGGAGGGATTAAATATTTGTTGCTTCTGCGAAATTCTGGTACTGACATCTTGTGGCCTCACTAGGTCGAGGCGGGTGCGCAAATTGCGTCCCAGAAACAGCTTGGATGGGGATTCTCCGGTGGTAGCGTGGGGGGCTTTTCGGTATTGTCGCAACAGTTCATTCAAATTAGTTTGAAGTGAATTCCTCGTTGTAGACATCGTTTTCAGCGCGTCTTTCACTGTTTGGACGTAACGTTCTGCCTGGCCGTTCATCGCTGGATGGTATGGTGCTGAAAGTTTGTGGAATGTTACTCCGCTTCTTTGGAGGAAGGTCTTAAACTCGGCGGCGGTGAACTGGGCACCGTTATCTGAGACGATGGTACGCCGTACGTAGCAAACAATTCATCCAGAATTTTAATTGTAGCATCTGTTGTAGACGAATTGGTGACTATCACTTCAAGCCACTTACTGTAAGCATCGACGATGACTAGAAGCATTGCACCTGCGACTGGCCCTGCGTAATCGATGTGGATTCGTTCCCACGGCCCCTTCGGATACTCCCAGTGGTGGTCTCTGAACTTGGGCGGAGCATGTGCATGGCGTGCGCATTCCACACAAGATTTAGCAGTTCGTTCGATGTCCGAGTCTATACCTGGCCAGTAGATGAAGGATCGCGCTAAACCCTTCATTTTTACGATCCCGATGTGGGCCGTGTGTAGGTCATCTAAAATTGACTGTCTCAGTATTGCGGGTATAACTACTCTGTGCTCAAAGAACAAGCAGTTGCCAGCGAGTGTATAATACGCTTCCGGGGCTTTGTAGCCAATCCGTGTGAGATTGTGACCTGCTTCCAACTCCTGAACTATTTTGCCGAGATGAGGGTCCTTGCGAGTCTCGCGCGCTATATGTTCTGCGCGAACTGGTAACTGTTGAATTTGATGTAGGGCAAATCGATCAATTCCATCGTCTTCGCTAACATTTCTTCCCCCGCTAAGAGGCAGCTTGTTGACTTCGTTTCTATTTGTTTTTATTTGTGGATATAGCATCCGGGAACAGTAGTCGGCATTTGTGTTTTGATCTGTAGGTTTGAAGACGACGTCGAAGTTGAAGTGTGCTAGGTAATCTGCGTAGTTCGCCATTCGGCTGATACAAAGTGTTGGAAGGGACTTCTCGGGGTGCAAAATCTGTGCCAATGGCTTGTGGTCTGTAATGAGAATGAATTTACGAGCGTATAGATAATGGAAAAATTTTTTTACTGCCTACACAATGGCGAGAGCTTCTTTGTCAATCTGTGGATATCGTTGCTCGGTGGCGTACATGGTACAGCTGGCGTATGCAATCGGTCGTTCCTGTCCATTTTCAAGTCGGTGTGAAAGGACTGCTCCTAAACCCGTTTTACTTGCATCCGTGGCCAGGATCAACGGAAGCGATGGATCGTACTGCATTAGTACTTGAGGTGAAATTAGGGCCTCTTTGATGTCTTGGTATGCCTTCTCTGCATCTGGTGTCCATTTAAAAGGATCAGTGAGTAGCATATCTCGTAATGGTCGGGTTCTATCGGGGAGGTTGGGAATATAAGCGCTGTAGTACGTAGCTTTTCCCAATAACAACTGCAGTTGTTCCGAAGTTACTGGCTGAGGTGCATCACGGACGGCTATGATGTGCTTGTCCGACTTGTGTAATCCATGACGATCTATTTTGTGTCCCAAGCATTCTAGGGTTGGAGTAGCGAAGACGCACTTTGCTCGATTAAGTCGTATGCCATGAGTCTTCAATCGCTCCAACGTAGCCGAGAGTACTGATAATAAGTTATCGAATCCATTAGCGGGGATTATTATATCGTCGAAGAAATTGGTGACACCCGGCAGGCCTTCAAGAATGGTTTCCATGCGTCGTTGCCAAATTGCCGGAATGTTAGCTGCTCCGTAAACCGCTCTCTTTGGTCGAATCAGTCCGTGCGTCGGAGTATTTAGTGTAAGGACATGGCGAAACTTTTCATCAATAGGGAGATGTGTGTATGCATCCGTAACGTCAAGCTGGCAAAACAATGTGGCTCCTTTCATTTTATTAAAAATATATTCAATCTTTGGTATCGGATGCTCGTCGATGATCATTCTCGGGTTAACTGTTGGTTTGTAATTCCCAGTGATACGTAATTTCCCATTCTTTTTTGCGACGATATGAGTAGGTGAAGCCCATTCCAAATACTCAACCCTTTCATAGACTCTCGATGCAATTTTTGCATCAATTTCTTTAGCGTATTGGTCCCGTAGCGCCAGTGGGACATCACGAGCTTTGGCGAAATCCATTCCCGTCCTAAGAGTGTGTCTGTGTCCCTAGACACGACGTAAAGATTGAGTTTTCGTGTAGTAGATCCGATAGTTACGTTCACTGGAATACGACCAAGGCAGTCAATATGATGTCCTGTGAAACTCGAAAATTTCCTGTTAGTTTTCTGTAAAGAAAAGTGAGGTTTAATCTCACGTAATCTTGACACTCCAATTATACCGCACGGTGCTCCGGTGTCTAGTTCCATTTCTAGGTTACGGCCGTCAATCTTAGCATTAATACTTTGCTTACCTGGCGGAGCAGTCTCATAAATTTGGTTCAATAGTTGTACTGAATCAATTTGAGCAGCTGGAAGCGCTTCCGATTGAACCTGATTAGTGGGCAAGTCCTGCGGTGTAGATTTCCTTGCCCTGCATACTTTAGCTATGTGACCGGTCTTGTCACACTTGTAGCATTTTGCTTCACGGAATCGACATTGGCTTCGCGGATGTTGTCCTTCGCAGCTGTTACACGAACCCTGAAGCTGTTGTCCGCTCTCTTGTGGTAAAGCTCGATAACGAAGCTGTCCGCCTTTCTTCGTTTTTGGCGTTTCATAACCTAGTTTGTTTGTAGTCTCAGGAGCCATCGCCGGTTCAGTCGTTCTAACTTCGTTTGCCGTGTTTCTGGTTGCCTCAAGTGAATGTGCGATCTCGTATGCAGCATTGAACGTTGTTGGTTTCTGGGTGATGATCTCATCGCACATATCCCGAGATTCTAGTCCGTGGAGCAGTTGTTCGATCAACATTCTGTCCAGAAATGTGTCGTATTCATAATGAGCAGCGCCTTGTTTTAAACGAAGTGAAAAATTCGCGACAGATTCGCCCTTGTGTTGCACGATTTGTCTGAATTTAATGCTTTCAACGTATTTATTTTCAGTTTGATCAAAATGATTTACCAAAGTTGTACGTATCTCAGCGAATTGAAGACCTTCAGGGTCACGAGGGCTTACCAAGAACTTCAGAGCGGTATTGAGTTCCGCACCCATGTGAAGTCGAGCATAATTCGCATATTGCGCTTCAGGAATTTTACTCAACTTAAATGCCCATTCGAAGCGCTTGAAATAGTCCGCAACCGAAGTCTCTTCCGACGAGTGATATTCGGACATGGAAAACGCAGGCGGTCTTGGTTGCATCGATGCGCCAGCTTCGGCGCCGTCCTGAGATCTCTGGAATTCTGCAGAAGCATGATCGACAGATGTCCTGAGCGCACTAACAAGCATCTGAGTTAGTGCTTGCATAAGTTCCGGAGATACCGTATCCGTCATTTCACTTAATAATTGCACGTTGATTACGCCATCGAGGCGAGTATAACCTTACTTTCAGCAGGCACGGACCTTCCGTTCTTTCTCTTCCAAATCCCACTTCTGACACCAAATGTTGTGTTTTTAGGATTACAAAATGACAGAATTTGATTGTAAGAACTGAAGTGAATAAAACTCAAGACATCTTTATTATTTTGATCTAGACGATACAAAAGCGGGGGCCAGTACTAACCGACTAACTATGCGCAAGCCCAAACGCGAGGGAGTCGGCGCGAGATTCACATATAGATGGCGTGACTGTTACATGGTTGTGTCTCATATGCAACAAATATATCTTTATATTTAATTTTATCATCGTCAGTATATGCGTCACCGTCGGGCGATCTCTTGAAAATCAACTTGTAGGGACCTGGTGTTCCCACGTATCTTATTCCACCGATAATTATATTGTCATCTTTATCCATATCAAAAATTTTATCACCAAGCATCATTCCTTCGTTGCAAAATTTAACACCGTAAACATAATCCATACTGTTATTTTTATCTTGACTCAAAATAGCTCCCACATATTTTTGCCCTAGTGGGCCCAAGTGTGCGCGCAATGTACTTTGACCCTCGGACGCTTGTAATAGATGTTGAACCGACGTAACAAGCGTTTCAGGCGTGGTTTCGAAAATTTCTTCCACAGATGGGGACGGTCTTTTGTACAATATTTGACTTGATTGTACATCTTTTATCGGAGTAGAAGTAACTACATTCGATAATTGTTTCATTCGCTTACGTTTTGATTGATTTGGAGTAGAAGTTATTAGCGAATCGTTTAATGATATATTTGATCTTGTTCGCTTTGTTCCATACTTTGACTCTTTTTTCAGATGCTTGTCTTCGAGCATACTCGATTTTCGCTTCATTAGATTTCACATTGATTGTATTTTCGACAAGTTGTTTTAGAGGTTCAATAATTGGTTTAAAGTGCCTCTCCAATGCGACGTCTTCCTCCATTTGACTAGTTTTTAAAGAGCGATATTTTTTGCGGATTGATTCGCTCGTTTTCGCAATCTCTTTCGCAATCTTCTCATGATCGTCACTGTCAATCATCGTCGTCATGTTGCGCTCGGACAAAAATTTTTAGACGTTGCTCGATCGATGTATCAATAGCGACTAACCACTTTACGGTATTGCAAAATCGTTAAATCCTTTTCGATATCGTCCATTAGTCTGTAAACTGTCTTTATCAATCACTACGAATCCATACTTGTGTTGCCAACATTTCTGACAGAATGCGCGAAAATCGCCGTAAGACATGTCAGTATTTACATGATCGTTGTATACATGTTTCAAGTTTGTACCATCTGGTTTAAATAAAATCAGTAAATTTGCGTTGTCCCGTATAAGATGCTTGGGTATCTTGGCATACGTTTGACAAAGATAGAAACAGTCGACGCTCGAATGTCGACCCATTGCAAAATACTCTCTTATCGTATCTTGCTTATCGCACGCCACGTCGCCAAAGATAGAAATGGAGTTCGGAAGCGCCTCGCTCGGTGGAATAACGTCACTATTATTAGAGAATGTAAAATAAGCAATTTCATCGATCGATAATAGCAAATTTTCCAAGTATCGATTCAGTTGTTGAAGCGATTTCGAGTATACGTACACATTCTCGAAACGTACACCGTGTGGACTTTCTATCAAACTTATCAACACGTTAGTCTTACCGCAATTCGAAGGACCGCAAATGATACCACGTATAGTTGTCGGCAGCATATTTCCATGCTTGCATATTTCTTTCTCAGACATTACTCGTGTTTTATGGTCAAAATTTGTCACTTTGATTATCGTCGCTTGTCGCACAAACCGCACGTTTGCTCTCGCGAAATCTCAAATTAGATTTTTGGAAATTGAGTCATCGGGGCCCTATTTATAGAGGTGCACCGAATCGAAACCGCTCAATCTCGAAAATTTTTTTTCTTCTATCGGTTAACAGCGATATTCTCGAGCTTACCACCGAGCGATTACAGATTATACCCAAGATTGTTTTACTGCGAGACTTTGGTAGCTACGTGGAACAATTGTGGGACAAGCTTCCCGAACATATAAAAACTGACTCAGAGGTTCGATAATATCATCGATGCATGCGATATTATAATTTACCGTGGCAGCAAACACATATCGACGATCAAACATCGTTAATAAAAGATTGTGGCAAATGCCAACAAAAATTATAAGAGGTAGCGGTTTGTTAAATCGTGCGATAAACGCACTTCTTATCGAATTACATATTCCAGGAGTAGTATACAAAAGGGTATGTTCTGGGCCACATTTTTCCTGCACCAAAATCAGCTAAAAAAACACCAAAATCATTCATAAAAGCAACAAAAAAGAAGAACTTCTAAAATATTGAAAGAAACTAAAATATTGGAAAAAAAACCTTCCAAATATTGACAGAAATCCTAAATTCCAAGAGTGTTAAACTCTGAATCAAGACCAATTATAATACAAGTCCAAGGGACGCTAAGCCCGAAGGATGCTTACGAAGTGATTAGATCCTTCTTATTTATCCATTGGTTATGTGTATTATCAAAGCCTAGCCATTTAACATAAACTTTATTAGCGCCTGAAAGGCACCTGAAAGGCTTAGTCCAAGGGACGCTTAGTCCGAAGGACGCTTCCTTTTCTTTTTAGAGTGTATACAAAATAGAGTGATGAATTAATAAAAATTTCCCATAATAAATGGAAAGAAAATGTTCCACGTGTTAAATTAATAAACCACATACTGATTTTGTTAAAGCAAAAAAATTAAAATATGGAATCAGTTACACGTGCTATGAATGTAAGAAACTCCGAAATGAAAAAATTACTTGCGATGTATGTTTAAAAGAAGTTCCAAAACGATGCATGACTAGACATTTTAAACTAGAATGGCATATAAAATTAGAGAAATTTATTAATAAAATGTTACGAGAAAATGATGAATTACATTAACAATTTTCACAAATTTAAAACTCTGAAAAAAAATAAATATATTGATAAAAATTTTTCCCATAATAAATGGGTTCATTATTCGAACAATTTCCTTTTCATGAAAATATTTTTTCTCAACCGAGAAAAAGGAAAGATGGGATTATAAATAAATCAAAAGACTTTAAAGAATTACCAAACAATTATTGTGATGAAGAAGAAGAAGTAAAAGTTGTGAGAGCTAAAGGCGTGTGGAATAACATGCTTGTTGATTATTCATTCTACTCGGATATAAATAGTTATGATTTAAGTATATTTCTTAGAAGAACCAAACCATACGTAGAAAATAAAATACGAACTGAATTTATAAAACATACAGCTGTAACAGTAAAATTAGTTGCAAAGGTGCAATATCATGTATTGGATTTATGTGGTAATGCAATTGACTTACACACACATTATTTTCATAGTAACGTTGAGCATATTTTATCTGAGGATATAATATCTGATATAATCAATTTTATGCATAATATCATTTTAAATAAATTTGCTAGCTTTAATGCAAAAAACACCAAGTTTACATTCGATAGAGTTATTCAACTTGATTTACAGTCCGATAAATACACCCCTCTTCGAGGTGGAACTTATATTAAATTACCCAATTATATTATAGCAAAAAAATGCTGCATTAATGTTAACAATACTAAAACTAATAAATTTAAATGCGAGAAGCAAGAAAATCTTAGATATTTTGAGTATGCATTAGAGAGTATACTTAATCCTGTTGATGATCATGTATACAGACCTTACGAATATGATATATCGAGGTATGAAATGTTAAATATGAATTATCCCGTACAAATTATAAAACAAAATATGAAAAAATACGAAGATTTTTTAAATATAGCTATAAATGTTTTTAGAGTAGATGAGAATAATGGTAAGTCGAATGCAAAGAATTCAAGAACTGAAGGTTCGTCGTTTACTATTGGTCAAGCTATTGTAAGTGATAATTATAAAGATAGAAAATCTATAAATCTTTTAATATACAAAGAGCATGTAGTTGGAATTAAAAATATGAGTGCTTTATTAAAAGGACAAATAATAAAAAAATGCAGAAAGCGATACATATGTGAAAAATGCAACGATTCGTTTGAGAAAGAAGAAAAGTATAATGATCATGTTGCTCTGTGTATATATGAAAAACAAAAGATAAAAATGCCCACTAAATTAAATAGACAATATTTTTCCATAGGTGCAGAGCAATATCATCCATATACAGTTAGTTCAGATTTCGAAGCAACATTACAAAAATCAATTATGAAAAATGTCATTCATGAACATAAGCCGAATAGTTTCTGCTTTGATACAATAGACGAAACACAATTAATAAATAATGGAACTGTTGAACAGTTAATGAATGAATTTAACAACCTTATTGTTAAATATGCAAAAAGATATTATGAACTTAGAAAAGTAAATAAACCAATAGCAATGACAAAAGAAGATATTGACAATTTCAGAAAAGCTAAAAAATGCCATATTTGTAATGATACATTTTCTAACGAGAAAAGCAAAGTAAGAGATGACGATCATTATACCGGACGCTATCGCGGGGCAGCCCATGACAGCTGCAACTTAAAACTAAAATTACCAAATTTTGTACCAATATTATTTCATAATTTGAAATATAATTCTAAATTATTTCTAAGATGGATTCTGAAACTAGGAGCTAAATACACACGGAAAAATAAAAAAGCTTTAAATATAATGCCAAACACAAAAGAAAATTATGTTACAATTTCTATAAATAATGTAGTTGTTGATCAATATGAACAACAGTATGACGTATCAAAATGTAAAGAATGCAATAAAAAATATAAGAATGAAATTATTGAAACCTGTAAAGAATGCAATTCGAAAACCATCATTAAAAAGAAAGGAGATATTAATAATATACATATGGAGGTGAGATTCATTGATACATTTAGATTTATGGACAAAAGTCTAGATTCATTAATTAAAAACTTACTCGATGTAAACGATTGTTTTTGTTCACATTGCAAATCTGTCCAAGAAATAACAAATATGAAGTTACTTCCTATAAACGAACATGATGTACTTAAAATGATTGGGAGATGCAAAAAGTGTAATGGAAATGTATTTAAACCTGTTGATTATTCTAAATTTAAAACTATGTTAAAGAGATTTAAAAAAGAAGACTTACATTTAGTTCTACAAAAAGGAATTTATATGTATGAATGGATGGACTCTTATGCTAAAATGTATGAGTTATATTTGCCCAGCAAAAGTAAAGAATGGTATTCAACTTTAAATGATGAAAATGTGAGTCCTTCTAAACTTAAATTTGCGCATAAAGTATATAGACATTTTAAATGCAAAAATGTAAAAGAATATCATAATTTATACTTGAAATTAGATACTTTTTTATTACATGATGTTTTTGACAATTTCAGAGAAAAATGCTATAAAGAATATGGTCTTGACCCTGTATATTATATATCTGCTCCACATTTTGCTAATGATGCTTCATTAAAATACACTGAACAAACATTAGAATTATTATCAGATAGAGAAATGTACGAAACATATGAAACTGGAATAAGAGGCGGAATATCTATGATTCCACACAGATATGCATTAGCTAATAATTGTTACTTTTATGATAATAAAATTGGAAAGACTGTTAAACTATCCAAAGAAAAAGCGATAGAAAAAGGTATATATAACAGTAAAAAGCATGTTAGCTATATTTTATACTTGGATGCTAATAATCTATATGGGTAAGCGCTTAGTCAACCCCTTCCTATAGGAGAATTTAAATATAAAAAAGATATAAAAGTAAGGCTCTTAAAAGATTAAAATCAAGTAAAATCAGAGTAAAATGGCGAAAGAGCCACGCGCAGTTTTTAGGGCGCAAAGATATATAATTTAAACCAAAAATAAATTAAAAAATTAGAATTTCTTTAATTACATGGTTCGCGAAAGGCGGACGTTTCGGCCCTTTTTTTGGCCATCATCAGCGCAAATAATACTAAATTCAACGATATAAAACGGTACACAAAAAGAGTCTTAAACAATTAGAGCGCAGAGTTACATAGTAACCAACGGTAGAAGGCGTAATCCCTCATGTCGTTCCAAAAGGCAAAAACCATTCTCCATGTAGTCCATGGTATTTCGGGGCAGAAACCTCGATTCTTTAAGCATGAATCCACTAACATGGTGATACGCTAATAATTGTGTCTGTAATTTGAGCGGAATGGTTTGTGTCAAAAAACGAAAAGAGAGGGTCCATGTCGGAAATTACAGTAGTAAGACTTACATAAAAGAGACGCAACGCACAAGTCGACAGTACAAATTCTTCAGCAACGCAAAATCTTAAACAAACTCAATAACTAACCACAGAGTAATGAGAAGTATTGTTCGGCGAAAAAGGTGAGATGTTAAAAACACATGTTACCAATAGCGGTAAACAACGATACAAAAAAATTAAAGATTGTCAAAACAGTGAAACGAAAAACAATATCAGCATTGTCTGTAGTATAAAATCAAATTAATAAATAAATAAATATATATGAAACAGTCCAGACAAACTATCCAAAAAATAAAATAAAAACAAACTTTTTGTCGTTGTGAAAAAGATGTTTGTCAAATTAAATAGATAAATAAATAAATAACATTTAAAAGATTGTCAAGTACAGTAAAATAATTATAAATTAAACATAAAAATTATAATGAGATATAAGATAATTAAAAACAATGACTATAACCGCTGTCGAGTATGGTAAAACACGATAAATGAAAATAAAATGTAGAGTGTGAAAAGGAGAACGCCAGAAAATTAAATTTTTGAGAGCTTGTCTAAAACTGTTAAATATGCCTCTGGGAGACATTCGGTGTCTGTTTGTAGATTTAAACTATCCCTTTGTCGTTTAATGTGTAATACTTCGGAAATCAATCGCTTATGTAGATGTGCTTCATTATCAAGTATTTCTATTTTGTCCCAACTAAAGTCATGATTAAGAGCAATTCTGTGATCGGTTATAACAGAGTGATTTGTCGTATTTCTACGAATATGATTTCTGTGTTCCGCTATCCTCGTGTGTAATTGTCTCTTAGTCTGTCCCACGTATGACGCATCGCAATTATCACAATTAATTTTGTAAACAACATTGCTGCGGGCCGATTGTGGGCAGGAGTCTTTGTGCACCTTAATAAACTTGTCCATTTTATTAAGACTACGATATGAGAGTTTCACATTTAGGTCTTTAGTTATGTTTTTAAATTGTTCGGATATTGAAGGAACGTAAGGTATAGTAAAGTAAGAAACTCTCTCAGAATCTTCAGTATGTTTATCGCAGTCAAAATTAGAATTGTTATGAACAAGAGTTTTCAGGCGTTCACGAACGACATCGAAAATGAACCTTAGAGGATAACCATTATCTATCAAAATTCTAATGATTAATTCAAAATTTTTCCGATGAAACAACGGGTGAGACAACCGAAACACTCTGTCGGTTAAACCGATCACAGTACCCCTCTTCTGACAAAGAGGGTGATTCGACAGGAAATGTAAATATCTCCCTGAAAAGGTAGGCTTGTGGTACCAGTCAAATGTCAGGTGGTTATCATTCAGGATCATGGTAATATCCAAGAAATTAAGTCGGTTTTCTTCTCCTTTTCACACTCTACATTTTATTTTCATTTATCGTGTTTTACCATACTCGACAGCGGTTATAGTCATTGTTTTTAATTATCTTATATCTCATTATAATTTTTATGTTTAATTTATAATTATTTTACTGTACTTGACAATCTTTTAAATGTTATTTATTTATTTATCTATTTAATTTGACAAACATCTTTTTCACAACGACAAAAAGTTTGTTTTTATTTTATTTTTTGGATAGTTTGTCTGGACTGTTTCATATATATTTATTTATTTATTAATTTGATTTTATACTACAGACAATGCTGATATTGTTTTTCGTTTCACTGTTTTGACAATCTTTAATTTTTTTGTATCGTTGTTTACCGCTATTGGTAACATGTGTTTTTAACATCTCACCTTTTTCGCCGAACAATACTTCTCATTACTCTGTGGTTAGTTATTGAGTTTGTTTAAGATTTTGCGTTGCTGAAGAATTTGTACTGTCGACTTGTGCGTTGCGTCTCTTTTATGTAAGTCTTACTACTGTAATTTCCGACATGGACCCTCTCTTTTCGTTTTTTGACACAAACCATTCCGCTCAAATTACAGACACAATTATTAGCGTATCACCATGTTAGTGGATTCATGCTTAAAGAATCGAGGTTTCTGCCCCGAAATACCATGGACTACATGGAGAATGGTTTTTGCCTTTTGGAACGACATGAGGGATTACGCCTTCTACCGTTGGTTACTATGTAACTCTGCGCTCTAATTGTTTAAGACTCTTTTTGTGTACCGTTTTATATCGTTGAATTTAGTATTATTTGCGCTGATGATGGCCAAAAAAAGGGCCGAAACGTCCGTCTTTCGCGAACCATGTAATTAAAGAAATTCTAATTTTTTAATTTATTTTTGGTTTAAATTATATATCTTTGCGCCCTAAAAACTGCGCGTGGCTCTTTCGCCATTTTACTCTGATTTTACTTGATTTAAATATAAAGATGTAAATGATTTCACTCTTGAAACAATTAAGAGCTTACCCTATGATGGAGAATATGGTTATACATTTCTCGTTGATTTGGATATCCCATTGGAATTACATGATAAATATAAAAATTATCCAATGTTACCAGAACATTATGTACCTAGTTATGATGAATTATCCGAATATCAAAAAGAAATGATATCTAAAGGAATTGGTAAAATACCAACTGGCACTAAACTTATGTGCACGTTAAAATCAAAGAATAATTATTTAATTGATTATAGAATGTTACAAGAATGCCTTAATCAAGGAATAATCCTAAAAGATATAAAAAAAGTAATATCATTTAGACAAAAAGCTTGGTTGAAACCTTACATTGACTTAAACACAAAACTTAGACAAGAAACTAAAAATGGATTTGAAAAGGACTTTTTTAAACTCATGAATAATTCAGTATACGGAAAACAAATGGAACAGGTAAGAAACAGATGTCAGGTGGACTTATTTTATTCATATAAAAATTTTGCAAGGTGTAAAAATTATGAAGATAGACAAACCTTCGGTTCTTGAATGCGAAGCATTCGACAAATAATAGATGATGATAAGGTTCTTGTGTATAGAAAAAAGAAAGAAATAACATTAAATAAACCTATATATGGTGGGTTTGTTGTTTTAGAGTTATCAAAGTTATTGATGTATAAGTTTTATTATAATTTTTTGAAGAAGAATTATGGTGATAAAGTTAAATTGTTAGGAACTGATACTGATTCATTTATTATTTATGTGGAAACAGATGATATTTACATGGATATAAAAAACAACATACATTATTTTGATACGAGTGATTATAAAATCGATTGGATGCCACAAGTAAATAAAAAAGTAATCGGTTTATTCAAAGATGAATATCTCGGGATAGCATCTGAAAGACTTAGTCCGAAGGACGCTTTAAGAGAATGGGTTGGATTAAGATCAAAAATGTATGCTTTTAGATACGATGAAACTGAAACAAAGTTTTGCAAAAATACTAAAAAGTTTATAACAAAAATAAAAGAGAAAAAAGTATGTAAAGGAATAAAAAGATCAAATATAAAAAAAATGAAATTTGATATGTACAAAAACTGTTTGTTTGAGGGTAAAAACACAACTGAAACTGTATACAATATTACATCAAAAAAATTGAAACTTTACACTGTTAAAACAAATAAAATAGCATTATCGGCATACGATGATAAAGTATATTTAAATAATAATATAGAAACGTCTCCTTTTGGTTATGAGAATACCAGGCAAAACAAGTCCGAAGGATGTTTAGTCCAAGGGACGCTAATGTAGTTTGTTAAAGTCAAGAGTGTTAAACTCTGAATCAGGGGCGTGACTAAGCGTCGAAGCGCAAGCGTCGAAGCGCTCGGATCACATATCACTCAGTAATTAGTCATGTTTAATTGTTATCTTCGTATGGCTCAGGGAGATAACACATGCCTAGTAATCTTGAGATTGCCGGTTCGAATCCCAGCAATTCAAGATTTTATTTGCCAAGTGCGGCCGGCTTGGTAAATAATATGGCATGTAAAAAATAACTGAGCGGCGTTGTGTGTGTGTGTGTGTGTGTGTGTGTGTGTGTGTGTGTGTGTCCTGGCGCCAGGAATAAGAATAGGCAAACCTCCGGTTCTTCGACAACAAGAGCTATACAATTCTTTCTATCACATCTAGGAAACTAGATATGAATTAGAAAAGATTGTATACCTCAGGGGCCCCTATAAGAGTGTTAAACTCTGAATCAAGCAATGAATTAAAGTTAACTGGAACTAAAAAGAAAAAAATCACCTGACGGTATGTACTCAAAATAAAAAATAAAAAAAACCAGCGCTGGCGAACACATACCGTCAGGTGATTTTCCTCACAGAGGTTTTTGCATCCTTCAGCAATGTCCTAGCAGGTCACTGGCACAGTGTTAATTCACTTGTAAACCTGCTTAAGATATATATTTTTCTCATTCTTTTTCTTTCAATTAATATTTTTTCCATACTGGAAACATTCTGTTTCATGTAAGTCAATCATTACGCTCACATTTTTTAAGTTCAGACCCCCTCCTTCGAAAGTAAGTTTTAATTTATCAAATAGACCTATGTTATCTCCAAAACGAAAATACATTACATTCGCAGGTTTGATATAAGCAGGTAATTTATTTACAACAAATCTAAATATCGGTCCTTCCACAAAATTTGAATATACACACATATCAAGGGCGTTCTTTGGACTTAACGTACCTTGGACTAAACCTTTCAGGTGTCTTTCAGATGCTTGACCTGAACTAAGAGTGACTCCCTTCTGGTTTTCACCTTTGAATATAGTTTCTTTACCCGACTCTATAACAGCATATTGTGGAATATCAAGGGCTTGACCTGAAATAAATATTTTACCAGGATGGGTTATTATTAATTTTACAGGACTATATACCCTTGTTTCGTTATTATTCTTTTCAAATTTAAATTTGTTTCTATCAAAAGCTAGCGGTACTTCTTCTATGAGATTGATTCTTTCTTCTTCTATAAGATTTTTTAAGTTTTGAATAGCAAATACACCCCGGATTAATAAACCTAGATTAATTTTACCAGGTTCTTTTTTAATAAGAGAAAGTCCTTCATTTTCAGAGTTTAACACCCTTGATTCTATTGCGTCAAATATTTTGTTCAATAATTTATCGTTTTTATCAAATTCAACACTAATAGAACTTACTTCTAAATCAATTTTATATTTTGGTGCCCAGTTCTTTTTTTCTGTTTCTAGAATACTTTTAACTTTATATATGACATTCTTTTGAATATCTTCAGCTGAATTAAGACCTTGACCTAAATTAATAGTTATTGTATATTTTGTTAGTATCCTTCGGACGTAGCCTTCCAGGCGCCTTTCAGGCGCATCCTCTAAATTTAGTTCTTCCGGCACAAATAAAAATGTAATTTCAGATGATAAAGCATCCTTCGGACTAAGCGCTCCCTGGACTAAGCGTCCTTCGGATTTAGCGTCCCTTGGACTTAGTCTTTCAGACGCCTTTTCGGCGCCTTTCAGGTGCCCCTCAGACATCCCTTTGACGCTTAGACTTTCTGGCGCGTTATCATCTCCAGGAATATATATATCTACCAATCCTATTTCACCAAACTTTATGTGTTTAAATTTATCGAAACTAAAGGATACCCCATCTTTTAAATTTCCTTTCAATTTGTACAGCATTTATTAGCAATTATAAATTATAAATTTATGTATATCTAAAGATTTTAATTTAATTAATTTAAAATTAATTAAAAATATTGAACTATCATTCTACTCATAACCATATCATAAGCTATAGTCTTTTGGTTTACAAATACTACGTAACAATTTAATCCCTTGAAAGATTTGGAAGAATCAGCAATTAAAATTTTTGGTAATTTCTCCACAGTGGAAATACTCCTTGGTTTATTCCTCAAATCAATATTAAAAAAGCAATTATATTTTATAAAATTGTCAACCGTGTGAAACTGAGAAATCATTCTATCAGGACCATATAATGCTTCATCGTACTCTGAACTTGAACGATACAACTCATAATAATCTCCTTTTTCAATTTCATAATTTTGAGGTTCGGAAGGATGTCTTTCTTCTCCATACAATATTTGAATATTCTTAATATTAGCATGGTCCCAATTTGTTGGATTCTCATTTTGGTCGTACAGAAATTTATTTTTTATAAAGAAAACAAATGCACAGTTTGGTTCCTGAGTAAAAACAAAATCATTTAAGGGCATACGTAAAGTATTTAAATCTGGTAATCCTCGATATTCTACACACTGAAAGCATTGATATGTAAACGCATATTTACCAGCTAAACTAAAATGTTTCAATTCGTCTATCAAATTTGTCGTTGTAATTTCATCATATTCAATATACCAAACTTTTAAACGATAACTTTCTAAATTAATTTTTCCACGAGGCGGGGCTATTTCAGCGTCACTAAACGTAAACAATGAGTCACTCAAATCATCTTTTAAAGTCATTACAATGTGTATGTCTACACCAAATATAGGCCCACTTTTATCATCAAAGAAACCAGGAATTAAATCTCCCATATCAATTGTAGGATAAAACAAACCATCACCCTTAATCAAACCATATTTTTTCTCAGCGATAAAACCACTTGCTTGACCACTTCCTTCGCCTTCGTTTGAAATATTAGCGCGCTTTTTCAATGTACTAACATGACCAACGTTATAATTATTATCCAACTCAGTATTGAACATTGAAACTTTAATCAAACTCCACATGTACGCAAAATAATTGTTAACTAAAAAGTTGTACCTTCAGGATAAGCACTTCCATCTTCCTTTGTAACTCGTATTTTTGGTAAATTTCTTGTTTTGTTTGGCATAAAACCATGTTTATCATTAAATTTTATATGAAAATCATATTCCTTGCCATGCCTTTTAATTTCAGGATAAATATACTTGTATTGTAATTTCACAATTTTATTTTGATATTTTTCAAACAAAAGGCCTTGATGTGAACTATGTTTTGATGCCATTTATAAGATTTATTTTTTGGGAGCTTTTATATACTATGATTTCTTTGAATCACATTTGTAACAATTTGCTATCAAAATATTCATTATATTTTACGTATGTAATCTTCATTTAACATTTTTATTTTCTTTTTACTTACGCATTGATTTTGTTTTTCTGTCTTACACTTTAGGCAATATATCAATGTCATTTACTTTCAAAAAGGCTAAGTTCGAAGGACGCTTAGTCCAAGGGACGCTTAGTCCAAGGGACGCTTAGTCTATAAGACGCTTATAGTATAAAACATCCTTAATATCACCTATTCCGATTGTTTTTATTATATCTTTCCATTTTATTTTCTTAACTCCCAACAAATAAAGAACTATTATACATAAGTAACCACAAATAGCTGGATCACCTTTCTTTTGTACTTTCTTTGTATTAATAATGAGTCTATTTCCCCTGAAATAATTTTTCAATTCTATAGGCGCATCTCCCCCCACAGAAACAAAATAATATATATGATTTTTATTTTTGAAATAGCAAACCCAATGAAAAAAAAAGATTAACAATACCACACTCATTTTTTCTAATTTTCTTAGGTAATTCATTTAAATTTAAATAGACGTTTCTAAAATTATGTATTTTAAGTTTGTTTACATATTGTTTTATATCATCATCTGATAAAGCTTTTAATACTAAATTTTCAACTTCTTTTTTAGATAGGCTGAGTTCTGCACCTTTATCATTTTCTATTTGTCTAAATACTTTATTTGCATTTCTAATAGATAATGATGGAAATAGTCCATAATAATCAGTATTTGTTTTTTTAACATGTTTTGAATTCAATTTAATTTTTTCACCTGTATCATAAAACCAAGCTTTCTTCAATTTTTGTTTTTGATACGATGATAGGTTTAATTCCATTTAATGACGATATTTAAAGAGTGATGATTGATATTTTGGTGTGTTGAAAGTTTCTTCACGTGGGACATCGAAATTATAATGTACAAATGGCATCATTTTATCTACATGGGTTAGTCCTTCGTCGCGTCCTTCGGATGCCTTATTATTTCTAATCTGTTCTTTTAATGTTTCATCTAGAAATTTGTTCTCTTTAACTATTCTATATATATCCATACCCGAACTCATAAGATAATATAAACCAGCGAATATCATTGGGAGAGTTGCTAACCAAGGAAAACCCCCTAAGTTCTCAATAGTCTTGCTTGACATCAATCCATTTGTTTTATATGGATCATTTTGATCTTCATAATATTTTAAAATGTTCTTAGCTAATTGTGGATTCTTTTTATATATTTCCAATGCCCTCTTTAATAATGATAACAAATCTTTTTTACTCATGTATCCCATTCCTAATTTTGTTTTTAATTTCATGGCATTTGTAACAACCCACGCCCAAAATCTTTCCGACTTACTAGCATCTGGTGACAATACTCTCATCCACGCTGCTTCTTGTAAAGTTTTATCTGCTTTCTTTATTTCACTATAATCTACATTTGGGTTTGTATAATAAAAAAGATCGTGTTGTTTGCAATGTTCATCTAAAGGATTTATTCCTTTCCACCCCTTTTTTAATCTCTCCTCAACATTCGTAAAAGGTCCACAAGCATTATATCCCAGTAAATGCATTTCTGGAACCTTTCCAGTTAGTTTATTTGAAAGTTTATTAATAAAACCACCCCCTTTTTTACTTCCTTTTCTAATTTTTGACTCACCCATTTCTTCCCATAAATATCTCAAAATATATTCCCATTTTGTATATTTATTTGAAGCTGGTCCTTTACTAGGATCATTATCTTTATAAATTGCATTAGTTTTATAAATTATATTCTTATACTTTTTTATAGCATCTTCACCATAAATATCTTTGAAATTATATGGTACTTTTTTTCTGTTAAAAATTTTATTAAAGGATTAGTAAGTTGAGTTACTATTTTTATATTATTATCATCATAAAAAACAAGATTATCATTTTGTATTACTCTTACAGTTTTATTCCCTATCATTAACCTATCATCATTGTCTCTGTCACGCCAGAATCCAAACGTTTCATCATAAAGATGGTTTTTATATTTATTCCATAAGGGGCCCCCTTCTTCTTTAATTCTTGGTGACACTGGAAAAGTTGATTTTTTATGTGAATGGCTCGAGCTAACAGATGGTACCTCATCCAAAGGGTGCTCGAAGGTCCCTTCAAATACTTCATCACTATCGTCAGTCTCTGTATAACCATTAAGGAGTTTTATTATTTCTTCAAGTTTAGTATCTTGATAAGGTTGTACATCTGCGGTGTCCTTCGGACTAAGCGTCCCTTGGACTAAGCATCCTTCGGACTTAGCGACCCTTGGACTAAGCGTCCCTTGGACTAAGCCTTTCAGGTGCCTTTCAGGCGCAGATTTTAGACTCGAGTCCAGTTTATCAATCAATATGTTAATTTCTTTATTCGTTTCATCCAGTCTAGAAGTTATTGGTTTATTTTTTTCCTCTAAATCTATACTTTTTTTAGTATTTAAATTTCTTGCATTTTGAAATGTTTTTCTTAATTCATTTTGCTTCTTTTCTATTTCAGCCAGTTCTTGTGGAGTTGTACCCATCATTTCATATGTACTTTTAAATGATTTATTTCCAAAATTAATCCCGTTTTCATGTTAAAAACTGGAGATTTGCATTCAAGAATTGGAGGTTTGTTAAGTGGTTTTAACATCTTATTAGTACAGTCTGTATTTAACATCTTATGTGTACAGTCTGTATTTAACGGTTTTGTACTTAACGGTTTTGTATTTGACGACGATGGTGAAGCATTCGACAATTCTGAATCAGTATTTAACAGTTGTCCTTTGTCTGATACATTACGTAAATTTCTTCCCATTTATAATAATAATATTAATTCATTATTTTTTTGGAAGAAATATTTATCATTTTTTGTTTTATCAATTCCCAAAAATCCATGTGGTTCTGACCAAGCTTTTTTACAGAACTTACAAAACTCTTCATACGTTAATTCAGAAGCCAATTCTTCATGTATTTTTCTGAGATTATCTCCAAACTCATTAAATATAAACCACAGATTTGAATTTTTTCTAATTATAGGGTTTATTTTAGTGTATTTATGATATAATCCGAGAATACTAATATTTTTATGTCTTCCTTCACAATAATATCTTATTATTTTACTTTGATCTTTCAACATTCCATCATCAAAAATTACTAAACTATTTGATGCACATTCTTCTACCGGTAAAATTTTTTCCCAATTACCCTCAAATAAATAATCAATATCATATTTATCTTTTTCCAACTCTTTTTCTAATCCTACATAAGTAGGTTGGTCTATAGATGGACTATAAACATATAATTGCTTATATGGTAGCCATTTGTTTGCGACAAAGTTAGTAGATAAAAATGTTTTTCCACTACCCGATTCTCCTAAAATTATACCACGTACTACATCTGGAAAGAATCCGCCACCCCTTTTATATTTATCTATAAAATTAAAATGTTTCATTTTTAGATGATGTTTGGACATTTATTAATAATAAATGGAAGCACCTGAAAGGTTTATTCCAAGGGACGCGAGTATTTTTAAAAACGAATGGGTAATTAATTTATGCTTGCGCATTTTTATTTTCTTTATGCTTGCGCATTTATGTTTATCAAAAAAGTTATAAGTATTTTTTAAATTAGTAGTATACATTTATTATTTGTTTTCTTTGAAAATACAAGTATTTTTTAAAATGTAAAATTGGTATATCACTTAGTAAAGCAATATTTGTGGCATCAAGTTTATCAGGTATTGCTGTTACATTATTATTTGTAATAAGTGCCATATCTGTTATAATTGAAATATTAGATAATGAATTCAAAACATCATTAAACGTCTGAAAGACTAGCACCTGGAAGGTACCTGAAAGGTTTAGTCCGTAGGATGTTTAGTCCGAAGGACGCAAATTAATGGATAGGCTTGAAGAATATAAATTATCATTTAATTTTTATTGTGAGTTATTACATTTATTTGAGGCTCGATAAATATCTGAAGAAGAAATTCATTTACGTGAAAAAGATTTTATTAAAAATTTGAAATACTTTCCACGTGAAAAGTACTTCAAACAAATGAAGCTAAAAGGTTATTCTGTAATAAATGACCGTTAGTAAAAACGATATTATTGATGAATTACACAAACCAGCAAGGAGAAATTATCCAAGAAGATCTACTATTACATTAGGAGTCGATGATCTTTGGCAGGCTGATCTTGTTGAAATGGATTCGGGTAACTTAAAGGGAATATCCAAAATTAATAAGGGATATAAATATTTATTAACAATTATTGATACTTTTTCCAAATTTGCTTGGGCAATTCCTGTTAAAAATAAAACTGGAGAAAGTGTATCAAAGGCAATGAGTATTTGTTTTAAAAACCTATCGAATGCGTCCTTCGGACTAAGTCTTTCAGACGCTTCGTATTCAAGAACCGAAGGTTTGTCTCAAGGGGTTGATCTGAACTCACAGCATAAACGTCCAAAAAATCTACAAACTGATAATGGGAAAGAATTTTATAATAAAGATTTTAAAAAACTCATGGATCAAAATAAAATTAATCATTATTCAACATATAGTGATAAAAAAACTGCAATTGTTGAAAGATTTAATAGATCACTCAAAGAATTAATGTGGAAACAATTCAGTATACAGGGTAATTACAAGTGGGTTGATATATTACCAAATTTGTTGAATATTTATAACAATAGAAAGCATAGAACTATAGGAATGACACCGTGTGAAGTGTCAAGCCGTCTTGACAAGCGCCAAAGGGTCGCGTCTGAAAGACTAAGTCCGAAGGATGCGCCTAAAATACACTTGAAGATACGATTCAAAGTTGGTGATTATGTAAGGATTAATAAATTAAAGTATATTGTTATGTTCGCGCTGGATGCTTGGCGAGACATTAGCTGCAAGGCATTCTCCCTAACAACGAGGGGGTTTTGTTAAACGAAGTTGGTTGGTTGTTTTCCGGGGGCTTTCGGTCTGGAAAGACGCGTGTCATATTCGGTTACGAATATTAATGAATGCTGTACTCTTGTTGTATATAATATTTCTGTGTATAAAGTTGTTCTCCTTTTTACGGAAGTGTCCTTTTATTGCGTGTGCGCGTGTGTGAGAAAGTGAGAGATCGACGAACGCAACATTTTGGGGGCTCGTCCGGGATAGTCATTTCGATATCGGAATACGAAGATGAGTACGGTACATTCACCGGGAAGGACCCGAGCGAGGACAGAAACACCACCTACTGACGATATGAGGCCCGCGACGGAAGCAACATCTCTTGGAGCGATACTGGAAGAGATGCGGGGAATGCGCGAGGAACAAGCTCGGAGGGAAACGGAGCTCACAGCGAGACTTCAACAGTTTGAAGATGCAAGGAAATAACCAGCTAAGTCCTTCGATTTCTAGAGTCGGGAATTCGCGGGGCGAAAACGCGGCGGAAATCAACATACGCACGGAATTAGGTTTTAAATTAAAACCGAACGTGTTTGATGGAACGGTGCCGCTGCGGGAATTTTTCTCGCAGTTTAATTTTATCGCTCAGGCGAATAAATGGGACGACGCGACTAAGACCGTTGCGCTTGCTGCGTGTTTGAGGGGCAAAGCGCGGTCTGTGTTAGAAGCGGTACAAGATGTGTCGAGTTTGGAATTTTCGGAGTTGAAATCTAAACTCGAATTGCGTTTCGGGGAGGGACATCTGTCTCAGAATTTTTATACGCAATTTACGAACCGCAAACAGAAAGCTGGGGAAGATTTGGCTACCCTTGGCTCTGAGCTTGAAAGACTCATGCGCCTCGCTTATCCTGAATGTCCGCTTGAGGTTCGCGAAAGAATTGCCTGCGCACAATTTATTTCTGCTGTTTCTGATAACTTTGTTAGAAAAACCCTTCAACTCGAGAATGTTGATTCTTTAAATTCGGCAATAGAGAGGGCGAAAACTTTAAAAATTATTCAAGGGGAAGGTTTCGAAGAGAGAAGAGAAAATTTTAATAGGGAATGTTGGACATGCGGAAAAACTGGGCATTTCCGTTCTGATTGTCCTAGCAAGCAGGAAAACGCGATTAAAGGATAATGAAAAAAAACTTTGAAGCTCAGAGTCCCATTTAAAAATTAATTTATTTGCTGAAGGGAAACATTTTTCTGTTTCTGCGTTGAATATTTCGTCCGTTTTAGAAAGCATGGTCTCCAAGTGTTTCCTGATGACTGAAGTGTTCCTTTTCCCTTTAAAACGGCCGTCAGTTTCTTCAGGAAGAAGGAAATTTAATTTTTGAAGACTGCCTCTCCCCGGTTTTCGACTGAGGTTTTCCGTGGGACTAGGGCGAATGCCGAGGCAGGGGCAAGGTTAGTCTTACGAGACGTTTGGGTCCTCAGAAAGTCCCCCCCCCCCTTGTCCGAAGACTTGCAAGATCGCATTGAGGCAGCACTGACATCGAGGAGGTTTATGTAAAAAAGAGCGGAAATCCTATGCGGGCGTGCGGAAGTTGAAGAAGAGGGAAGCCTGGCCAGCTCTCTATCTTCAAGAAAATCCGCAATGAAGTCCCAGAATCGTAGGTGGAAATGGAAAAAAATGGAGCCTGGTAACTCGTGGCAGCAGCTCGAGGTAGGGCAAGAGACCATTTTTGGTACCCTGAAGTTGACGAGAATGAAGAGGGTTCGATGACAGTATCTTGTGAATTCCTGGAAAGCGTGTGATTGGGGCCAAGTAATGATGCTCGGTAACCTGCAGCAGCAGCTCAGGGTAGAGCAAGGAGTCATTGTGGCACCCTGGAGTCTTCGCTTTGGAAGAAGTGGACTGCAGTCAACCCATTCAACATAGACTCGTCGATCACGGATTGTCGGGACGACAATCTTGAAGAAGGAGGGCAGTGTTATGTTCGCGCTGGATGCTTGGCGAGACATTAGCTGCAAGGCGTTCTCCCTAACAACGAGGGGGTTTTGTTAAACGAAGTTGGTTGGTTGTGTAAGACGCTATAGGGCTTATAACCCATTCGGCATAACTTACTGCTGCCATCTGTATTGCGCGCGCAGCCGTTGTCTCGTTGCATGCCAACTCAACAACAGCGCCTTCAATTGTTAGTTGCTTAGCAACCTATGTTTGTTAGTGTTGCGAGGCAAACATAGATTGTTAAGGGTTCGAGGTACGGAGGAGTGAGTTGAATCGCGACTCGTGTACCGGCTCTCATACAGTCAACACCGTTTACTTATTTCTCCGTGCGCTCTTCCTCGCTATCCGCGTGAGCGCCCGTTAAGTATTTGATACGCGAGATCCAATCGTTAAAGTGTTACAGTTGTGATAGAAACAAATATCGTTTGTTAATAAACAACCAGTTCTAGCAAATCCTTTCACACCTTCATTCCTGACACATAAATCTCATTAACCCCTCGGTACATCCTCACAGCTTCAGATGCGGGATATTTCTGTGGTTTTTTACGGCATTTTTCTTTTTGTGCTAGTCTGGTTTTAACCGCCACGAAGTGCTTCATTTAACATTGAATTCTTCGCGTGTGTTACTACGCCATCACACAATCAAGAGTGTGGTGTGCTCTAGATCTTTCTAAAACATTTCCAAAACTTTATTAAGAATATCACCGTTGTTCGCGTGTGATTACGCCATCAATTTATGTGCTAAAAAGACATTATTGTCTTCTAAGCAAAAAAAAAAAAGAGAAGAGGGAAAATTTTGGCTGATATTGCATCAGCCGACCCGCCATATTGGTCTCACACATCGTGGTCAGCCATATTGGGCACGTTCATCGTGGTCAGCCATATTGGTCTCACTCATCGTGGTCAGCCATATTGGGCACGCTCATCGTGGTCAGCCATATTGAAGACACACATCGTGGTCACCCATATTGGTCTCAGAATACGAGTTATTCAAGATGTATACCCAAAAAGATATAGAAGAACTTTCTTTGTGGGATTTGCAGGATGAGCTTCGTAAACATGGATTTGACAAGATTCCCAAAAATCATAAAAGTTGTACGACTTTATTATGGAATTATTTACAGAAGAATTATGCTAAAGAAAAAGCAGAAAAAGCTGCTAAACTCTCTAATAATGAATCGACGGAGGGAGAGAGATCACAGGATTTCACGGGCTTCCCGTCTGATCAACCTGAAAGTGCCTCCAATAATCAATTAGTGGAATCCGAAGAAACATTAGAGTCTCAACAGTCTTCGCCGGATCAACCGTCTGTTGAGATTAGTGGAGATCCCATAAATCAAGCTACTAATAAAAATTGTCAAAATTCCCCCGCAGATGAGGTTGTTACCCAACTTTGTACGATGATGTCAAATCATATGAAGTTCCAACAACAACAAGCTCAACAACAGCAAGAGAGTCAAATGAAGTTCCAACAACAACAAGCTCAACAACAGCAAGAGAGTCAAATGAGGTTTCAACAACAGGCTCAGCAACAGCAGGAGATGATGATGCAAATTTTGTCTGCTTTGGGTAACAGCAGAACTACTGAGCAAAATCACTATCAATTTGGACGACAATCTTCGGATCAGAATCAGTATCAATCCGGTCAACGTTTTGAATCATCTCATCAAAGGGATCATGCTTCTCCTAACTTTACGCAAGTACCTGAGAATTTTTCTATGGCTTCAAGTAGTGCAGCTAAATACCTGAGTTCCCAGATTCCGCAATTTAGTGGCTCAGAAGAAGATAACGTGGAAATATGGATAGAAGAGCTGGAAAGTGTGGCTGAAATTCATGGATTCCCTGATGGTGTTATGCTGTCTGCCGCAATTTCAAGGTTGACCATGACGGCGCGACGCTGGTTTGATTACAGCACCGGAATTGTTAACAGATCTTGGACGGTTTTTAAATCTTCTGTTATTAGCCGTTTCAAAAGAGAAATTTCTTACGGTGTCATTTTCCAGAAAGTGGAAGCACGAAAATGGTTATTCTACAAAGAAACCTTTTCAGATTATGCTATGGACAAAATAGCTATGATGCATCCTTTAAAACTACCTGAAAGGGATGTCATTCGATTCCTGAATAGTGGAATCTCCAGTATTGCAATTAGAGCAAGTGCTGCCACTCTAAAAGTTAATTCTCTTGACGAATATTTAAGAGAGATGCAACAAGTTACAGACATTTGCCGTACGTCTTCCAAAGGATCCTCTCCATCTCTATCCAGGAAGGATAAACCCAAAGATAATTCTTTGTCTGGAGGTCCTGAACATCAAAAGAAAAAGGATCTTTTCTGTACATATTGCCGTGGAAAGAATCACTCAAAGGAGGAGTGTTACAAACTTAAGAAGAAGAAGCCTGCTACTGAATTCTCGCAGTCTGGCCAACGTTCTTCTCCCCCACCAGTGGCTGCTGTTGACGACCCCGAGAAAAATTCAGAAGGCGATGTTGCGTACGTTAACCATCCTAGTGATAGAAGAATTGTTACTGAGGATACAGTTTTAAAAATTATGGAGTTTAATAATATTCCTTGTTCTTTTCATGGGCTTTTAGATACAGGTAGCCCTGTTTCTCTTATTTCTAATGAAATTCTTGATAATTTCGGTGTTCCTAGTAATCTTATTAAAAAAGTTAATTCCTCTTACAAAGCTGTAAATGGTACTCCCATTAACATTACCGGGTCAGTCAATGTTCCTATTAAGTTAGATTTGTTGCCGAATTATATTCCAAATATGACCTTTTTGGTCCTTAAAGATAGTTCATTTACTTCTAAATTGATTCTTGGACGTGATTTTCTTAAAAATCATAAGATTGCTGTTGCAATTAATCCTTCGGATGAAGATGTAAATGATAAAGTAAATCTATTTTCTGAGATTGCTTGTACAGATATAATTGAGAAATCAGAAGATTTATTAGCAGAAATCAATACAGATTTTGACAAAGATGTAAATAGTAAACTAATTTCTGTACTTAAAGAAGTTGAAAACTGTGATACACCTCTAGTTGAGGACGATTATTTTGTTAAAGTTTATTTAAAAGACGATTCGATATTTGTACATTCTCCTAGAAGATTTGCATATAATGAGAAAATACAAATTAGAGAAATAACAGATGATTTATTATCTAGGAATATTATTAAAGAAAGTAATTCTCCATATTGCGCACGGATCGTTCCCGTTAGAAAGAAGAATGGTTCAATGCGTTTATGTGTTGATTTGCGCCCCCTTAATAGTAGAACTATTAAGCAAAAATATCCATTCCCGATCATAGAAGATTGTTTGGCTCAATTATGTGATAAGTCTATTTTCACGTTACTTGATCTCAAAGATGGTTTCCATCATATCAGGATTCATCCTGATCACACTAAATATTTCTCATTTGCTACTCCTGAAGGTCAATTTGAATATTTACGATTACCTTTTGGATTTTGCGAAGCTCCAGCGGAGTTCCAAAAACGATTAATAATGGTTTTACAACCACTAATCAGAGAAAATAAAGTAATTGTATATATTGACGATATACTTATTCCATCGTCTTCAATTCAGGAAAATCTAGACACTTTGAGACAAGTACTTGTTAAACTTAAACAATATGATTTTCATTTAAACCTTAAAAAATGTTTATTCTTAAAAACAACCATAGAGTATTTAGGATACATAATTACCCCTTCCGGAATTACCCTTAGTTCTCGGCACACGGAAGCCGTGTCAAATTTTCCTCAATCTACTAAGACGATCGAACTTCAAAGATTTTTGGGTCTGACTAATTATTTTAGGAAGTTTATCAAAAACTATGCAGTAATTACCAAACCTTTAAATTCTTTACTTAGAAAATCAGTCAAATTCAAATTTGATGACGTTTGTATTCAAGCTTTTAATTCTTTGAAAAAAGAATTAACTTCTTCACCGGTTTTGAAAATTTATAACCCTAATTTAGAGACTGAAATTCACACTGACGCTAGTGTTACTGCCATTGCTGGAATACTCCTTCAAAAGCAAAAAAGTGGTACGTGGGGTCCAGTATCTTTTTATAGTCAAAATACAAATAAGGCAGAAGCTAATTATCATAGCTTTGAGCTTGAGATGCTAGCTATTGTAAAGTCTATCGAGAGATTCCATATCTATTTGTATGGTTTAGACTTTACCATAGTCACTGATTGTCATGCCCTAGTCTTTGCAGTAAACAAAGCGAATATTAATCCACGTATAGCCCGTTGGATTCTCAAACTTCAAAATTATCGATTTAAGATATGTCATCGGGAAGGTCGTCGCATGATGCACGTAGACGCCCTTAGTCGTATTGTACATTTTATAGAATCAATGCCTTTAGAAAAGGAAATTCATTTCAGACAACTGAAAGATCCTAAGCTTAAAGCTTTTGCAACAAAACTTGAGTCTGAAGAAAATGAAAATTATGAACTCATTGATGGTCTTGTCTTTAAGAAAGGCAATTATAAATCTCGATTTGTTATTCCGGATGTTATGATTAATAACGTTTTACGTATGTATCATGATGATATGGCGCATTGCGGTCCCGAGAAAACTTATAAAGGAATTTCCGCGAATTATTGGTTTCCTTCACTTAAAAAGAAAATCAATAACTATATAGAAAATTGTATAATATGTTTATTGAATAACGCTGCTGTAAATTCGCGTGAAGGTGAACTTCAGATATCAGATTCCCCCTCTAAGCCATTTGAGATTTTTCATGCAGATCATTTTGGTCCTATTAAGGAATCTCATGACGGTTTCAAACATATTTTACTAGTTATAGATGCCTTTAGTAGATATACTTGGCTTTTCGCTACAAAATCAACTAATTCTCGTGAAACAATCAAAAACCTATCTGTCATTTTTAAAAATTTTGGGAATCCTTCTGTTCTTGTTTCTGACAGAGGAACAGCGTTCACCTCACAAGAATTCGCTAACTTTTTAAAACATTATAATGTTGTTCATCGACAGGTAGCTGTAGCGGCACCTTGGGCTAATGGTTTGATCGAAAGAGTAAATACATTTCTAAAATCTTCTTTAAGAAGAATAATCGAGGATGATCAATTGTGGAACGCACACTTGGACACCGTGCAATATGTGATCAATAACACATACCACTCCTCGGTGAAAGCTACCCCATCGAAATTATTGTTTGGAGTGGAAATGAAAAGACACCCGAATGCTGAATTAATAAGTTTCCTAAATAAAATATCTAAATTCGAATTTAACGTTATTGAAAACAGGGATATAGCAAGAGAACTTGCTATAGAGTCTTCTAATAAAATAAAGAATTATAATAAAGAATACTACGATGAAAGGCATAAGAAGCCTACTTTGTATAATGTAGATGATTATGTTTTAATCAAAGATTCAATTCTAAAACCAGGCGAGGATAAAAAATTAAAGCCTGTTTACAAAGGTCCATATGTCATCACTAAAATTTTAAACAATAATAGATACGTCGTTAAAAAATATCCCTGGATTCAATATAACTTCCAGACCATACAATTCTGTATTATCTTCCGATCGGATTAAACCGTGGAGTAAACTTTAAAAAAAATGTAACTATGTTTTTGTTTATACTAATGTACATATTAATACTAATTGTACATATTGCGTTTAATTTTAATATATATTATTAAGAAATTTCGATCAATACCGTCATGTATTATGTTTGTTTTAGCGCTCTTGTTAAAAATACTTTTTAATATTGTTCTGATTATAATATTCAGCGCTAGAAATAAGTACCAAAGACCATTTAACCAAATTCGGCTTAGGCTTTTTAATTATGTATATTTAGGTAAAATTTCAATTATGTTTTTATAGTCTTTAATATTTATTATATAATATTGTAAAATGGATCATTCGGGACGAATGACTAGGTCAGGTATGGCCGAAGCTGTAAGACGCTATAGGGCTTATAACCCATTCGGCATAACTTACTGCTGCCATCTGTATTGCGCGCGCAGCCGTTGTCTCGTTGCATGTCAACTCAACAACAGCGCCTTCAATTGTTAGTTGCTTAGCAACCTATGTTTGTTAGTGTTGCGAGGCAACCATAGATTGTTAAGAGTTCGAGGTACGGAGGAGTGAGTTGAATCGCGACTCGTGTACCGGCTCTCATACAGTCAAGACCGTTTACTTATTTCTCCGTGCGCTCTTCCTCGCTATCCGCGTGAGCGCCCGTTAAGTATTTGATACGCGAGATCCAATCGTTAAAGTGTTACAGTTGTGACAGAAACAAATATCGTTTGTTAATAAACAACCAGTTCTAGCAAATCCTTTCACGCCTTCATTCCTGACACATAAATCTCATTAACCCCTCGGTACATCCTCACAGTTGTTTTCCGGGGGCTTTCGGTCTGGAAAGACGCGTGTCATATTCGGTTACGAATATTAATGAATGCTGTACTCCTGTTGTATATAATATTTCTGTGTATAAAGTTGTTCTCCTTTTTACGGAAGTGTCCTTTTATTGCGTGTGCGCGTGTGTGAGAAAGTGAGAGATCGACGAACGCAACAATATGTTTGAAAAAGGATATACGCCTAATTGGTCAACTGAAATATTTGTAATAGATAAAGATTTTAAAAACATACCTCCATATTATCATATTAAAGATATGAAAGGTGAAGAGATTAAGGGAACTTTTTATGAACAAGAACTACAAAAAACTAAAATTCCAACTAACATCTATTTAGTTGAAAAAATATTTTAAAAAAAAGGAAATAAAGTTTATGTTAAATGGCTAGGCTTTGATAATACACATAACCAATGGATAAATAAGAAGGATCTAATCACTTCGTAAGCATCCTTCGGGCTTAGCGTCCCTTGGACTTGTATTATAATTGGTCTTGATTCAGAGTTTAACACTCTTGGAATTTAGGATTTCTGTCAATATTTGGAAGGTTTTTTTTCCAATATTTTAGTTTCTTTCAATATTTTAGAAGTGCTTCTTTTTTGTTGCTTTTATGAATGATTTTGGTGTTTTTGCTTCCTCATAGAGGAAGCTTTGTTTTCGTGACAAAATTTTTTTTCGAGTTTTCTATTGTTTGGCTCAATTATGTGATAAGTCTATTTTCACGTTACTTGATCTCAAAGATGGTTTCCATCATATCAGGATTCATCCTGATCACACTAAATATTTCTCATTTGCTACTCCTGAAGGTCAATTTGAATATTTACGATTACCTTTTGGATTTTGCGAAGCTCCAGCGGAGTTCCAAAAACGATTAATAATGGTTTTACAACCACTAATCAGAGAAAATAAAGTAATTGTATATATTGACGATATACTTATTCCATCGTCTTCAATTCAGGAAAATCTAGACACTTTGAGACAAGTACTTGTTAAACTTAAACAATATGATTTTCATTTAAACCTTAAAAAATGTTTATTCTTAAAAACAACCATAGAGTATTTAGGATACATAATTACCCCTTCCGGAATTACCCTTAGTTCTCGGCACACGGAAGCCGTGTCAAATTTTCCTCAATCTACTAAGACGATCGAACTTCAAAGATTTTTGGGTCTGACTAATTATTTTAGGAAGTTTATCAAAAACTATGCAGTAATTACCAAACCTTTAAATTCTTTACTTAGAAAATCAGTCAAATTCAAATTTGATGACGTTTGTATTCAAGCTTTTAATTCTTTGAAAAAAGAATTAACTTCTTCACCGGTTTTGAAAATTTATAACCCTAATTTAGAGACTGAAATTCACACTGACGCTAGTGTTACTGCCATTGCTGGAATACTCCTTCAAAAGCAAAAAAGTGGTACGTGGGGTCCAGTATCTTTTTATAGTCAAAATACAAATAAGGCAGAAGCTAATTATCATAGCTTTGAGCTTGAGATGCTAGCTATTGTAAAGTCTATCGAGAGATTCCATATCTATTTGTATGGTTTAGACTTTACCATAGTCACTGATTGTCATGCCCTAGTCTTTGCAGTAAACAAAGCGAATATTAATCCACGTATAGCCCGTTGGATTCTCAAACTTCAAAATTATCGATTTAAGATATGTCATCGGGAAGGTCGTCGCATGATGCACGTAGACGCCCTTAGTCGTATTGTACATTTTATAGAATCAATGCCTTTAGAAAAGGAAATTCATTTCAGACAACTGAAAGATCCTAAGCTTAAAGCTTTTGCAACAAAACTTGAGTCTGAAGAAAATGAAAATTATGAACTCATTGATGGTCTTGTCTTTAAGAAAGGCAATTATAAATCTCGATTTGTTATTCCGGATGTTATGATTAATAACGTTTTACGTATGTATCATGATGATATGGCGCATTGCGGTCCCGAGAAAACTTATAAAGGAATTTCCGCGAATTATTGGTTTCCTTCACTTAAAAAGAAAATCAATAACTATATAGAAAATTGTATAATATGTTTATTGAATAACGCTGCTGTAAATTCGCGTGAAGGTGAACTTCAGATATCAGATTCCCCCTCTAAGCCATTTGAGATTTTTCATGCAGATCATTTTGGTCCTATTAAGGAATCTCATGACGGTTTCAAACATATTTTACTAGTTATAGATGCCTTTAGTAGATATACTTGGCTTTTCGCTACAAAATCAACTAATTCTCGTGAAACAATCAAAAACCTATCTGTCATTTTTAAAAATTTTGGGAATCCTTCTGTTCTTGTTTCTGACAGAGGAACAGCGTTCACCTCACAAGAATTCGCTAACTTTTTAAAACATTATAATGTTGTTCATCGACAGGTAGCTGTAGCGGCACCTTGGGCTAATGGTTTGATCGAAAGAGTAAATACATTTCTAAAATCTTCTTTAAGAAGAATAATCGAGGATGATCAATTGTGGAACGCACACTTGGACACCGTGCAATATGTGATCAATAACACATACCACTCCTCGGTGAAAGCTACCCCATCGAAATTATTGTTTGGAGTGGAAATGAAAAGACACCCGAATGCTGAATTAATAAGTTTCCTAAATAAAATATCTAAATTCGAATTTAACGTTATTGAAAACAGGGATATAGCAAGAGAACTTGCTATAGAGTCTTCTAATAAAATAAAGAATTATAATAAAGAATACTACGATGAAAGGCATAAGAAGCCTACTTTGTATAATGTAGATGATTATGTTTTAATCAAAGATTCAATTCTAAAACCAGGCGAGGATAAAAAATTAAAGCCTGTTTACAAAGGTCCATATGTCATCACTAAAATTTTAAACAATAATAGATACGTCGTTAAAAAATATCCCTGGATTCAATATAACTTCCAGACCATACAATTCTGTATTATCTTCCGATCGGATTAAACCGTGGAGTAAACTTTAAAAAAATGTAACTATGTTTTTGTTTATACTAATGTACATATTAATACTAATTGTACATATTGCGTTTAATTTTAATATATATTATTAAGAAATTTCGATCAATACCGTCATGTATTATGTTTGTTTTAGCGCTCTTGTTAAAAATACTTTTTAATATTGTTCTGATTATAATATTCAGCGCTAGAAATAAGTACCAAAGACCATTTAACCAAATTCGGCTTAGGCTTTTTAATTATGTATATTTAGGTAAAATTTCAATTATGTTTTTATAGTCTTTAATATTTATTATATAATATTGTAAAATGGATCATTCGGGACGAATGACTAGGTCAGGTATGGCCGAAGCTGTAAGACGCTATAGGGCTTATAACCCATTCGGCATAACTTACTGCTGCCATCTGTATTGCGCGCGCAGCCGTTGTCTCGTTGCATGTCAACTCAACAACAGCGCTTTCAATTGTTAGTTGCTTAGCAACCTATGTTTGTTAGTGTTGCGAGGCAACCATAGATTGTTAAGAGTTCGAGGTACGGAGGAGTGAGTTGAATCGCGACTCGTGTACCGGCTCTCATACAGTCAAGACCGTTTACTTATTTCTCCGTGCGCTCTTCCTCGCTATCCGCGTGAGCGCCCGTTAAGTATTTGATACGCGAGATCCAATCGTTAAAGTGTTACAGTTGTGATAGAAACAAATATCGTTTGTTAATAAACAACCAGTTCTAGCAAATCCTTTCACGCCTTCATTCCTGACACATAAATCTCATTAACCCCTCGGTACATCCTCACAGTTGTTTTCCGGGGGCTTTCGGTCTGGAAAGACGCGTGTCATATTCGGTTACGAATATTAATGAATGCTGTACTCCTGTTGTATATAATATTTCTGTGTATAAAGTTGTTCTCCTTTTTACGGAAGTGTCCTTTTATTGCGTGTGCGCGTGTGTGAGAAAGTGAGAGATCGACGAACGCAACAATATGTTTGAAAAAGGATATACGCCTAATTGGTCAACTGAAATATTTGTAATAGATAAAGTTTTTAAAAACATACCTCCATATTATCATATTAAAGATATGAAAGGTGAAGAGATTAAGGGAACTTTTTATGAACAAGAACTACAAAAAACTAAAATTCCAACTAACATCTATTTAGTTGAAAAAATATTTAAAAAAAAAGGAAATAAAGTTTATGTTAAATGGCTAGGCTTTGATAATACACATAACCAATGGATAAATAAGAAGGATCTAATCACTTCGTAAGCATCCTTCGGGCTTAGCGTCCCTTGGACTTGTATTATAATTGGTCTTGATTCAGAGTTTAACACTCTTGGAATTTAGGATTTCTGTCAATATTTGGAAGGTTTTTTTTCCAATATTTTAGTTTCTTTCAATATTTTAGAAGTTCTTCTTTTTTGTTGCTTTTATGAATGATTTTGGTGTTTTTGCTTCCTCATAGAGGAAGCTTTGTTTTCGTGACAAAATTTTTTTTCGAGTTTTCTATGCCAATGTGTTTAGAATGTTCCAAAACGTCGAAAAATCATATTCCTAAAAAATGTCTGTATGTATGTATGTATGTGTGTGTGTGTGTGTGTGTGTGTGTGTGTGTGTGTGTGTGTGTGTGTGTGTGTGTGTGTGTGTGTGTGTGTGTGTGTGTGTGTGTGTGTGTGTGTGTGTGTGTGTGTGGTGTGTGTGTGTGTGTGTGTGTGTGCGCGTGTGCGCGTGTGCGCGAGTGCGCGTGTGCGCGAGTGCGCGTGTGCGCGTGTGCGCGTGTGCGCTTGTGCGCGTGTGCGCGTGTGCGCGTGTGCGCGTGGGCGCGTGTGCGCGTGGGCGCGTGTGCGCGTGGGCGCGTGTGCGCGTGGGCGCGTGGGCGCGTGTGCGCGTGTGCGTGTGTGCGTGTGTGTGTGCGTGTGTGTGTGTGTGTGTGTGTGTGTGTGTGTGTGTATGTATGTATGTACGCGATATTTTGTACAACCTCTAACTTCCGCAATTTTTGAGATACCGGGTTAAATTTTTTTTACATAGATAGAGTATCATTCAAAGATGGTTGGTATTGAATTTGGTGAGAATCGATGAAAAGGTTCATTTTTTATAAAATTTTTAATTTTTTGAGAAATGTCTGTATACATTGTAACTTTCGCAAATTTTGAGATATCAGGTTAAATTTTTTTAGATGGATAAATTATTATTAAAGGATAGTTACTACTGAATTTGGTGAGTATCGATGAAAGGGTTTATTTTTTATAAAATTTTGAATTTTTTGAGAAATGTCTGTACACGCTGTAACTTTCAGAAAATTTGAGATATCGGATTAAATTTTTTTACATGAATAGAGTATTATTAAAGGATATTTGATATTGAATTTAGTGAGGGTCGGTGAAAGAAATCATTGTAATTTTTATTTCGCTCACAAAGCTTCCTCTATGAGGAAGCAAAAATTGAAAAATCCGCATGCTTAAAGCAGCTTAAGCATTGTAAGATAAAATGATGAGGAAGCAATGTGCAAGTTTCTAATTTGCACAACTCTACTTGTTTTAGCTGATTTTGGTGCAGGAAAAAATGTGGCCCAGAACATACCCTTTTATATACTACTTCCAGGCTATCAGTTTTGCGGGCCGGGAACTCATTTAGAAACGCGATTGGCTAGAGACATCGAGGTATCAATCCATTGGATGCCGCGTGTCGCGAGCATGACATAGCTTATTCCCGAAGCAACGATCTCGGTCAACGACATGTTGCGGATAATATACTCGCCACGAAAGCGCGAACACGTATTACCGCGAGAGATTTGACTCTTGGCGAAAGAGCGACCGCTACAGCTGTTTGGGCAGCTATGAAAGCAAAGACAAAATTCGGTATGGGGATGAAAACAAAAAAATCATCGATGAAGAAAAAGACTGTGAAAAAACGAATACTTCCTATAGCGAAGCGCAGTGGTATCTTACCAATTTTACCATTATTGGGAGTTCTCGGTTCGTTGGCTGGCGGAGCAGCGGGAATCGCGAAAGCGGTGAACGATAGCAAAGCGGCGCAACGTTAGCTCGAAGAAATGCAGCGTCATAATTGCGCCATGAAAGGTCACGGATTTTATCTCGCTCCATACAAGCGTGGACGAGGGTTCTCAACAGCGACTAAGAAAAAAAAACGTCAAAATAACGATAAAAATGCCTGCCGGTGTAACAACCAATGTACAATTGGAGCAACTTGCAAGACGTATGCGTATACCATTTTTTAGAGGCATTTTCATGCGAAATAATTTACCGATAAACGGTGTACGACGAAATGAGAGCGGTATCGTCAATTTGGATGACATCGATGGTTCCGGTACTCATTGGGTTGCGTATGCAAAGAGGGGAGATCGTGTAGTATACAGGGTGTCCTAAACCACCCGTACACCCCTTTTCTTTTAAAAACTAAGCATTTTAGAGAAAAACGTTTTGAACAAAAATTGTATGGTTTTGAGGGGAACATAAGATGGTGTCATTGGTTTGACCTTGGATCGCATCGTTAAGGTCAAGTCAAGGACGCCTTTAATTTCTTAAATGGAATCCCCTATTTTTTATTGCATATTCTTATAGCTTATGTCGAAAGCTTTCCAAAACACTATAATAAAGTATTTTTTCATTAAGTACTTTTTGAGTTATTTTATATTTTAGTCTGACATATTTTGATATAAAAAATAAAATATCTCGTAAAATATTTAGTTCTCGATAATCTTACCGTAATACTTTTATGTTCAGAATAATGGGACAAATCAATTAGCATAAAAAAAAATTGTTTGTAAGAAAGAGTATGTAATTATTTACAATGTATTTTTTTAAACAATTATTTGTTTTTCTCTTTACACTAATTGATTTGTCTCATTATTCTGAACATAAAAGTATTACGGTAAGATTATCGAAAACTAAATATTTTACGAGATATTTTATTTTTTATATCAAAATATGTTAGATTAAGATATAAAATAACTCAAAAAGTACTTAATGAAAAAATACTTTATTATAGTGTTTTGAAAAGCTCTCGAGATAAGCTACAAAAATGTGCAATAAAAAGTAGGCGATTCCATTTAAAAAATTGAAGGTGACCTTGCCTTTTTATGGAAAAAAAAATGTTTGGTCCATTTTTATTATTGCAATTTGTTGCCGGTTAGAAACTGATAAATTTCTGTTTATTACTTTTTTATGTCAGATTATTGTAAGTGCCTTAAAAATCGTGGCGACCGTTACGAGGACCACCCTGTATACATATACATATACATATATTGTATATATACAGGGTGTCCGGTAAAGATTGTGCCAACGCTCGTGAGCGGTTAGAGCACAGTAAATTGAACAGAAAAGTCCTGTAACATTTTTTTATTATAACGCTTATAAAGGAGTTATTATTGAATAAAGGAGTTATTATTGAATATAATAACACCTTTATATATATATATATATATACAGGGTGTCTCACAACCTCCGTTAAATACTTTAATAGTGTATTCTAGAGATAAAATAGAGTCAAAAATTCTAATACAAAAATTTTGAGGCTGCAATAGTTTTTGAGTTATAAGCGATCAAAATCTGCCAATGATATCGCGTAGAGCCCCGCGCTCAGATCCGTAACTACACATACACGCATACTGATCTCTGTCATCTGTTATTATTTTACAAATCAGGTAATATTGATTTTTACTGCACAGCTGATTTTATTGTTTCTTATGTGCATAAATATTATGTACGATGATCAGCTGATATTAATGAACTATAAATGTTGTACGTAAAATATTTAATTTTTTCTTAAATAATAGTTTAGATGGTTGATTAATTATTATATTTAAGTAGAAATATAAACTTAATATTTTCATACATTTAAGTGTTACGTCCTGGCGATTCCACGATTCCTTCCTTCCGCGAAGTGTCGGCAACGATCGTCGATTGGTGAGACAAACGAACCGCTCAGTAAACAGACCAACGTAAAAGATCGATGATAAAAATATGCCGGTCTCCTCAAGGTAATATAAATTTTTCTAACGAAATACCCAACAAACACAGCTGCATCTATAATAATAAAATTTTCCAACGAATATTCAGTAAACACAGCTGCACCAATAACAATAAAATTATTATAGAAGAATAGGATCTTTTTTCTAATCTGAACACGTGCAAGTAATCTTTGAACGAATATCGAACTCACCAATGGACGATCACTACGAGTAAAACGCGAAAAGTAGGAGAAACACCCCGCCTAACGAAGACACTGGCACATTTTTAATTTGCTAAGATTGAAAAATTCCCACTTCTGCTCAAATTCAATTCGTCGAAGATTTGGAAGATTCTCACTCTTAGAATTAGAATACGCCCCAAAAAGAAAATTATAAAAAGAGAACTCGCGAACACATCAGCCTCTCTTACTTTGCAACTCTCAATCCGAGTACTCTTGCTCCGTGTTGTGACTCGCGAGTTAGTTGGGAAAACCAGTGTCTTCCACCGGCGTCTCACCACCATTTACACTCATCAACCGAAGGTCCGAACGCACCACGAGACTAGCCCTTTCATCATTATTAAATCAACAGCAAAAGTAAGCTTCAACTATTTTATTATTACATATATACGCGACTGAAACATTATTATTTACACTGGTTTCGTAGTGAGAACCAGATCCGGAAAAATATATATATATCGGCCCATGAACCTAGTCCATCGCAGGACTCGGCAGGCGTTGACGCGACCGTTCGCGATTCTCATCGTCAAATTAACAAGATTTAGGAGTAAGGCTGACTCACATCACCCAAGATCACCATCCACCGCAGTCACAACCTCCCCCCTTTCCCCTTACTATTTCTCACCCAGCTACTCCCCAGTTTATTCCCCCGAACCGCCTTCTTCCCCGAGATCATTCTCCTCATTATCCACTGTCCTTTTGCACAATTCACCCCCATCTTCCTTGCAGTGTTCAGAAGCAGAATTCCTAAAAGCCATAGACGAGTTCTGCGACGAACTACCTGATTTAGAATCACCTTCGTCCTATCAAGACTAAATTGAATTAAATTCAAATCTCCTTTCACTTTCTCTCCATAATCCTTACTTCCTACCTCACCCACACACGCACACATGTTTTGTTTTTTTTTTTATTATTAAGTAAATCACATTGTATCACCCAGTCAGATTCTAAATTTAACAGTAAAATCATTCCATTGCATTTCTGACTGATGTCCTCCGTACTGATGTAACACCCGCGAATTAAAAAAAAAACACACATACACATGTACACTCACCAAGAAATTATATTCTATTTTTCATTTTTCTTATATAATCATGTATATCCATTTACTTTAAAATGAATAAATTTATATTTTGTTAATTTAAAAATCAAAATAACTCATTATTAACCCCCGCTCATTCCCAGTAGAAAGATCGCACTTGGTCCCATCCCGCGTAAAAGAGATTAAATTCTCTTACCAAAAAGGGACCGCCGAGCGAACTTCCGAAAACAGTGTAATAGCGACTCAGTCGTTTACCTGCTTTTCGGATCTGTCAGTTCGTTCGACCCGATACCAAACGCCACGAGACGTTTGACTACGGGATAAATAAAGATAGTTGTTGCGCCCTTCCGTCGACTCATCCTTCCCCGAGTCTGGACGTAACATACTGCTCTTTAAATTTTGGGGGCTCGTCCGGGATTGTAATGTGCGATCTTTTAAACTGGAATGAGTAAAGGGACAAGAGGTACAGCTGATAAAGATGAAGTAGAACGATATTTTCAGCTTGCTCAAGACACATACAATCGAACAAAATCTAATAAATCAGAAACACATCACACTTCCACTCCTAATAAAACTACAAAAAACATTAATTTTTCATTAGACGAAACCGTAATTGAAAAAGATTTTGAGAAAAAGTTTAGCGAAACAGCGGCCGAGTCTCATTTTGCCGATTCCTGCGATAAGACTATTATACCTGAATTTTATAAATACGAAAAAAAGAAAGACCCGAGCGGTACCGGCGGCAACATGACTCAAAATAATCCTTTCGCTACTTTGAAATACGCGGTCGAAGCCGTCCCTTATTTTGACGGTCAAAATATTCCATTAAATTATTTTATCGAGGGATGTGAAGAAGCGAAATCCATGTTGCCTAGTGAGGCTGAATCACAGTTTACCAAAATAATAAGAACCAGGATAATAGGGGAGGCTCGCCGAACTATACAAGGTCAAGATTTTGATAGCGTTTCTCAAATAACTAAATATTTAAAACAAATTTATGGACCAGCAAAAAACGTTTATCAATTACAAGGGGAATTGGGTTGTATATATCAAAAGGGTGATGAAGATGTAATTACTTATGCAAATAGAGTAAAGATTCTTGGAAAACAAATTTTAGAAACATATAGAAGTTCGGGAAACGTGTCGTCTGACCAAAATATTAAAGCATCATTAGAAAAGGACATGTGCAAGTGTTTTATTAGAGGATTAAAACCAGAGATTGAACAACGAGTTGCAAGAAATTTATTAAATGTACAAGAAACTGCAGCCGACGCTATAAGGATAGAGAGAGAGCTCCGAGCAATGACAGATTTACGACAGGGAATAGATAGCATTTCAGGTAGACAGAAAAGTAACAATCTAAAAGAAATTTGTCAAATCTGTTATAAGGAAGGGCACGTAGGCAGTAACTGCAAGAAATATTTACAAACATCTCAACAAATTAATAACCAGATTGATTTAGGAACCGCGATATTAGTATGTCAAATTTGTAAAAAACGTGGGCATGGAGCAGAGAAATGCCGCTTTCGCGATCCACAACAACGCCGACCGGTAAACGTAGTTCAAGGGAAGATAATAACTTGTCAGTTATGCTTAAAATCCGGTCATGATGCAAAATCTTGCCGACAGAGTAATACAACCAACAACAATAAAAATTCGGTAATTTGTCAATGGTGCGAAAGACCCGGCCATTCTGCAAATAATTGCTGGAAGAAACAGAATGAACAACGTTATACGGAAAATAAAGCTCGTGTAACTTGTCAAATTTGCAACAACTTCGGACACATTGCTAAGGATTGTCGATCAAAACTAAATCAGCAAACGGGATCCAGAAATTCTCTATTCTGCCGCTATTGCAAGGAGCAAGGTCATCTTCTCGAAAATTGTCAATTACGCCATGCCAGTAATTTTCGGAAAAAAGAAAATAATCAGGGAAACTACAACGGCCCCTCGACGTCGGGTGCACAACAGGGGTCCGAACGAGAGCCGCACCCGTCCAAAACTCAAGCAGCCAAGTAGACAAGGACAGAACTACCATAAGGCCCGTGACTGTAAATCTCGACAAACATAGTCGCGTGCCTACCGTTCAAATTAACATCGATAACTTAGCTACTCGTATAACTTTTATGCTAGACACGGGATCTGGACCTAATATAATTAAAGAAAATCTAATTCCCGAAGAAATAAATATTAATTACACTAATATCCTCAAATTGAATGGCATAAATAATTATCCTGTGTACACCTTAGGTGAAATTACATTAACTCTTTTTGAAATACCGGTTATATTTCATATTGTATCTAACGATTTTCCAATTTCGCAATCCGGCATATTAGGAAACGATTTCTTTAAACAAACTTCATCGAAAATAGATTACGCACAAGGGCACTTGGATGTCTCCGGAATCAACATACCTTTCTTATCACCTGAAGCCATTATAGTAGCTCCGCGATCCGAATCATTATTTTATGTAAGAATAGAAAATCCAGAACAAAAAGTAGGATATATACCGAGACTAAAGGTGGCACATGGAATTTATTTGGGAGATACCATCGTGGAGAACGTTGCTGGAAAGGCATATTTAAACGTTATAAGTACTTTAGATGAAGAGGCGGAAGTACATGTTCCGACTTTGCGCCTAAAATCATTGAGTGAATTATTAGACGACCATGATTCAAAAATTGAGGCTCTAAACAATCCAGAAGAAGCAAGGAATAAGGAAGAAGAAACTACTTACAAATTCGACGATTATGAAAATAATATGAATATTGAAAATAAAGGTGAAAATGTGGATGAAGAAAATATTATTATCGAAGAAATTAATTATGAAGACGAAGAACAAACCTTAAATAAAGAAGGAAATAAAAATAAGAATAAAATTAAAAATGAAGACGAGATAAAAAATAAAACTGAGAGGAAAAATAAAAAATCAGACGATTCAAAAATTCTTGGAGAGGGAAATAACCAAACCTCTCTTGAAAATGTAATAAATCCAACCATTCCTGGAGGGGGAAGTTATCAAACCTCTCCTAAAAATTTAATTAATTTAAAAACCCTCGAAGAGAGAAATTACCAATCCTCTCAAGAAGGGAATAATTCTAGGATTTCGGAGGGAAATTTCCAAACCTTGTCAGAAAATCCTAGCTCCGTCGATTGCGAGGAGGAAAAATGTCAAACCTCACTACGTATTTCGGCAAAATCTCATTCCAAAAAAGGGAGAAGTCCTTTATCCTCCCTGGATATCAAATTTCCTAAGGTTGGATTATTTAAAGAAGAAAATGATAATGAATTAAAAACCTCTCATGTTACAATAAAAGACCTCCTTGAAGAGGCACAAAAATATAATTTAAATATTAAAAATTCGAATCTACGAAATATGAAAAATAAAAATAAACCGTCTTCAAAAATTCTTATATCCTTGTTGAATAAATCTCAAGAAATTTTAGAAAAATTTATGCGAAAACGCAAAACAAGATATAAAAGAAAACAAGAAGTTGAAAATTATAATTTGCATAATTGTCTAACAATCTCCGAGGAAAAGGGAAAGAATCGACCCGCCGAAATCATAGAATCATTGCGATTAGAACATTTAAATGAAACAGAAAGAAAAAGCATTATAAAATTAATAACGGACAGTCAAGATCGATTTCATATTCCTGGAGAAAAATTAACCGCAACTCACGTCTTACAACATCGAATACCTACTACAGATGACCAACCAATAAACACTCGTCAGTATCGATTTCCGCAAATTCATAAAGAAGAAATAAACAAGCAGGTAGAAGAACTGTTAGAAGGAGGAATTGTAAAACACTCACAATCGCCATATAACACGCCTATATGGATTGTACCTAAGAAAGAAGACTCCAAAGGAAATAAACGATGGAGAATGGTATTAGATTTTCGCGCTTTAAATGATAAAACTATCGGAGATGCATATCCTTTACCAAATATCGTCGATATATTAGACCAATTAGGAGGAGCTCGATATTTTTCAGTATGCGATTTAGCATCTGGATTTCATCAAATAAAAATGGACCGCGAAGATGGTCATAAAACAGCTTTCACTACTCCTTTTGGACATTACGAATTCGACCGAATGCCGTTCGGTCTAAAAAATGCTCCGGCTACTTTCCAGCGCCTAATGGACTTAGTATTAACTGGGTTACAAGGCAAAGAATTATTCGTTTATATGGACGACATTGTTATCTATGCAACGTCTTTAGAAGAACACGAAAGAAAATACAACGCTTTAATGGAACGTCTTCGAGAAGCTAATTTAAAATTACAGCCAGACAAATGCGAATTTTTGAAAACAGAAGTAACTTATCTGGGACATGTAATCAGTAAAGACGGAGTAAAACCAGATCCGAAAAAATTAGAAGCGGTACAACGATTTCCAAGACCTAAAACACCTAAGAATATTAAACAATTTTTAGGACTTGCAGGATATTACAGACGCTTTATACCGAATTTTTCAAAATTCGCCAAACCATTAACAAATTTATTAAAAACCGACACCCGCTTCGAGTGGACATCTGTGCAAGAAGAATCTTTTGAAATTTTAAAACAAAAACTGTGCGAAGAGCCAGTACTGCAATACCCAGATTTTTCAAAATCATTTATTTTAACGACCGATGCATCTGGAATAGCCGTCGGAGGAATATTATCACAAGGAGAAATAAATAAAGACCTACCGATAGCATACGCCTCACGAACCTTAACAGATAATGAATTAAAATACGATACATACGAAAAAGAAGCACTAGCTATTGTATATTGCGTTAAACATTTTCGACCATACTTATACGGAAGAAAATTCACTTTAGTTACAGATCATAAACCATTGATGTGGTTTAAAAACGCACAAGACGCAAATATGCGAATACTTCGTTGGAGATTAAAATTAGCAGAATATGATTATGAGGTTGTATACAAAGCGGGAAAAACAAACGTAAACGCAGACGCATTATCCAGAAATCCTGTAAATATCGAGGAAATAGATTGTAAAATTATAAAAAACAAGAAACTTTTAAACCCAGATAACCCTAAAGATGCAAGATTAATTGCCGAACTATTAGAAAAATCCGATAGCGAAGAAGAAGAAGAAGAAGATGACGATTTCCATTTATATCTTTCCGATATGGAAGAAAATGAAGAAATAATAGCTGAAAGCGATTTATTAAATAACAATAACGATACTCTTCCATTTACACAAACAGAATTAAACGAACCAGATTATTTATCAATTACTGAAAAAGCTTTAATACACGATCCTCCTAAACAAAATAAAATTCAAACAAGAAGCCGAACTGCAAGACAAAGTATTGAACAAAATAAAATAACCAACGAATTGCATAGTGACGAGGGAGAGATCGAAGAAATCGAAGAAAGAAATGATCCGCCTGATAAAATTTCTGACAGTGAAAAAGAAGACGAAGAAGAAAATGAACAAGATATTATTAACAAAAATTTAAAATCGAGAAAAACGAAACCTGCATTTATTGAAAATAGAATAACTCATGGTAATGTCATAGACTCTCGAGAATTATTACTTTTACGAAAAGATAATATAGTATATTTCGTCGACACCCAGGGAAAACCTTTAGATTCAGGCTCACAAAAACTTTTCGAACGAAAAGAGCTTCCAAACCTAGGATCCCTTGTTCTAGGAAAGGTTAAGGCCATAAAAAATAAAAATCATTATCATGTGGCTTTACCTGTCAGCGAAGAACAACGAGAAGGCCCTACAGCTACTCTTAAACAAATTGTTAAAATCTTAACAGACTTACGGAAAATAACCGAAGATTTAAAATTAGAAACATTTAGTATTGCAAAAACCGAGTTTATTAATAATGTTCCATGGAATGACGTCAAATCACATATACAATCAATATTCACTGACGCTCCTACTAAAGTTATTATTTGCCACGGACTAATTAAATATCCACCGAAAGATTTACGTTCCGTTATAATCAGTGAAATGCATTGCTTACCGACGGGAGGACACCGGGGAGTCACAAAAACTTATAACAGAATAAAACATAATTATTACTGGGAAAACTTGAAAGCAGATGTTCAACGGTATATACAGCAATGTTTACAATGTCAATTGAAAAAACTTGTACGAGTAAAAACGAAACAACCAATGATAATCACAGACACACCAGGATCTTCTTTTGATAAAGTAGCCATGGATATCGTAGGCCCTTTACCTAAAACTGAAAGGGGAAACGAATATATTCTAACATTACAAGATCAATTAACTAAATTTTGCATGGGAATACCATTACCGAATCAAACTTCCGAAACCATCGCAGAAGCTTTTGTAGATCGATTTATTTGCGTACTTGGAGCACCAAAAGCAATATTAACGGATCAAGGCAGAAATTTCCTTAGCGATTTAATAAAGAAAATTGCAAAATTATTTAAAATTCGCAAATTTCGCACAACAGCCTTCCATCCTCAATCAAACGGATCATTAGAAAGATCACATCACGCATTAGGCGAATATTTAAAACAATACGCGAATGAACAAAAACAATGGGATAGATGGATTAGCCTTGCCATGTTTAATTATAATACGAGCGTACATGAAGCAACAAAGCACACTCCATATGAGTTGGTTTTTGGAAAGATAGCACGTGTTCCATCGAACGAACTTCTACCTCCAGGGGATAAATTAGCAAATTATGACGAATATTTAATAAATCTTGTAACTCAACTTCACGCAATTCAGGGAAACGCACGCGATAATGTCATTCAGGCGAAAATTAGATCAAAAAACTATTACGATAGAAAAATCAACCCACAAACCTTTAAACCGGGAGATCAAGTATTTTTATTAAAAGGTCCAAAACCAGGTAAATTCGGAGATCAATATACTGGGCCTCACGAAGTTCTAGAGATTTTTAATAAAAATAACGTCAAAATTAGGATAAAGAAAAATAGCCGAGTTGTACATCCTAACCGTTTACGAATTTCATATATCAAACCTACCGATAAAGAATAATTATCAAAGAAATAATTATGTAAACTTTCAGATGGACCTCAACATTAAGCGACTAATTGCGATACTGGTAGTGCTAATAAAAATTTATCAAACTCTTGGAATAATAGGGTACGACTGCGGATCTCCTTCGGCAAACCTAACAACCTTATCTTTATTAACTATCGAAGAATGTGATATACCACCACAAAATGTCAAACGCGAACAAGCATATATACAATTACTCCAAATTAACGAGTTCGAGTCAGTGAAAGTAATACAGTGTAAAGTTGAAATCGACCGACTAATTAAGAAATGCGGAATGTTCTCTCACACCATGGATGTATACAATGGAAAATATTCATATATAGAAGAAATACCCCGTGATATATGCAGGCGAATGCACGATTACGGTACTTACCAAATGGGAAGTACTTACATAACTGGCTTAAAATCAAATCAGACCACAACACGTCCAATAACACTCGCCGGCAACGTAGACAATGACGGAGAGTGTATCGGAGGAGCGTATTCCGATCCCTATGGAACATGGACAGATGTAATCGTACTCGCAAGCGTAAGAATTACGCTACAAGATTATGTAGCAGATGTAAAAATAAACACTAATCGAGTGCAGCTCAGGTCCGGCGTAGCATGTAAATTTGGCTCCACACATTGTACAGATGTAGAGGGAGGGGATACGTACTGGGATCCCGTACCTACCGATACATGCAAACTCTATAACTTCGGTATATTATTCGAAGGATACGCGTACAAAATAGTTGATAACGATAAAGATCATCCTCAAACAGTTTACTCTTTAACCACAGAAGATACAATATTTGCATTGACTAGCAAAGGAAAATACAATACGTGTGGATATTCATTAATAACAACTGAACATCCTAAATTATTAATTTTTGAGACCGTACGCGGTACCACTGTCTTTAAAAAGCAATCCGGCATCTCAAATCTCGATATCTTTACCTATATGAATTCTAAATTCGTATACGTGGAGAAACATGTCCGCACTCAGATAAATGAACTTTACAGGAACTTATTATTACACCAATGTAAATTAGAAAAACGAATGTTGCATAATGCATTAGCCATAGCTACTCAAGCACCTGACATTTTTGCATATCACCTAATGAAGGGACCTGGATATATGGCCCTTTTAGCAGGGGAAGTAATTCACATAATCAAATGTGTACCAGTGGATGTAAAACTCGCAAGAACAAAAGAATGTTACGACCAATTACCGGTAATCCGAGAAAATCGAACACATTTCTTAACACCTCAAACTCACATATTATTACAACAAGGAACGCAGACGACATGCAATCCATTTGCACCTGCCATGTACCTCTTAGGGGATTCATGGTACAAATTTATACCTAACCCGGTAGATACTTTACCACCAACGATTATGAAACCATTAACCAGGCCTACTTGGAAGTACATCAACCCTGGATCACTCGCCACTAGTGGCATATATTCTGAAGGAGAATTAAAAGATCTCAGAGACCATATAATGTTTCCGGCCGAACGACCGTCAGTGCTCAACACCGTAGCGAGAGGAGTGATGGGAAGATCCACTTCTCTACAGGGGGGCTCCATTTCCAATTTACTGGACGAAGCATCAATGGAAAAGATAGCCGCTTCCGCTTGGAAAAAATTCTGGAATAAGTTCCTATTTTTCGGTAATATCAGCGCTGGACTACTCGGCATATATCTAATTGCAAGAGTTTCCAAGTTAATATTAGACACCATTGTGCATGGATATGCCTTACATACCGTGTACGGATGGTCAATATATTTACTTGGAGCGATCTGGGATTCTCTTACAAATCTTTTATTACATCTGGGAAGACGGAGGCGACCCGAAAGACCACAGCCGAATCCACCACCACCACCACCGCCAAGCGCACCACAGGAAGATAATAAAGCAATAAACCTCACTAAACAAGAAACCCATAGCGCCATGGAAATGAATGCGGTATATCCTCTACTACGACCGGAAGAAAACTCTACCTATACGTTAGAGATAAGAGAATAAAAAGAGAAAGAAAGAAAAATCAATTTTTATTTTTATTTATTTTTTTTTTTTTTTTTTTGTGTTTAATAATAATAATAATAAGAGTAAAAAAAAATATAAATAAAAAATATATATATATATACAAAAAAGAGAGACGAAAATATTCAATCACTAAACGTCTTCTCCTCTCTTCCTCTCCATCAACCTAAACCAGTGGGACCCTCTTAAAACCTTTCCAATTATATCAAACTAGTCTTACCTATTTTTTAGAAAATGGAAATCCAGAACATCAATACCCACGAGTTAACCCGCGGACGATTGGAAGTATGGATAACTCGCGTAGAGTCCCCATTACTCTTCTGGGTCCAACTGAAAAACGGACAGAGAGACCTAATAGAGCTCATCGAAGAGCTTAACTTCCGGATGGACCGACGAAGTCACTACCTCCACTGTTGGCCCGAAGACTTGAGGGAAGATGAACCGTGCGCCATTCAAATAAAAAACATCTGGCAACGCGGTCTCATTATAAGAGTAAACACAGCGACGTCCATGGTGAAAATATCTCTGAGGGACTGGGGCATGACAGTCTGGAAACCGATGGGCCAGGTATACCTTCTGGAGGACAGATTCCGGGAATTGCCATGGCAGAGCATCAAATGCGGCTTGGCGCACACGGGCCCCGTAGTAAGAAGAGCTACGGAATGGCCCGAAAAAACGCGATTGCTGTGCAAAATTCTCGGAGATCGCCAAGAGAGATGGATACAGATTATTCATCCTCTGGGTGAAAGAGAAGCCATGGTAAAACTAATGATCTACAATGAGAATACCGAGGGGGCCCACAACCTGCGGGACTCATTAATCCAGCTGGGGCACGCGCGACTCATCGATGACGCCGCTGTAGACGTATTTCCCCACTTGCAAAATGAGGGGGAACCTTTAATTTAACCATCCTTTTTTTACATAAACCAATTACACAAAATACATATATAAAATTAAAAATATATATATATCCTATAGTATTAATAATAATAGTAATTTACATATATACGTATACTATTGTAGTAATAATAATAATAATAATAATAATAAATGCTTTTAGCTGAAAAAAAAAAGAAAAAAATATATATATATATATATATTCACGGTAACAATAACTTCCTTCATTATAAAAAAAAGGAAAAAAAAAAAAATTTTTCTTTTTATTTTTTATTTTATTTTTTTTCCATCATGCATATTTTATAATATCACCGTATTCTATTTTTACATTAACTAACTAACAAAAACAAAACTATCTTCTCTGACACTTTAGAACAATATTATCTGACCAGTGATCGCAAAAAGGGGACGTCAACTAACATCAGCAAGCCAAAGAGAGAGATACATGCATGTATAACATGTCATAAAAAAAAATTTACTCCAGCATTTGTCGATCGACAAGTCAGCATTGCATATCCATCAGCAAATCTATTTTCAACTCAGCATCCGGGCAAATAAGCCTGGACATTTTACTATGGGATCCAATATGATATCCCAATCAATGGCTAATTACTCACAGTAAACGAGAATACAAGCCAAGCATCGAGAGCCTTCCCGACAAGCTGCACCTGCGTTGTCCGGAGGACAATGATAGGTAGAAGAAAAAATGGGAATAAGAAAGAAAACAATATTCTATCTCTCTCACGAGGCAATAAAACCTCCAGCCAAAGACCCAAAGTTATCAATATTGGTCAGGTAAACGCTATGACAGTTTCACTTTTTTTTTTATGCCATAAAATGGGCACGCATAAGAAAAGATAGTTTTGTGTCAGAATTATATATAAGAATATAATAATTAACTAAAAATGTAAAAGAAGGACGAAGGAAAGAAGGAAGGGGTTTTGGTTGGTCGCCTTCTCTTTCCTCCTTCTTAATAAGCAAATTAGCATGCACAAAACTACATGCAATTTACGATACTTTAGTTATCCGCGAAAGGAAGGAATCCATTTCCTTTTTCCTGCAAATGTTGGGTTTTTCCCCAACATTTGTCTAAGGCCGGGGGTGTTACGTCCTGGCGATTCCACGATTCCTTCCTTCCGCGAAGTGTCGGCAACGATCGTCGATTGGTGAGACAAACGAACCGCTCAGTAAACAGACCAACGTAAAAGATCGATGATAAAAATATGCCGGTCTCCTCAAGGTAATATAAATTTTTCTAACGAAATACCCAACAAACACAGCTGCATCTATAATAATAAAATTTTCCAACGAATATTCAGTAAACACAGCTGCACCAATAACAATAAAATTATTATAGAAGAATAGGATCTTTTTTCTAATCTGAACACGTGCAAGTAATCTTTGAACGAATATCGAACTCACCAATGGACGATCACTACGAGTAAAACGCGAAAAGTAGGAGAAACACCCCGCCTAACGAAGACACTGGCACATTTTTAATTTGCTAAGATTGAAAAATTCCCACTTCTGCTCAAATTCAATTCGTCGAAGATTTGGAAGATTCTCACTCTTAGAATTAGAATACGCCCCAAAAAGAAAATTATAAAAAGAGAACTCGCGAACACATCAGCCTCTCTTACTTTGCAACTCTCAATCCGAGTACTCTTGCTCCGTGTTGTGACTCGCGAGTTAGTTGGGAAAACCAGTGTCTTCCACCGGCGTCTCACCACCATTTACACTCATCAACCGAAGGTCCGAACGCACCACGAGACTAGCCCTTTCATCATTATTAAATCAACAGCAAAAGTAAGCTTCAACTATTTTATTATTACATATATACGCGACTGAAACATTATTATTTACACTGGTTTCGTAGTGAGAACCAGATCCGGAAAAATATATATATATCGGCCCATGAACCTAGTCCATCGCAGGACTCGGCAGGCGTTGACGCGACCGTTCGCGATTCTCATCGTCAAATTAACAAGATTTAGGAGTAAGGCTGACTCACATCACCCAAGATCACCATCCACCGCAGTCACAACCTCCCCCCTTTCCCCTTACTATTTCTCACCCAGCTACTCCCCAGTTTATTCCCCCGAACCGCCTTCTTCCCCGAGATCATTCTCCTCATTATCCACTGTCCTTTTGCACAATTCACCCCCATCTTCCTTGCAGTGTTCAGAAGCAGAATTCCTAAAAGCCATAGACGAGTTCTGCGACGAACTACCTGATTTAGAATCACCTTCGTCCTATCAAGACTAAATTGAATTAAATTCAAATCTCCTTTCACTTTCTCTCCATAATCCTTACTTCCTACCTCACCCACACACGCACACATGTTTTGTTTTTTTTTTTATTATTAAGTAAATCACATTGTATCACCCAGTCAGATTCTAAATTTAACAGTAAAATCATTCCATTGCATTTCTGACTGATGTCCTCCGTACTGATGTAACACCCGCGAATTAAAAAAAAAACACACATACACATGTACACTCACCAAGAAATTATATTCTATTTTTCATTTTTCTTATATAATCATGTATATCCATTTACTTTAAAATGAATAAATTTATATTTTGTTAATTTAAAAATCAAAATAACTCATTATTAACCCCCGCTCATTCCCAGTAGAAAGATCGCACTTGGTCCCATCCCGCGTAAAAGAGATTAAATTCTCTTACCAAAAAGGGACCGCCGAGCGAACTTCCGAAAACAGTGTAATAGCGACTCAGTCGTTTACCTGCTTTTCGGATCTGTCAGTTCGTTCGACCCGATACCAAACGCCACGAGACGTTTGACTACGGGATAAATAAAGATAGTTGTTGCGCCCTTCCGTCGACTCATCCTTCCCCGAGTCTGGACGTAACATAAGAAATAAAGTTTATTTTTGTTTTGATCGCGCGAAGAAGTTTTGTGGAAGTCAATTTATTTATTTTATCTATCAGCAATAACAGATGACAGATCAGTATGTGTGTAAATGTAGTTACGAGCATGAGAGCGCAAATTCTACGCAATATTATTGGCGAACTTTGATCACTTATAACTCAAAAACTATTGTAGCCTCGATATTTTTGTATTAAGATTTTTGACACCATTTTACCTCTAGAATACGCTATTAAAATATTGTACGGAGGTTGTGAGACACCCTGTATATACAGGGTGGTCCATTTAAAAAGAGCCAGTCAAATATCTCGAAAAATATGGAAGATACGGAAAAACGTTTTAGACAAAAGTTGTTTGGTTCGAAGGGGGACATAAGATGGTGTCATTAATGTGACCTTGGATAGTCATTTGAAGGTCACATGAAGGTCACTTTCAATTTCTTAAATGGAACCCCCCCATTTTTTATTGCATATTCTTATAGCTTATGTCGAGAGCTTTCCAAAACACTATAATAAAGTATTTTTTCATTAAGTACTTTTTGAGTTATTTTATATTTTAATCTGACATATTTTGATATAAAAAATAAAATATCTCGTAAAATATTTAGTTTTCGATAATATTATCGTAATACTTTTATGTACAGAATAATGAGACAAATCAATTAGTATAAAGGAAAAAACAAATAATTGTTTTTAAAAATACATTGTAAATAATTACATACTTCTTCTTAAAAACAATTTTTTTTTACTAATTGATTTGTGTCATTATTCTGTACATAAAAGTATTACGGTAATATTATCAAAAACTAAATATTTTACGAGATATTTTATTTTTTATATCAAAATATGTCAGATTAAAATATAAAATAACTCAAAAAGTACTTAATAAAAAATAATTTATTATAATGTTTTGGAGAGCTCTCGAGATAAGCTATAAGAATATGCAATAAAAAATAGGGGATTCCATTTAAGAAATTAAAGGTGTCCTTGACTTGACCTTAACGATGCCATCCAAGGTCAAACCAATGACACCATCTTATGTTCCCCTCAAAACCATACAATTTTTGTTCAAAACGTTTTTCTCTAAAATGCTTAGTTTTTGAATGAAAAGAGGTGTACGGGTGGTCTAGGACACCCTGTATATATACATGGTGTCCGGTAAAGATTGTGCCAACGCTCGTGAGTGGCTAGAGCACAGTAAACTGAACAGAAAAGTCCTGTAACATTTTTTTCTATAACGCTTAATAAAGGAGTTATTATTGAATAAAGTCTAGCCAACCAGCGTCGACCTTTAGCCGCGCGCCTGGTAGTGTGCGTGAGCGCTCCGTCGCTACGGCGGCGCACACTATCAAGCGGGCGGCTCACCGACGTGTGTCCGGCTAAAAGTCGATGCTGATTGACCAGACTTTACTCAATAATAACTCCTTTATTAAGCGTTATATAAAAAAATGTTACAGGACTTTTCTGTTCAGTTTACTGTGCTCTACCCACTCACGAGCGTTGGCACAATCTTTACCGGACACCCTGTATATACAGGGTGATTCAAAACAACCTTCTGTCCTTACAATGTCATATACTTGACTCAATTCTAAGACGATTTTTCCTTTGCCAAAATTTTTTCCGAGGCTTAGTTTTCAAATTATAAGCCAAAATAGTTAACGAATTACGGGCTGCGTAAGCGAGGCAGGCGGGGGCGGCGCAACTCACTGTCCGATGCTGGTGATTACGTGAAGCGCTCGCTGCGATCAACTGTTTGCTACATGCGATGGTGTATGTGTGAGAGAGAGCGTATACGCGTATACACACACATACACATTCTCTCTCTCTCTCCCCCCCTCTCTCTCTCTCTTTTACACCCATCGCGTGTAGCAAACAGCTGATCGCACACACGCTCTCTCTCTCTCTCCCTCTCTGTCTTTCTCTTTTATAACCATCGCATGTAGCAAACAGTTGATCGCAGCGAGCACTTCACGTAATCACCAGCATCGGACGGTGAGTTGCGCCGCCCCTGCCTGCCTCGCGTACGCGGCCCGTAAATCGTTAACTATTTTGGCTTATAATTTGAAAACTAAGCCTCGAAAAAAATTTTGGCGAAGGAAAAATCGTCTTAAAATTGAGTCAAGTATATGACATTGTAAGGACAGAAGATTGTTTTGAATCACCCTGTATACACCGTCGAACAATTAAGTTTCGAGACTTGCTTCGCATTTCCGAACGTTTGATCCGTTTGTGCCGCCCTTTTAGAGGGTTATTTACAACTCAATACTCAACACGTGATGCAAGTTTTAAACTATTTGGTTCAATAGTTAATGAGATATAATCACGCGAAGTTGTACAAAATTTTCTTTAAAAATCGGTTTAATAGAAGGAACGCTTGACAACGCGCCAACATTAAATTCTGCATTAGATTAGAGAAGTCGCCAACAGAAACGTTACAAATGATTCAACAATCATACGGAGAATCAGCTATGCATAAGAGTAATGTTTCGAAGATACAGATGATATAAAAAAAGACGTGAACCAAATTTTGAAAGAGCTTGCTTCCGAGCTGCTTAGAGAAATGGCGGAGATATTGAACTAGTGTGCCGAGTTAGGTGGTGACTACATTGAACATTTGTTACGTTTCTGTTGGCGATTTCTCTAATTAAAAATGAAGAATTTAATGTTGGCGCGTTGTCAAGCGTTCCTTCCATTACACCAATTTTTAAATAAAATTTTGTAACAACTTCACGTGACTATATCTCATTAACTATTGAACCAAATAATTTAAAACTTGCATTACGTGTTGAGTATTGAATTGTGAATAACCCCCTAAAATGGCAGCACAAACGGATCAAACGGAAAATGCGAAGCGAGTCTCGAAACTTAATTGTTCGACAGTGTATACATATATATTATCGTATTTATATACTGCAATTACATTCTATGTGTAAACAAAAATATTTGACCCCCTTCCAACATAATTAAATAATTTAATTTATAAAACTAAAGATTTCATTTAAATTTCATAGAAAAAATAACTTCTATTTTATATCTTAAGTAGACAATAACAAATTTCTATTTATTTAGATAATTTCTGTCCGAATAAGTGAAAATCTAATGTTTACCTGTTTGATTTTCCAAAAATCCCCTGTATGAAGATCAGATATTAAACTAACAAAAATAGTTGTTATAATCTTATTAGCCTGTTTTATATCTGTTTTATATAATTTTTATGTGAACTAAAAACTTAAATAAGACAGATCACCTAAAAAAACCTCACAAAGGTAAAAAAGATACGCCAAGTATATAAAAAAATCCCAACCTGTATGCAAAAAAAGTTTTTTATTTATACCTAAAAAATAACTTTTAAAAAATTTTTCCTTGGAAAATAATTTTCATACAAAATAAAAAATTAAAAAATGATTTTCCTCTAAAAAATAAAAACCTTTAAAAAATCAAAAATCAAAACTAAATATGAAATCAAGTTAACTAGCCAAGTACATAGAAGCAGTTCAGTTTGTAAGAGTTTGTAATTTAAAATGGTATTTGTTTGATAAAATCAGTCTTGCATTTATAGAAATATTATAGATTCTCTCGAGAAAATTAAAATGCATTTCATTTTTATAAAATTACGCTATTATGCCCCCCCCCCCCCAAATAAATATTATATATAATATATAAAATAGCACAATTATATTGTGGATTTTATTACAAATAGTACATCATAAAACTACTTTAACCTTACTGCAATAACGTCGATCACATCGATTACCAATTTCGAGTTTAAAAGTGCCCCGTGTCAAACTGATCGACTTGTTTTGAAATTAATCATAAGGTTTACCAGATAGGCCTGAAACGAAAAGGATTAAAATTAAAGTGGCATACAAATACTTGGCGTGCCCGATCTGAAATAAAAATTTCCAAAAGATTATCAGAAATCATTATCAATATATTAATAAAAATATATGACTTATAATGCGACACGGGCACGCCAAGTATTTGTATGTCACTTTAATTTTAATCCTTTTCGTTTCAGGCCTATCTGGTAAACCTTATGATTAGTTTCAAAACAAGTCGATCAGTTTGGCACGGGGCACTTTTAAACTCGAAATTGGTGATCGATGTGATCGACGTTATTGCAGTAAGGGTTAAGTAGTTTTATGATGTACTATTTGTAATAAAATCCGCAATATAATTGTGCTATTTTATATATTATATATAATATTTATTTGGGGGGGGGGGGGGACAAAATAGCGTAATTTTATAAAAGTAAAATGCATTTTAATTTTCTCGAGAGAATCTATAATATTTCTATAAATACAGGACTGATTTTATCAAACAAATACTATTTTAAATTACAAACTCTTACAAACTGAACTGCTTCTATGTACTTGGCTAGTTAACTTGATTTCATATTTAGTTTTGATTTTTGATTTTTTAAAGGTTTTTATTTTTTAGAGGAAAATTATTTTTTAATTTTTTATTTTGTATGAAAATTATTTTTCAAGGAAAAATTTTTTTAAAAGTTATTTTGTAGGGATAAATAATAAACTTTTTTTGCGTACAAGTTTTGATTTTTTTATATACTTGGCGTATTTTTTTTTTACCTTCATGAGGTTTTTTTAGGTGATCTCATTGCTTTTTGTAAAAATCTATATTCTTTCTGCAAAAAATATATATGCGTTTTTAGCATATAATATTTAATAATATAATATAATTTTTTATTTATGTAGAATATCTAATAATAATAAATTTCTTAATAATAATAAGTAAATCACAATAATAAAGTTTTATTGTAGAATTGATATTCGTTACTTTTATTTTTAGTATATAATGTTCAACAATAATATATATGTGCTTACATTATATTATCTCACAATAATACCGTACAGTTTTATTTATGTAGAATTGACATTCGTTAATTTTATTGAATCCTATATAGGCAATAAAATCTTGTATAAAGTAGCTCAATTTAACTATACCTATAAATTCATTCACTTTTGTATTACTGTAACATTATGTAGACCATTCTTCAACTGTATGATGTTACAGTAATACATGAAGTGAATGAGTTTATAGGTATAGTTAAATTGAGCTACTTTACGCAATATTTTATTGCCTATATAGGATTCAATAAAATTAACGAATGCCAATTCTACATAAATAAAACTGTACGGTATTATTGTGAGATAATATAACATAAAGTGCCATAGAGGATGCCAAAAAAGATAAATAAAGTGCCATAGAAGATACCAAAGAAGACAAAGTATTTTTTATTTTAAGTATTTTCTTTTATTTTTAATTAATTAATTTTTTTTTAATATTAGGTGTACAAATAAGTTTCCGCCGTTTGACAAAAGTTGGCGCCATCAGTAAGTTATGGTTAAAATTGTCAGATGTAAAACGTCCTTATCGTAAGATTGAACATCAGTCAATAACATAACCTTAAAATATTAGTGATTTTTTATCAGTATAATATATTCTCTTGTGTGCGAAAATGTCGAGTTTTGAGCCGAATAAGCCTCATTTGCGGGAACTTTTGATTTACTTCTTCAATTTGAAGAAATCTGCAGCTGAGGCGTATCGATTGCTTGTAGAAGCATATGGTGAGGCTGCCTTAAGTGAGAGAAGTTGTCGTGAGTGGTTTCAAAAGTTTAAGAACGGTGAATTTGACATCGAAGACAAAGAACGTAGCGGAAGGCCGAAAGTGTATGAAGACGCGGAATTGGAAGCATTATTGGATCAAGATTCGTGCCAAACGCAAGAAGAACTTGCACTTACATTGGGAGTGACTCAACAAGCCGAACTGACGCCGAGAAACGTTGAATCGATTGTTCACATGTGAAATGCTGCTTGCCAGGCATAAACGAAAGGGTTTTCTGCACCGTATAGTCACTGGTGATGAAAAATGAATCCACTATGATAATCCAAAAAGGAAGAAATCATGGGGACCACCTGGCCATGCTTCAACATCTACAGCTAACAAGGGGAGGGCCAAGTCGTGCACACACGGATTTCGCTCAACTTTATATATGTTTTAGTACTAACCCCCCATTAATTCATGGACAAGTGGCACGACGCAATACTCAAGCATTCGCGAGAAATTTGCATTAAAAATTTGTCGTGCGCTTTCTATTCCGAATTAGCGAAAGAGTTTAGCAGATAGCAGCGTGGCGCAGAGGATAAGGCGGCGGTTTAGAACGCTGCCCATTGCACGTTCGAGTCCTGACTTTACCAATTTTTTTTTTTAATTTTTACAAAATATTGCAACAAGTGAGCGCATATGGATTAAAAAAATTATTATTTAATAATTATTAAATTTAATGCTAATACTTTAAATATAATATTTTATACTCGCATACTTTAACGCCTGTAACCATACGAATAATATCGGTTCGTAATACAATTAAAGACTCCATAATCTTTTTTAAATAGTTTTATTTTTATTAATAATTCGGATGGATTTTCCTCTGCACTACTGCTTGGCTCTTGCATTCTTCCAAAATAACTTTCCACTAGTCACTGTACGACACGTTATAAACGGCTGCTCGGCTGACAATGGAGTGAACCAAACGGCCAAATTTAAAGCAAGGGCTACCCGTGTCTCTACTCCCCTCTACCAGATAGAAAATAACGGTTTCCGCAGGTAGCAGATACAACTCATAATCGAGTTTTCGGCAACAGAAAAACTTCCACAGTAGTACAAAAGCACTGACCGGTCATATAATATAATGTAGAAATAAAATCCCTTGCAGAATTTTTAAATTTAAAAATGATTATGGAGTCTTTAATTGTATTGCGAACCGATATTATTCGTATGGTTACAGGCGTTAAAGTATGCGAGTATAAAATATTATATTTAAAGTATTAGCATTAAATTTAATAATTATTAAATAATAATTTTTTTAATCCATATGCGTTCACTTGTTGCAATATTTTGTAAAAATTAAAAAAAAAAAATTGGTAAAGTCAGGACTCGAACGTGCAACGGGCAGCGTTCTAAACCGCCGCCTTATCCTCTGCGCCATGCTGCTATCTGCTAAACTCTTTCGCTAATTCGGAATAGAAAGCGCACGACAAATTTTTAATGCAAATTTCTCGCGAATGCTTGAGTATTGCGTCGTGCCACTTGTCCATGAATTAATGGGGGGTTAGTACTAAAACATATATAAAGTTGAGCGAAATCCGTGTGTGCACGACTTGGCCCTCCCCTTGTAAGCCAAATATTCATGGAAAAAAACTCTTGTTATGCATTTAGTGAGATCAGCTTGGTGTCGTGTATTATGAGTTGCTCAAACCGAACGAAACCATTACTGGGGCTGTCTACCGAACACAATTGATGAGATTGAGTCGAGCACTCAAGGAAAAGCGCGCCCACTACTCCAGACACGACAAAGTTATTCTCCTGCATGATAATGCTCGTCCACATGTTGCGGCGCCGGTCAAAACCTATTTGGAAACACTCAATTGGGAAGTTTTACCCCACCCGCCGTATTCACCAGACATTGCTCCTTCTGATTTCCACATGTTTAGATCGATGGCGCATGGCCTGTCTGAGCAACACTTCACATCATATGAAGATACCAAAAATTGGGTCGATTCGTGGATAGCCTCAAAAGATGAAGCAGTCTTCCGACGCGGTATCCGTATGCTGCCAGAAAGATGGGAAAAAGTAGTGGCAAGCGATGGACAATACTTCGAATAAAACATTAGGTTCCGTTCTTTCACAATAAATGCCCAATTTTTGATAAAAAACGGCGGAAACTTATTTATACACCTAATATTATCTTACAATAATAGAGTTTTATTTATATAGAATTGGCATTCGTTTTATTTTTAATAATATAATATAGTTTTTTATTCATGTAGAATATCTAATAATAATAAAGTTTAATAATAATAAGTAAATCACAATAATAAAGTTTTATTTATGTAGAATATCTCACAATAATAAAGATTTATTGTAGAATTGGCATTCATTAATTTTATTTTTAGTATATAATGTTCAACAATAATATATATGTGCTTACATTATATTATCTTACAATAATACAGTAGTTTTATTTATGTAGAATTGGCATTCGTTAATTTTATTGAATCCTATATAGGCAATAAAATCTTGTATAACGTAGCTCAATTTAACTATACCTATAAATTCATTTGCTTTTGTATTACTGTAACATCATACTTCAATGTAGACCATTCTTCAACTGTATGATGTTACAGTAATGCAAAAGTGAATGAATTTGTAGATATAGTTAAATTGAGCTACTTTACGCAATATTTTATTGCCTATATAAGATTCAATAAAATTAACAAATGCCAATTCTACATAAATAAAACTGTACTGTATTATTGTGAGGTAATATAACATAAAGTGCCATAGAAGATGCCATAGAAGATAAATGATGTGCCATAGAAGATACCAAAGAAGATAAAGTATTTTTTATTTTAAGTATTTTCTTTTAAATATCTTTTCTTTTTTTTTTGTATTATCTTACAATAATAGAGTTTTATTTATATAGAATTGGCATTCGTTTTATTTTGAATATCTAATGTTCAACAATAATATAGTTATATATAATATAATATAATTTAATAATATAATATCAATTTAACTACACCTATAAATTCATTCACTTTTGTATTACTGTAATATCATACTTCAATGTAGATCATTCTTCAACTGTATGATGTTACAGTAATAAGTGAATGAATTTATAAGTACAATTAAATTGAGCTACTTTACACAATATTTTATTGCCAATAAAATTAACGATGCCAATTCTACATAAATAAAACTATACTGTATTATTGTGAGATAATATAATATAAGCACATATATATTATTTTTGAACATATATATTATTAAAACTCAAACATAAATAAATGGCAAGTAAGAGCCAGCGCTGGAGTTGGTGCGCATACTTTATTTAATTAGATTAGCCGAGTGTCGATTTACGACATTACAAATTTATAATTAACGAACGTTTCGGTCCTTTTTTGGGACCTTCTTCAGCGTGAAAAAATCGCAAACAAAAAAGATAGTTAAATCGGCGGATCAATGAACTTATCTATAACACATTGTATCGCAATAATAATTGTTGTTTAGACATCACCAAGATATCGTAAGTACATCTTCCTCACGGATGTCATGAGAGTCTCAATTTTTTACGGTTCGCATCTCCCCGGCTGGCAAACCAGGAAGCAACCGTATCGATAAGTTCACAGAACATTTATTAGTACGCATCCTTAAAATATCTTGGTATACACGTAGTCAGACTAAATGGACCATCCTTTGCGAGATCTCACAATATACTCACAGTCTATTGTGAGATCTCACAATAGACTCACAGTCTATGTTATCCTGCAAATAAGCGCTATAATTTAGATAATATTCAGATATAATCAAGAAATATACTTACAAAACAATAAATAAACATGTATAACCAGATATATATATAAAATTTCAATCTACTTACTCGATAGAACCAAATATATTTTCTTGCTATATAACCTTAACCTTATTATACCTTGACGTCGCGATTTCTTGCTATATAACCTTAACCTTATTATATCTTGACGTCGCGATGCTACCGCGTACCGCGACTACCGCGTCGCTTGATACGTCTCATATACGTATGCACGCACATACACAAAATTGTCTCTCAAGGCGTATTTGCACACTCAAGCATAAAATCATACATGAGCGCTGCAAACGCGCCTTGAGGGACAAACTCGCTTTGCGTGTGTGCGTGCGAGCATACGTACGTGAGTCTGAAACTTATGATTATTATGATAATGATGGAAAACGAAAAATGTCACATTTCTGGTATACGATTATCATTCCTCAGGATTGACTGCACCAATCTTATTCAAACTGGTCGCAATCGAAAGCTTGCATCCACATTATATAAGAAAAGTGCCGTTAGATTTTTGATTAACGGCTTGGTTCCTGAGGAATTTTAATCGGAAGTTTATTAGACGTAAAACTCCGGATAAGCTACTTGGTAGCGTCGCGGCCCCTGTACATAGGCAAACCGTTGACAAGCTGGAACGAATTTTTATATATACTTGGCGTCGCGACGCTACCTCGTCGCTTGATAGCACATAAAGCGTCGCATAGCGGTAAGCAAGCAAACTTTTCGTGTGACCGAAAAGATATGTTTTAGTCATCTTTTTGCTTTATCAGAAAAATAATCATAAAATTATGTCTTTTTTAAGATGTTTTTTCAGCAAAGTGAAAAGATGTATATTATAGACATCTTTTAGTTTTTTGTGCTGTCTGAGTAATCAAATATCTAAAATTTTTGAATACTGCATTTTAATGACAGACTATTATGATTTTAATATATAAAATTCTAAGAATTACATTCATAAATTTTGTTCATGTTATAAATTTTATGTGTATTTTAATTATACAGGGTATCCTACGTAAAGTGTTACAAGCCAATGACTCTAAAAATATTTGTCGAATCAAAAAGTTGTTCATGAGAAAGTTTTACGTATTTGAGAGGCCTTTCTAACTATGTAAATATAAAGTCGCCTCTGCTCCCCTTTCAAGGAAGGCGATTCTACGGAAAAAGCAAGTAAATTTTATTTGAAACATTTGTTTGAAAAATGCTTCTGTCTAAAGTTATAAGCATTTAAATTTTAAAATAGAGTGCATTCAAACTCAATGACTCCCTCGTTCATCTGATCTTATATCTTGGGACTATTTTTTATGGAGGTATATATCGAACAAATAGTTATGTCTCAACCACCTACGACGATAGAAGACTTAAAACGAAAAATACATGAAACTTGCGCTAGCGTGACCCCAGAGATGTTAGACAAAATTTTGTAGAAAGAAGTAATAAGTGTTTAGATGAGAATGGACAACAGTTCAAACATTTAAAGTAAAAAACAGAAGAACTATAAAGTCTATCAATTAATTATATATATAATTTATTTTATTATTAGTTTGAACCAGACGGTGCATTCGAATGTTTAATATCCTCTGGACATCTTTTGAATATGTGTGTTGTTAGGAACTCTACTTTAATTTCTAGTTTAAATACTTATAATTCTTGATAGAAGCATTTTTCAAAAAATGTCCCAGACAAAATTTACTTGTTTTTTCCTTCAGAATTCAAATTTTTCCCCCAGAATTCAAATATGTAACATTTTATAGGGGGTTCCATTTGAAATTATGAAGTTACTCCCCGCCCCCTTGAAAGAGGAATGGGAGTGACTTATGTTTACGTTAGAAAGACCACTCAAATACATGAAACTTTCTCATGAACAATTTTTTGATTCAACAAATATTTTTAGAGTTATTGGCTTGTAACAGTTTACATGGGACACCCCGTATAAAATACAATTTACACAGAATCTTTCAGGTCTTATGAGACAAACTTCATGGGGTAATAAGTCTCACCAAATATCAATTTTTGTCGAGGAACCTGTGTCTTTCGACGCATTCTTAAATAGCTGTGTATGTCCCTGTTCGGACCGCCTGATATAGGCAACCGATCGTGCGACAGCATTGCAAGTGACGTTTGACAATACTCGAGTTCACGTCTTTTGACTTTGTTCTTGCTTTATATTAAATAAGAAATTTGGACTCTAGTATTGTCAGATGTTACGCGTAATGCTGTCGCGTGACGAGTTGCCTACTTCACAGACGGTTCGAACAGGGGCGCATAGCTCCTTAAGAACGCATCGGAAGATATGGGTTTCTTGATAAAAATTGATTCTCCTGGAGAAAGATACCATCCCTTAAAGTTTGTCTCGTGAATTCTAAAATATCCTGTATAAATTGAAAATTTGCATTCTTTTCTGGAAACAAATATCAGCTCAAGTTTTCATAGTTCTATTTTATTTTTATAAAATTTCTCTCTGCTTTCTATGCATTATTATATAAAACAATAAAACATTAACAGTAGAAGTTAGTAATTAGTCTCACCCCATTTTTATCACAAAGCTTGATTGTATTGAAGGATCCAACAGCAAAATAGTTACCAGAGGAACACCAACTGATTGCTGTTACAGGATAATCACCAATACCACTGCTATATAATAACTGATTATTGTTGGCGTCCCATACCTATGTTAGAAAATATTGTTATATGTTTTTAAAGCATAGAATACAAACTATATATACATGTTGTGACATGACGTTTTTTTCGTCCGTCACAAAGGCGGAATAGCCCAGCCGCGAACGGTTGTGCAGGCCTCCGTTCTCTCGGTTCAGGGAGAGAGAGTGGCCCCGCGATTTTTTGCGATTTCTCATTTGGCGATAATATAAGTTTTAGCGTTAAATGACGGTGGATAACGGAGGAGAGCGACAGGATCTCATCCGGTGCCAGCGGAGGGCACAAGGAATTGGCGCCAGAGACGAATGGAAGCCCGATGCAGCATATACGAAGCACACCAGATAATGGCATCTCACCTTTTGTAATAACATGAATGATAATAACAGAAAATGTTCGCTGTCGCTTTTGAGAAAACCGCTGCTCACAGGATCAACGAGGAGACAAGACGGGAAGGCCCTTCCGCATACAATTAGCATGGAAGCTCCGAAGCGGAGATATGGGACTGCGCCCGACGCATGCGAGCCCGGAACTCCGATCCGGATACGATCCCGGATCGATAAGAAACTCGAAAGGGAGAACATCCGGAATCGCGGAGGAACGTTAAAAGGTCGGCCTGGCTTGTACGCTGCCGCAGCATATCCTCCACATCCAAAGGGAGAGGCGAAAGATGGAGCGATCGAGGGCCGGAAAATCAATATCGCGAAGGCCGCAAGAACCAACAAGACCACGCGACGGTCCTGAAGACCCGGATGCGTCACAGGTGGCCTAGTTACAAATTAAAAGTGCCGGCGTCTCCTGCGGGCCTTTCGCTTCCGCTTGTCATTGTTCGGCCGACCAGCGCGAGAGATGGAGGCCCATCACCGAGATCCATCGTAAGAGCGGAACGATAGGTGGAGACCGGAGAGACTGACGTCATCCCTTTGTTAAGCCACCAATTTCGAGTACGATTCGGATAAATCGCGCCATGTAATAATCGCTGCCGTAAGTTAATGTTTCTTTTCCGAATTCTTTTCTCGCTATCGCGTTTCCTAAGAATAAACGGCCGACGACGAAACGACTCATCCGATCCCCTGTATCGCGCAATCACTCTCTCTCCCGGGAATCTTGCCGTCGACAGTCATAATTTCTTGAGTACTGTTTCGTATTGCTTTGTATTTCTACCGTTTTGTATTTCGTTATTGTCTTGCAGCGAGATATATATCACGGATATTTCGCATTTCGAATATATCTCGTGCGTTGAAAATCTCGCGTGCCGCGTATGTGTATTTTCGGTATATTTTATGTAATCTGTATTTCGCATAGTATTTGTCTACACTCTAAGTCGCATAAAACAGACTTACACCAAAGCAAAGTATAAAAATTTGACGTGCCCGGGTCGCATTATAAATCATATATTATTATTAATATATTGATAATGATTTCTGATAATCTTTTGCAAATTTTGGTAAAAGTGACGTTTAGGGGATGCAACCCCGATGACCTTGACCTTGACATATGTTGTCAAGGTCACCCTCCTGAGTGACCTTTAGAAGGTTTTAGCCGACGCTCGTTTTTTATTAAAAAGTTATTAACTAAAATATTATTTATTGAATGTGTGGAATAAATAAATACATGAATGGACAGAGGATTTTTAAAGTTAGAGAGAAATTAAATTAAAAATAGGTTTGGGTTAGGTTATTTCTTCCGAAAGCGGAGCCCCCCCCGTAGGGGGGCGGAACCCACTGTTTTATGCATACACTTTTTAATGCAAAGTGAGGTTCTACATGGGTTTACAACTTTCCACGCGAAGCAAGGTTCAACGCAAACCAATGTGTCTAGTTCTTTGATAGTAGAGACCCCCGTGGGTGGGGCGGAATCTACTGTGTCCATGCATACACTTTTTAAAGCAAAGTGAGATTCTACATGGGTTGTACATGAGTTGAATCTCGCTTTGCGTGAAAAGTTGTAAACCCATGTGGAATTTCACTTCTCATTAAAAAGTATATGCGTAGAGGCAGTATGTTCCGCCCTCCCCCCCTACGGGGGGCTCCATTTCCAGAAGAAATAACCTAACCCAAAGCTATTTCTAATTTAATTTCTCTCTTTAAAATATAAGCTTGGTAATTCATGCCGACTGCCATATGAACAACATATAGTGAGTAACATACTAAGTAAGAATATCAAAAGAAATCAAAATAAATCAGTGTTTGGGAATGTAATGAATGTTTGTATATAACACGTATCTATATCACCAGTCTCAGTATATCATATAATCGTGTATCAGTCAGTTGGATAATTTCAAGATTTCCTTAATTTTCAACATGCATTTGCACGAATTTATCAATTTGACATACAATTTTGATTCTTTATGGAATTTTTTGTGTGAGAAGAAAATTGTTCGTGGCGAAATAACGTGTCCAAGATATGAAAATGTATTAGTACTAAACACATTCAATAAATAATATTTTAGTTAATAACTTTTTAATAAAAAACGAGCGACGGCTAAAACCTTCTGAAGGTCACTCAGAAGGGTGACCTTGACAACATATGTCAAGATCAAGGTCATCGGGGCTGCATCCCCTAAACGTCACTTTTACCAAGTTTATAATTAATTTCAAAACAAGTCGATCAGTTTGGCATGGGACACTTTTAAATTTGAAATTGGTGCTCGATGTGACCGATGTTATTGCAATAAGGGTTAAGTAGTTTTATGATTTACTATTTGTAATAAAATCCGCAATATAATAGCGCTATTTTATATATTATACAAAATATTTATTTGGGAGGGACATAATAGTGTAATTTTTTAATAAAAATAAAATACATTTTAATTTTCTCGAGAAAATCTATAATATTTTTCCAGATGCAAGATTGATTTTATGACAAATATTATTTCAAATTACAAATCCTCACAAATTGAACTGCTTCTATGTACTTGGCTAATTAACTATTGATTTCAAATTTATTTTTTATTTTTTTTCTTTTAGGGAAAAAATTTTTTAGAAGTTATTTTTTAGAAGTAAATATATTTTTAAACTTTTTGTTGTGTATACAAGGGATATTTTTTATGTACTTGGCGTACTTTTTTTTACCTTTGTTATACATGAAAATAGATCTGGCCGAATATCATTATATAAAGATAAGATCATATCGCGCCAAATTTCGGATATTATTATATATAATCATATAAAATTACATATGTTATTACATGTTATTATTTATATAATCTTATATAATTACATAAAGTCCATTTTTTCTCGGGCGAATTCATATGAAATATCAAATTTACGCCAAATCAGGAATTGACAGATAATTAATACTGAAGAAGAAGTTAAGAAAAGGTCGATTTTTTGGATGAATCAACAAAAATCGCCATTTTCGGAGTTTCTCACCATTATATTGATCAGACGTATCACAAATTCCTCTGTCATTACTTTGTATTTGCTGTTCATCTTCATAATTTATTATACACGAATCTTTTATCATATGTATATTCTGTTGTAATTAAGAATTATAACAAAATGTAATAATTAGGAATTACGTACCTTATATCTACAGTCTTCGCTACCAGAAAGTATAAGATTATTTTTCCAGCAAGCAATCAGTACGAGACTATCATGCGCATGCCACTGAAAAAAAATTAAATTGTATGTATATATATACAGGGTGTCCTAGACCACCCGTACACCCCTTTTCTTTCAAAAACTAAGCATTTTAGAGAAAAACGTTTTGAACAAAAATTGTATGGTTTTGAGGGGAACATAAGATGGTGTCTTTGGTTTGACCTTGGATGGCATCGTTAAGGTCAAGTCAAGGACACCTTTAATTTCTTAAATGGAATCCCCTATTTTTTATTGCATATTCTTGTAGCTTATCTCGAGAGCTTTCCAAAACACTATAATAAAATATTTTTTCATTAAGTACTTTTTGAGTTATTTTATATTTTAATCTAACATATTTTGATATAAAAACTAAAATATCTCGTAAAATATTTAGTTTTCGATAATCTTACCGTAATACTTTTATGTACAGAATAATGAGACAAATCAATCAGTAAAAAAAAATAATTGTTTTTAAGAAAAAGTATGTAATTATTTACAATGTATTTTTTTAAACAATTATTTGTTTTTTTCTTTACACTAATTGATTTGTCTCATTATTCTGTACATAAAAGTATTACGGTAAGATTATCGAAAACTAAATATTTTACCAGATATTTTATTTTTTATATCAAAATATGTCAGATTAAAATATAAAATAACTCAAAAAGTACTTAATGAAAAAATACTTTATTATAGTGTTTTGGAAAGCTCTTGGCATAAGCTATAAGAATATGCAATAAAAAATAGGGGATTCCATTTAAGAAATTAAATGTGTCCTTGACTTGACCTTAACGATGCCATCCAAGGTCAAACCAATGACACCATCTTATGTCCCCCTCAAAACCATACAATTTTTGTGTCAATCTAATTAACAATTACAAATTTCAATTACAATGTAATTCTTAATGCAATTAATAATTACATTTTATAATCGTTAATTATTGCAAACAATTACATTGTTTGCAATAATTAACAATGTAATTGTTTGCAATAATTAACGATTATAAAATGTAATTATTAATTGCATTAAGAATTACATTATAATTGAAATTTGTAATTGTTAATTAGATTTTTGCCCAACTCTGCTTCCTATGCCGCGCGCACGGGAAAGAGAAAGAGAGAGTGAGAGAGAGAGAGAGAGAGAGAGAGAGAGAGGGAATAGTTCGAGATGCGTGGCTTCAGCGTTCGCTCGTACGTAGCCGTATACAGCGCCCCTCCCACCGCTTCGCCGCGCACCAAGCAACGTCTGAGTAGGAAGTCTCTTCTCGCCGCGCGCTTGTGATTGGCCCATCTTTTTAAATTAATTTCTTAATAATTATTACGAAAATCGCAAAATGGTAAAGGACTTTTCTTCTCGGTTTCATGTGCTCTACCTGCACATGGCAGGTGATCCGCGAATTATGGGACACCCTGTATATATATATATATATATATATACAATTTAATTTTTTTTGTATATATAAATATATATATATATATATATATATATATATATATATATATATATATATATACAGGATGTCCCATAATTCGCAGATCACCTCTCGTGTGTATATGAAGCATATTAAATTGAGTAGGAAAATTCTCTACCATTTTGCAATCTTCGCGACAATTAATAAGAAATTAATTAAAAAAGATCGGCCAATTCGCGCCTTGAACAAGCACGCGGCGAGAAAAGACTTTATACTGTTACGCGGTTGCTTGCCGCGCGGCGAAACGGTGGGAGGGGCGCTCTACAAAGGCTATGTACCAGAGACACTATAATCAGAGACTGGCCACCATAGACATAGTATATCTAGACCGAGCGTTTGCCTTTATTTAAGGAGTGGGGGTAAAGATGCACGTAGAAAAGGACATACTCTGTTTCGTGCCCCTTGCGTTCTCTCTCGCTCGCACATTGCATAGCGCTCTCTTTCGTCATGCTACGTGCGAGCGAGAGAGAACGCAAGGGGCACGAAACAGAGTATGTCCTTTTCTACGTGCACCTCGGCTTCCACTCCTCAACACTCGGTCTAGATATACTATGTCTATGCTGGCCACAAACTCATGTCCGCCATGTTGTGGCTAAATCCTACGAGAGAGAAAGAAATATATACTATTTTATTCCAACCTAGAGTGTCTCTATTCTAACCTATAATGACGTAACATCACGACCGATAACGGATATTTTACTTCGCGTGCATGTGGCTAAATCAGGCTAAATACATTAAACTATCTATTTATCGGAATATTTATCAGGATTTCTTGAATATTTATCATCGATAAAACCAAAAAAAAGGAAAAACATAATGCAAAATAGTATACCAAGTACAAATAAAATACCAGATTTTAATAATAATCCTATTGATAAAATGACAAATCTTGATTTAAACTCTTTATATAACATTGCTGGATATATCTTAAACTCCATCATGAAGACATGTAAAGTGTGCAATAATTGCTTAAAATCAATAGGATCGAAGACTTTATTACAATATTCATTTAGCAGATTCGTGTAATTTAAATCTTAGACAAAAAATTCTTTATATTATATCAAAGTGGAAACATTTAAAATATTTTTAAAATTAGAACAAATATTTCGACATTATTCTAAATATTTTCGTAATATGAAAAATATTAATTTGAAATTATTTTTATTAGAAAAATGTAAAAAGATAAATGCAAATCACATATTAACTTGTCATAATTTGTTTTTTAAAATTATGAGAAGATTTATAGTTTTCAAATTAAGAATTTTTAATAAAAAAAGATAAAACTAATATAAATAAAATCTATGATAGTAAATCTATGGCAATGCATTTTGCCTTTAAATAACTTGTTAATGAAACAATATATACATATAACAATATACAGTAGAACAGATCATAATGATATCAAAATGACGTTAAAATGACGTCATTTTGACGTTGTTTGATGTTATCATCGACATCATTTTGATATCATTTTCATTGTGATTTTAATATTTTGGTTTATTTTTCCTTGATTTTATTTACTTACTCTATGTTGCAATAAAAAGCTTCTTTATAATAATAAATTAATGTCAATAACAATTATTTTGGTAATTATTTACATTAACGGACACCTCGCCAATGACCTTGACCTTGACATATGTTGTCAAGGACATGACTCTGAGTAACTTTTTCTTATAACTTAATCGGCGGTCTCTTATAATTTCTGAGATATTTAAAGTTAAAGTTTGATTCGAAACGAAAATTTGGTTTGGATTGTACTTGTAACACAAGTAGCCAATTACTCACACCAAATTTGGTAATTATTTACATTAAAAATTTGGTTTGGGTTAGGTTATATCTTCCGGAAATGGAGCTCCCCCGTAGGGGGGGGGGCGGAACCCACTGTGTCCACATATACATTTTCCCATCCACACAACAATTGTGGAATGGCTCTCGCTTCGCGTTATAAAGTATATGCGTGGACACAGTGGGTTCCGCCCCTCCTACGGGGGGGGGGCTCCACTTCCGGAAGATACAACCTAACCCAAACCTATTTCTGATTCAAAACTAAAATTTATGCTTCTGCTTATGCTTATATTAATGTTTCATAACTTTTATTTGTAGAACAATTTTTTAATAAACAATGAGCGCCAACAAAAATCTTTTATGTTACTCAGAGTGATAACCTTGACAACATATGTCAAGGTCAAGGTCATCGAAGCTGCCTCCCCTATATTGCATATAAGCAATATACCAATTACTTCCTTTAGCACTGACACAAAGTAGCAAATTTCTCAAACTTTTTTTGTTTATAACTTTTTAATAAACAGTGACCGCCGATTAAGTTATAAGCAAAAGTTACTCAGGGTCATGTCCTTGACAACATATGTCAAGGTCAAGGTCATCGGCGAGGTGTCCGTTAATGTAAATAATTACCATTATTTTAAATAAAAAGGATTGTTTTTCTTTCATTTTGCTTTATTTATTTCCCTTTATTTATGTTATTTTATTTAATTATTATAAATAATTTAAAAAATCGCAATAATTATATAAAAATATATTGATAAATTGGTAGTATGATTATACAACATAAAATTTTGTGAATATACATATATTAATTTTCATAACTATCCAATTTTGCATTTTAATATGAATAGATATTATAAAAAATTAGAATTGTATGATAAAAAATACTTTTTATTAATTTTAAAACGTTAATTTTTTAAAAATTGTTTTATATTTTAAGATTAACGTAATTAATAGATTTAAAAATCAGCGGGAATAGACAAAAATGCGGACCAATCAAAACTGGCCTTTTCGTGGCTAGTCTCTGATTATAGTGTCTCTAGCTATGTACGAGCGAACGCCTTTGTAGAGCGCCCCTCCAACCGCTTCGCCGCGCACCAATAAATTCACTGAAATATTTCAGAGCCCTTAAGTTTAAGACAAAAATGTTTCAGACAAAAGTTGTTTGAGGGAGTCATCTGACGGTGATCTTCATTTGATCTTGGATCAAAATCCAAAGGGTTATTTCAAGGGCAACTTTATTTTTTTAAATGAAACTTCTTATTTTTTATTGTATATTCTTATAACCATTCTTGAGACCTTTTCAAAACACTATAATAAAGTATTTTTTCATTAAGTATTTTTCGAGTTATTTTATATCTTAATCTGACATATTTTGATATAAAAAATATAATATCTCGTAAAATATTTAGTTTTTGATAATCTTATCCCCCTCAACACCAAACAACTTTTGTCTGAAACCTTTTTGTCTTGAACTTAAGGGTTCTGAAATATTTCAGTGGATTGATTAAAATGGCCCATCCTGTATATATACAAGGTATCCCATCAAAAATGACCATCACTTTTTATCTTTTTAGTTAAAAGAGATAATCCATAACAAATATATATCAAATTAAATGGTTCAAACTGAACTTTATTGTGAGGATAGGAATGCTTACAAAAGCTATCAGTGTTAACGAACGGAGAGATGTACATAATTTTTTTATAACAACATTATATTCGACACAATAAAAGTTGTAGCGCTGTTTGAAACGAATATAACGATGTATGATTTAATATAGATGTTTTACATATTATACGAGTTTTATCGGCTTTAAATAATGCGGACGATATTTATCTTTTCATTTTTGGTCCTGTGATATGGTCAACTTCTGACTCGTACGTTAGAGATTAACGTATGTCGATTGATCATAATACTCATTGTTGATGGGGACACGTGTCTCGCTCCGTGCACATTGTAAAGGTTGTTAATCAAATACAGTCAAATCGGAATAAAATATCATTGTCTTTTCTCACTTTCATTAGAAAAATCAGTCCAACAGTAATAAAGAAAATTTCGATATATTAAAGCACTATATTCAATGTTATTATATCGTTATTTTGTGCTATTTTCTTACAATTAAAACAATTTCATATAGTCTTTAATAAGCAATATTGCGAGGAAAGAAAAAAGGAGAATATAAATTATTAAATATTCAAAACTCTAAGCGAAAAAATAAAAATCTTTTACCTTATGTGATTTGGAATTAGAATTAAACGATTGCAAGATCAAGTTTGCACCCTGGGAGTACAATATGGTTGAACAGTCAGGACTCCAGCTTGATGTTAATATAGGAAGATTTGCCTTAATTAATGTAGATCGAAGCATACCACTACGAGACCAGATCTTGATTAATCCATCCTCACCAGCTGCAATCAAGGCCATCTTTCTAAATAATGAATTTTCAAAGACATTATGATAACATACCAGTCAAAAATACAGAACCGTCGTTACTCCATCTTCCTACTGTTGTTGCCCCCTTATGAGCATTGATACTTTTTTCAATGCGACCATTTTTATTGACCAGATGGTATTTTCCTAAAAAAAATTAATTATTAACATTGTTCTAAAAATATTGTTTTAAAAAATTGTTTATTTTTATCCCATATAATTCTTATAATTAGTCAAACAAAAAAAGAACTTTTTGTATAGCTAATCTCATATAAATTTGTATTTCTTATATTATTAATTCACGCGCGCAAATTTTTTTAAAAACTTAAATTTTATATTAGGATTTTAATATTTAATACTTTTAATAAACTATCAACACTTCTATATTTAATATATTTTTAATACTTTTTTAGTTGCAATAAAAAATTATGTAATAAATAAGATAATTTAATAAATTTATCAATTTGATGATAACACAAAACTACACTTTACTGAATTTATTTAGAACTTGAGGATATCTCCTTATAAATATTTTCTTTTCTTATGAAAAATTTCTTAATAAAAACATAATTGCACATATAAAATGAAATTAAATATTTTAAATTTTTTAATTATATCTTTATTAATAATAATTTATACTTATATTTAATAATAATGCTGCATTAAAAAATAGAACGGTTTTCAAAAAAATTATTTATAATTCATAAATACATGCAGGATGTTCATAATAATCGTATATCAATAATAATCGTATCACCTCTCGTATGCAAGTAGAGCGGGTTAAGGGGATTTTAAAAAAAGGTAAAAAAAGGCGCCAAGTACACGCACTAGTTGTGAAAAACTGTTATATGTATTTATAAAAAAAATTTCCTAGAAAAATAATGATATCAAAAAATTGTGCCAAATGAATAAAAATTTATGCTATAAAATTTATTTCTTTTATTATTATTTAAATAAAAACATTTTAACTAAAAAAACTGTTATACAAAGTAGTTGTTTTAATTTCCTAGAAAAATAATGATATCAAAAAATTATGCCAACTGAATAAAAATTTGTTATAAAATTTTTTCATTTTATTATTTCCGTTATTAAAAAGAAATATATTTAATAAATCGCAATATAATTAAAGTAGTAGGGCGTATAGCTAAAATAGATATATTTTATAATTAATTAAATGCATAATATACACACATCTAACGCTTTGGGATATATTTATTGAAGGAAAATTTCTCATAAACTCTAAGTCGCATAAAACAAACTTACACTAAAGCAAAGTATAAAAACTTGGCGTGCCCGGGTCGCATTAAAACATTGTCCCAAATTTATTTGTGTTGTACAATATCTCATATTATGTGAAAATTACTTGCATCATTTATATAATAAAAGTATTATTATATTAAATATTTACATTTTATATATAATAACTATTTATATATGATAAATGTGGGTAGGTACGGGATAGGAGGATCTATCGCTCTAGGATACTACCCAACTTGGCTTATGTGCAGGTAGATAAATGAATGAGTTGGTTTTTACGCATACAGTGTGTTTATTCATTAATAGCGCAAGTTGCGATTACACGCATAATAATTATTATTGTTAGTTTCGTATACTGGTTTATGTCTGCCCCCGCGTCTCTTCGTCTGGGTCGACGCGTCGGCCGTCTTCTTGAGACCAGGAAATATGATCGGACTGGTCTGTGTCCCACACGTTCTCTGCTTCGCGTATTCCTTAAGGGGCGAGATTTTGATAGGCGAGATCAGCGGCGGAATTTTCCACGCCTTCGCTGGGGACGCCAAGATTCTCTCTAGTCGCGGCAGGGAGATAGGCCGGTCCTTCGTGGTTTCTGTGCCGGAATGCCCGGCTACCAGCTTTGGCGGGCTAGCGCCGAATAGAGCTTGCAACCGGTCCTTGTTGCACTTCTTCCTCTCTGCGTGGGTGCCGTTGGTTGACTGGGCGCCGGATCGTATGTTCTCCTTAGAGGGGCCACTGAATGGTGGCCAGCGGCCGGAGACAACCGGTGAATCTGCCCCAATGGGCGACAGTGATCCGTCACTGACCGTGATGGGGGAGCAGGTACCGGCAATCGTCGGGGAGCAGCTCCCAGTGGAAGACGGCGACCGGGCGCCTGACGCTGATGGCGGCCGAGCGCCAGGTGATGCTGGCGACTGGGTGCCGACCGATGGCGGACGAGCGCCGGAGGCGGATGGCGACCGAGCGCCTAATGCCGATGGCGGCCGGGCGCCGGAGGCGGTTGGCGATCTGACGCCTAATGGTCGGGAGCTGCTTGTATTAAGCGTGCTCTCCTCGACCTTCCTCCTCTTGACCACCCTGTGGAGCGGCGTCGGACGAGTCCTTTGCCGGATGGCGATTTCGGCTACCGTGGGTAGCGGAACGGTGTCCCTTGTCCGTGGCGTCGTGGATAGTGATGCGGCGACTGGCGCCGTATTGCGGACCAACGTTGAGAGCGACTTACGCTGTAAGGTGGGCGACTGGCGCCAAGAATCTTCTTCGTCTGAGTTCGCCGAGAGTTAGCGTCTAGCGCTTTCTTCTGCCTCGTTTTCTAATGTCTGAGCGACTTGCGCTTGAAAGTAGGCGACTGGCGCCTATGACTTTCTTCGTGTCTTTCTCTGCAGGGGGTCTGACCTATATTCCGGTCGGACGGCTTTCTACTTGCAGGTTGGCCCGGGCGCCTTGCGCCGCCTAGCGGTGCTGCCCGCAACTACGCGCGGACGCACTATATGCCCGCCGGACTGCTTTCCACATTCTTGTTGGCCCGAGCGCCTTGCGCCGACTAGCGGCGTCTCCCGCACTACGCGCGGACGGGCGAGCGCTTGCGAGAAACGATAATATTTCGCAATTATCGCGCTGCCGTAATTTTGTGGTTGCTGTAGGCCGCCACAATAAATATTTACATTTTATATATAAAATTTTATAAAGTTTTATACAAAAAGCATGTTTAAAAAAATATATATAATGATTTACAAATCTACTAAAATTTCAATTATATATCTTATCTACATATATTATCATTCACATACTTAAAATTCATGTAAAAAGACCCAAAAGTTAAATAATTACAATTTTCTTATCGACCTCTTGCATCAGGTCGTAATAACGCTTATTTAATATAAAAATTCTGCAGTTTGTTGGTGCAAAAAAAATAGCGCACGCATTGATGATAACATGAAAGAATAATACTAAACCGATAGAAATTAGCTTGGAAGCCTGTGCAAAAAGATTAGAATATGAACTTATTTAGTGTACATGTGTGCGTGCAGAATCGATGTAGAGGAATAAAACAGAGCAATAGATTAGTGCCGGGTAGCGTGATAGATGAAGCTGCAATCTGTTGAGTTGACAAGGACAGACATAAACGTACTATCTTTGTCTCTTTCATGCGTGTGAAAGTAATATATATTGTTGCGTCCCTGCGAGTCGTCTGTGGTAGTTAATCCTGAAGTTGCTCCCGTCTCTAAGAGATCATCTCCAAACACGTCGCTAAGGGTTGTTGTAAAACAACGGCGGACATCTTGAGAGAGAGATCGGCCGTCTTGAGTCTCGCGACGGATGTCATTCCGGGCGGACGTATTTGAGATTACGATTACCGTTATTACCCGTTCTGTGTTCCTTGTTTAATTATGTGTTCTGTGTTATTATTAAAGTTCCTTTTGTTCTTTTAAAAGAGTGTTAATCATTTACGTCGCGGTACGCGAGTGTCGTTTGTGTCGCGCGTATTCGAGTATTATCGAAGTCGACGCGCGGACACAACATTTCGGGGGCTCGTCCGGGATACGGCGGACCGTTTTGTGTATTTTAAAAGAAAAGCGTGAGCTATGGCAATGGAGCAACAGGATCCAATAACGGGAGTTTCCACACGAAAGAGAGTTCGTGCTACGACGACGCTTCAAGATGCGACATCGGGGCCATCGTTGGAGGCAATTACTCTTTAATCCACAATGCGAGAAATTCGGGAGCTTCGCGAGGAGCGATTGCGGATGCGAGCAATATTTGAATCGCAACTGCGTGAGCGGGATAGTGACCTTTGCCGAAAGAAGGAGATTTTCCGACAACGGCAAACACAGCTAAGTCCATCTAATAATAGAGATTCGGTAGCTCGAAGCCAAAATTCTTTTTGAAAAAATGAACTCGGTTATAAATTGAAACCCATTAATTAAATAATGATAATTATATTTTACTATTTTCAATTTTAAGTGAATGTTCTTGTGTGTGTTTGTTTTCTTTGCTTGTGTTTAAGGAAATAATTTCTTGGAGAGATGATAAAAGGAAAGAAGAGGGGAGGAGAGTTCTACGGAAAGAGACAGAGTTGTAAGAGAGAAGAGAATTCTTTTGATAGAAGAGTTTTACGGAAGGAGACGGAATTGTAAGGAAGAAGAGAATTCTTTTGATAGAAGAATGCCTCACCCGCGGTTTTTGAGCCATGGTTTTCCCGTCGGGTCTTAGGGCGAATGCCGAGGCAGGGGCTTGAGGAGTCCTCTTTTGAGGATGTCGGGTCCATGGTAGATACCCCCCTCTTGTCCGAAGATTTCCTTCTTGAGAAACGGCAGCATGGGATATTTCTACAAGTCGGGCGAGGAGCGGAGAACAAGTTAAGCAATGAGAAGATTTGTTGGAGTTGTCTGGGACCTAAATATTGGTGCTCGGTAACTTGTAGCAGCAGCTCAAGGTAGAGCAAGAAACCGATTTGGTACCCTGAAGTTGACGAGAATGAAGAGGGTTCGATGGCAGTATCCTGTATATTCCTGGAGGGTGTGTGATTGGGGCCGGCAAATAATGACGCTCGGTGACCTGTTGCAGCAGCTGAGGGTAGAGCAGGAAGTCATTAAGGCACCCTGGAGTCAACGCCTTGGAAGAAGAGGACAACGGTCAACCCATTCTGTGTTCCTTGTTTAATTGTGTGTTCTGTGTTATTATTAAAGTTCCTTTTGTTCTTTTAAAAGAGTGTTAATCATTTACGTCGCGGTACGCGAGTGCCGTTTGTGTCGTGCGTGTTCGAGTATTATCGAAGTCGACGCGCGGACGCAACAATATGAACGCACTAACACTATTGCAGTTTCTCGTATCTTCTTTCTCTCGATCATACGCTCATTCCGTTTCTTTCTAATCGTTCGCTTACTGCTCGCTCACTGTTGTATCGCTTTGTTTCGTGTTCCTCGCATATCCGTTCCACATTCACTCACAGTTCGCGTCTCTCCCCCTCTCCCCTTTCACTCTTCCCTCTGTCTCTCTCTTCCCTCTCACCCTCCCAACCCTCCCTCCCTCCGCTCCTCCCTCACTTTTTTCCTACCACCCCACCCACCCCTCCCCGCCCCTCTCCTTTCCTCCCCTCTCCTTCCCCTACCCCTCTCTCTTTCTCCTCTCCATCCCTCCATCCTTCCTCCCCCTCTCTCTCCTCCCTCTCTTTCCCTCTCACTACTCTCTCTCCTCTTTCTCTCTCCCTTTCCCCCACTCTCTCTCCATCCATCCATCCATCCATCCATCCATCCATCGATCCATCCATCCATCCAACCATATACAACCGCCGTATTTGTTATTTTTCTTATGTTGGTGCAAAACCGGGTACTTATACATCTCATATAATGAAAAGAGGAAGAAGTGTTACCCTGACTTTATGTCCCTACAAAAAGCAGTTGAAAACAAAAATTAACGCTCGGAAAAAGAAACCACTTTTAAAAAAAAGGCTTTTTGATACCCCTAAAGTTAAAAAGTTAAATAAGGAAGTCCTGCAGCAACGTCGAACAAGAGGATATCTTTATTTGTGATTTTTGTCAATAGAATACATAATTTTATATTGTATTTTAATTAAAATAAATCTAGATTTTGTAATTACATTGTGTTTTGCATATTTTCAAATGGGTACTCGGTTTGACCCTACCGGTAGGACAAAATCGGGTACTTTGACTTCTCCATAAAGTCTTGTTATTCTTGGTAACCAAAATTTTTTTTTTCAGCAACTGGCCTTATTTTCTCGTAGTTTAAGGTTCATTAAAGACTACTAACGGTCGGCAAAATTTTTGTTACTCTCAGATTTTTTGTAGGAAGACAAATCCAAAAAAGTACCGGTTTTATCCTACTTTTCCCTATACAGGGTGTCCCAAAGCACCCTTGACAACGCTCGTGAGCAGGTAGAGCACAGTAAACTGAACAGAAAAGTCCTGAACCATTTTTTTATATAACGCTCAATAAAGGAGTTATTATTGAGTAAAATCTGGTCAATCAGCGTCGACTTTTAGCCGCGCGCCTGGTAGTGTGCGAGAGCGCTCCGTTGCTACAACGACGCACACTAATATACGGGCGGCTCACTGTGCGTCTGGCTAAAAGTCGGCGCTGATTGACCAGACTTTACTCAATAATAACTCCTTTATTGAGCGTTATAGAAAAAAATGGTACAGGACTTTTCTGTTCAGTTTACTGTGCTCTACCTGCTCACGAGCGTTGTCAAGGGTGCTTTGGGACACCCTGTATAGGGAAAAGTGAAGCGAGGGGGGGATTTAAGGCAGGAGGAGGCACGAACCAAGCATCCATTTCTTCCGTGGCAGCGGCACTGTCGTGTCTGTGTAGGGCGTCTATATGGTCTTCCTCAGCCCGACAAATAATTGTTAGAAAACAACATTTGCGGGTCTGAAAAAATATGCGAGGTACGAGTGGCTGAATCGGGAATCGAACCCGAGTCTTTCGCTTTCCGGGCAACTGCTCTTACCACTGAGCTATTCAGACCCCGCACCTTACGCCACTCTAACACAGTACATACGACTCCAGAGCGATGTTGGAATCTCGCTCAATGGATGCAGTGCCGATTGCCACGGAGAGACGACATCCCCAGCACGTCTCCAGAGCGGTCCAATCATATTAAACGATTGAAAATTGGTTCCCGTAGCCGCTCAGCGATGAGTCTTGACTCATCACCAGTATGAATGGAAGCCTTCTCCAGAATCACGGCTCCACCTGCAACTGGGCTGCAAATTTTTTTACGGACTTTTTATGTTTAGATAGAAATATAAATAACCAATTTTAGTTGGGGGAGGCCCAAAAAAAAAAGTTATAGATCTTAAAAGGGTAATTATGGTAATTATTTCGAATAAGCCCAGATAGCACTGGACATCTTATGGACACACATTTTAAGTCCAGTTTATGTCCACATGTCCGTGGACATAAATAGGGCATGAATTGGATGTCCTCTTTTGGATATGAATCAAGTATCCTAATCACTACATCCTATAGACATTCGATATATGTCCAAGTTTAAAATTGCTGATCTTTTTATATTAACGTTTAAAAAATTTGTCTTTCATTTTACTATAAAATGGTTTAAAATATTTTTCAAAAATTCCAGTAATATTTATTATTAAAAATATGTCATTAAAATCACAACAAATATTTTTTAATAGTTACTTTTGTATATATAACAATATTTAATATTTATAAAAATTTGTTAAAAATGTTTTTATGGAATTATTTAATGTAATATACTTATATTTGTTCAGAAATAATTTTTAATATTACAAAATCTGTTTTTTGTATATATCATGATTAAAATATGTATTAATATTAAATGGTTATAAATTGTCCAGAAAATTTAACTATTTTAAAATCGTTTTTAAATACATCTGTGGTAATAAAAGAAGTATTTTTAAATTTAAAAAAATTGTGTAATTAGATTCGTATTTATTTTTTTTTAAACATGTAAAAATTGGTATTGTATAATTGGGTTTTGAAAAGCTTGATTGCCATATATATTATTTTAAATTATATTATTAACATTAATATTGTTTATTAATATTTTTATAAATAATTTAAATTATATATATAATTAATAACTTAAATTAATTTTGTAAATAATTTAAAATGATAATTTAATTTATAAATTAATTAAAAATATGACAACAGAAAATAAATTGTAAAGAAGCAAACAATTTGCATTGTGCAATATGTAAAACATATGTACACAATGCTTTATGTAAAGTTTTTAGTATCGCAACATTTTTTTACTGTAATTACTTTTACAGTAATATATGTGATTTATTTTATTTATTTTAATAAAAATATTTTTTAATATAAAAATTAAAGATAATTTAATAACAACTTCTCTTATTTAAATCTGCAAATTATAATATTTTACTTATCTTCCGAGGCACATAAGGTCCCGTCAGAATCAACGGTACTGGCGATGCGTGACCATAACAAGCGCGAATCACTGCTAGCGATAGTGTAGTGTTTGGTATACGCGTACATGTAGTGAGTGATGTGAGGTTACGAACATTGCACCACGTGGACTTTTTACTACAAATTTATCAAGGTAAGACATGTTTAATATATCATAATAGTTTTTTGTCACATTATTCACATATACAAGTACGAATAATTTATAATTTTAAAACAAAATTCTCAAGTTATCAGTTTAATTTGATTGTATTTTACTTCATTCACTATAATTGATTGGACTATCGTTTTCTACATTTTAACCTCTTAATATATATAATTTGATAATAATCATTCAATATATATATAAACGGTATATATGTGTATCTGAATGCCTAAATGTAAATGTGACTAATTTTGTAATAGACTAATAAAATGTATTATTTGTTTTTGCAGTTTTCTCTTCGCATGGTTATTTTCTCATTATTTTCTCATCAATCATCAATCAACAATCATATCAGGGTAGGAAAATATATTAATTAATTTTAAAAATGCCAAAAATAAGGAGGAAACATTATCGAAGAGCACAAGAGGTAACTAATCTAGTAATTAATACTGTTCAAAATAAGAATTTAATGCCGTTATTAAGAAGCACACCTTTAGTTTCAAGTAATAATTTGGAGAATAACAATCACTTAAGTTACAAGAATTGCAATGATTTTCAACATATCAATAATGACTATAATGATTTAGAAGACATGAGTAATTATAATTCGGACAGTGATCCCGATGATCACACAGAACATATAAATTTTGTAAATAACTTTGAATCTACAAATTCCACTGATGATTCTCCAAGTTCTATATCTTGGTTGCAAGAATGGGCAATTAAAAATAATATAACTCATACCGCGTTAAATGAATTAATATCTAGTATAAAACCTAAATATCCAGAATTGCCTAGAAATGCTCGCAGTTTATTAGGAACTCCCAGGAAAATTAATGTAGACGTTGTTGCACCAGGACATTACTATCATTTCGGTTTAAGTAATTGCATCGAAACACTTTTATCGCGATGTTCTTTTCAAAATTTACACTGTATTGAAGTTAACATTAACATTGATGGCTTGCCGTTATTCAAAAGTTCAAGTAGTCAAGTTTATCCCATTTTATGCAATTTAGTTGGAAATTACAATGAAGTTGATGTTATTGGAATATATCATGGATATGAAAAACCCACAGATGCCAATGCATTTTTACAATCTTTCATAGAAGAAGCAAGAAATTTAACTATTCATGTCATAAAAATTAAAGATCACACTTATTCTTTTAAAATTAAATCTTTTATATGCGATGTTCCTGCTAAATCTTTTATTACTTATACAAAGGGTCATTCGGGTTATTATGCATGTTCTAAATGTACAGCTAAGGGCGAATATTATTTAAATAGAATGACCTATCCGTACTTGAATAGTTGTCATTTAAGAACAGATAACGATTTCCGATTGAAATTACAGGAAAACCATCATACATCAATAATTGAATCGATTCCTAATATAAATATGGTGAATGATTTTCCATCAGATCCAATGCATTTAATATTCTTGGGAATTGTTAAAAAACTGATTTCTTTGTGGTGTTATGGGAAACCTAAAACAAAATTATCCTTTTGTCAAATGTCTGAAATATCAAAGTTATTAGAAAATCAAAAAAAAAATATACCTTCCGAATTTAATAGAAAATCAAGATCATTGTTTGAAAGTAAAAGATGGAAGGCAACCGAATTTAGAACTTTTTTATTATATACGGGATCTGTTGTTTTAAAATCTATTCTAAATTATGATCAATATTTAAATTTTTTAACTTTACATGTAGCTGTCACTATCTTGTCAAATTCAAAGCATATGGAACAATATTTAAATTATTCCAAATTCTTATTGCAATATTTTGTAGAAACATTTATTAAATTATATGGTAAAGAAAATGCATCGCACAGCCTGCACCATTTATTACATATTTATGATGACGCGGGAAAATTCGGAATTCTTCAAGAATTCAGTGCTTTTCCGTTCGAAAATTATTTACAATCTATATTAAAAATGATTCGCAAGAATAATAAAGAATTACAGCAAATTGTTTGTCGTATAAATGAAAGAAACTATTGTATAAATTCTAATTTCAGAATGAGATGTAATGAGCCTCAATTTTTAAATCCGCATTTTAATGGTCCACTTATTAATTTTCATAATTGTAATCAATTCGGCAAAGTAGTGTTTAAACAATTTATTTTAAAAATAAATGAACCCGATAATTGCTGTAGCTTAAAAAATGGAAACATTATTGTTATTAGAAATTTTGTTGTAAATAATGAGGGCCTTTTTGTAATCGGAAATAAATATAAGACGCTCACAAATTTTTATACCATACCATGTGAATCGTCAAAATTAGGCATATATGTAATCAATGATGTTGGGAATTTAGAATCTTGGAATTTAGAACAAATTGCGAATAAATGTATTAAATTAAAATATAAAAATAAGTATATAGTTTCTCCATTATTGCATTCAGAATAATATTCTGAAAAATCTATCTTCTTCTCTTGTGCTCTTCGCTAGAAAAATGCTAATTATATGTAATATAATTAAATCTTTTAGCTATGTGATTCTCTGCAGTGTGTGTGTGTGCCTGCATGCAGGTATGCTTATGTGTATGAATGGGTGTATTAGGTGTACAACTTTGCTTCCGCCGTTTTCCTATAGATGGCTTTAGCGGTAAGTAGTGGTCGAAATAAATAGATCATAGATGTCATGCAATAAACTTGGGCATCTGTCAACATAACCCCATAGAAACATTAGTCGATTTGTGTCTGCATCATAAAGTTATTCTCGATTGAAAATGTCAGTTTACGAGCCAAATTCTCGTCATTTGCGGGAAGTTTTAATTTTCTGCTTCAATATGAAGAAATCTGCGGCTGAGGCTCATCGAATGCTCTCAAATACTTATGGTGAGGCCGCTATTAGTGAAAGAACGTGTCGTGAGTGGTTTCAACGCTTCAAGAACGGTGATTTTCACGTCGAAGACCGGCATAGCGGTGGAAGAGAGAAGGTTTTCGAAGATGCAGAATTGGAGGCATTACTTAATGAAGACTCGAGTCAAAGTCAAGAAGAATTGGCACGATCATTGGGAGTGACTCAACAAGCAATTTCAAAACGCCTCAAAGACATGGGAATGATTCAGAAGCAAGGAAATTGGGTGCCGTACGAGTTGAAACCGAGAGATGTTGAACGGCGTTTGTTTGCTTGTGAACAGTTGCTTGAAAGGCAAAAACGGAAGGGATTTCTGCATCGCATTATGACTGGGGACGAAAAATGGGTTCATTACGATAACCCCAAGCGTAGAAAATCATGGGGATATCCCGGCCATGCTTCCACGTCGACGGCCAAACCGAATATTCACGGCTCCAAGGTCATGCTCTGTATTTGGTGGGACCAGCTCGGCGTAGTGTATTATGAGCTGTTAAAACCGACTGAAACAATCACAGGCGATCGTTATCGAACGCAATTAATGCGTTTGAGCCGAGCATTAAAAGACAAACGGCCACAATACAACAAGAGACACGATAAAGTGATTTTGCAGCATGACAATGTTCGACCCCATGTTGCGAAAGTGGTCAAGACATACTTGGAAACGTTGAAATGGGAAGTCCTACCCCACCCGCCGTATTCTCCAGACGTTGCTTCCTCTGACTATCACTTGTTTTGATCAATGGCACACGGCCTGGTTGACCAGCACTTCCGGTCTTATGAAGAAGTAAGAAATTGGATCGATTCGTGGATCGCTTCAAAAGATGACCAGTTTTTTCAACGCGGGATTCGTACGCTGCCCGAAAGATGGGAGAAAGTAGTGGCCAGCGATGGACAATACTTTGAATCATAAATGTATAACCAGTTTTTTACAATAAAGCCTCGAATTTCGGAAAAAAAACGGCGGAAGCAAAGTTGTACACCTAATATATATGGGTGTATGGATGTGATTACGTATGTACATGTTTGTGCGATATATGCTTATACATGTAAATGTACATTTGAGAGTGTGTATGCGTATGTATATGGTGTGAGTAAGGTGTGAAAGGATTGATGGATGTTAACTAGTTTTCGATATCCTGTCCAATTTTCCGATGATAAGTTATTAAGGACTTTCGTCTTTACATATATAAATTATAAGTAGAGTTTTTTTGTTGGAATAAAATACTGCTTAAATTTTTTGATGATATGAACAGAAATGGAGAAATCATGGACAATCGTAAGATTCATAGATGAAGATACAGTTGAAGCAGTCCCATCTACCTGGATTATTAACAAAAAATGTTATTGGCCGCCGTTTCAAACGGAAAAAATTGTAGCGGCTATCAAAAAACATGCCGAACCAAATACATGTTGGCCTTCATATGAGATTATAACATTTAGAAACAGCAGTTATGGTATAATATAAAAAATTAATATTTGAATATACTCGTATATGCATGCCACAAACACACCTTTTTGTAATTAGTAATATGTATAATTGTTACTTTCTGTTATAATAATATTAATATTTATTTGCATATTTTCAGATAACTATAAAACAGCCAGAGAAAAAGCCAAAAAGGCTGAATTAACATCTGAACTAAATTCTGATACTGATCATGACAACGTTCCGAAAAGAAAAATTATCCCAAAAAAAATTGTTTCGTCATCGGATGATGAATCTGTTGAAGAGTATACTCAATTACGAACGCCTCCAACTATGCACACACAAAGTCTGTTTTAATATTAAATATTATTATAATATATATAATATATATATTATAAAATATATAATATATTATTATATTATATTCTAATGTATTATAATATATTTATAATATTAATATATAATATTATAAATATAATATATATAATATTAATTATTTAAAACCTACTTTCTCTTGGATTTTTAAAAATTTGTTTTACATAATTTAGCAACTGCAGTTTGTCGATATAAATGTAAACTCTTCTGTAGGTTCAATTAAAAGATTTGCAAACACAACATAAAAAATCCGATGTCAGTTGTGTAATGTTAAAATATTGATTTCTCTAATTATATTTTAGGGCAAAGTTCTATTTAGATTTTTTGTATATTAAGATTAGTCGGTTGAAATTTATATAATTTTTATTGAAGTCAATATTGTTAAATACAATTTCGATGGATTTTGAAGAATAAAAAGAAATAAAAAACATTGTATTTAACAATATTTAAAGTGGATCAATAAAAAAGCTTTTAAATTTCATACAATACTTGATATGCCTTTTAAAAAATATAGATGATGGAATTTTATTCTAAAACAGTTAGGAGAGCCAATATTTTACCATTTCAGAATTAGCATTGAATTCCCTATGTTATGTTTACCAATGCAGCATTTTATATATTATTATATAAGATTAAAATGCTAATAAAATTAATAAAAGCTAATAAAATAAAATCATTATAAAACAAATATGCTATAAGATTATAAAATATGTTCACTTTGTGTATTATAGAGGTTATATAACTAATATTTTATAATTGTTTTTTATACATAGAATCGTCGAAAAGTGCAAGTCGCGAAAATGCAAACAGCAACAAGTATCAATCAAAATCACTCAATCAGTTATCCAATGAAGTTCGGGATAAACGCACGAAGCACTTACCGGGTGGATTATTAAACATTTCGAATAATTTTATTTCGCAAGACAATGAACATAACATAGAAAATAATAAAACAGAAGATGTCGACAATAAAATTGGTACATAATTTACATTGTTTAAAACTAGTTTTATGATCTTCCATGTCTGTGCTATCAGTAAACATAACTGTAAAAAAATTATAATAATTATTACTATTTATTCTATTTTTCGATATTATTATTATTAATATTATTATCATTATCGTCATTTCTATCACTATTATCTTCATCATGTTCATCAGTATCTTAATCATTATTTTAATCATTAACTTCATATTTCTATCATGCTTTCATTATGTTTATTATTTTGTTATACAAAAAAAAAGAAGATTTTTATGATTGTTTTTTTGTCTCTGCATTTTATAAATGAAATGTCATGGCATATATTGATAGCACGGACAAGAATCTATTATATATATATAATCTTAATAAAATCTTTCAAAAATTGGAAATTTAATAAATAAAAAGTGATCTTTATTATTTTTGTTTTTATTTACAATATAGTGCTTCAGTATTTTAAGGAAATTATCCGTCAGCAATCATACTTCAGGACACAATTATGGCAAATAGCAGATGATTTAAGAGATATGAAAAATGAACTGATGCAACAAGTCCGTCAACGGCCAAATGTCAATGATCAAAGAGAAGAGTCTATTTTTTCTTTTCTCCATCTTCCTTTCAATTCTGTCGAAGATTTAGAAGAGCATGTTGAGCAATTTTTAAACCAGCCAAATAATTTTGAAACATCGGTAATAATACTTTGTTAATTATCATTAAACTGTAACTATTTAGTAGTAGTTGATAGTAATTATCCATGATATACAGAAATTGTTACAATTCTCGTATATGCTGTTAATTTTTTGTTTTAAATGAATGTTATTGGACATTTTTTGAAATTAATAACTAATTTTTTTAATTTAACTTTCAACATGGCCAGTTATCTACAATAGATCTTCATATAAAAAATATTTCAAAAACAATTAGAGCTAATTGATCTAATTGATTTATAATTTTTGACAGATGTGTTGATTATAAAACACAAATTAACTTAGTAAATAAGTTCAAATTAGAAATAAAAAGTTATTAAATTAAATTAGTATACAAAAATGAAACAGATTCTTTTTCAATTCCTTTTAATTCTATTTTTATTAAATTTTAAGTTTAATTTGTGTTTACTGGGGCAATATATTAGTAAAATTAATAAACATTCAAATTATTAAATTAATATTAAACATATTTGTTACATTTGTAATTTTCAAAATAATGTTTTATTAAAAACATTTATTGCAGGTTAAAGAAGTATCCCGAGTTGGAGGGAAAAATCCTTATGAATTTGTTAAGCGCAATTGTACTCGTTTACTGACCAACGAGTTAGCAGAAAAATATAGTTGGCTAGGAGCAAAACAAAAGCGAAAGTTTTGTCATTTAAAACTCGCTGACTTGCTAATTAGTAAGCGTCTAAATATAGATAATGCTATTTGTTTTATTTACTAATAAAAATGTTCTTATTTAAATGGTTATTCTTAATAAAATCACATGTATTATCAAAAAAGAAATTACTGCTTACAAAATGCTGATTTTTATTACAGTTTCCGGTCAAGATAGTAATTCCGCATATACTACAAAAGTTTTAGAAGAGGCGATCCAGAAATGGCTGCGGAGAGCCAAAGAAAGATTGAATGCCGAGAAAAAGAAGGAAGATAAACAAAGAATTGAACAAGAAAACTAATAAATTTTGATATATTATTATATTATCTACACATATGTGTAATATTAACATTGTAATAACATTGCGTTCAAAGTTTTAATTTTAAGTTGTTAAGGTTTACTTTATAATACGTATGTGATACTAATATATACGTAACAGTGTCCAAAGATTTAATTTTTAGTTGTTAAGATTTATTATAATGCGCAATATTGTGATATTTCCAGTCAATGGAAAATTATAATTCTTTGATACATATATATCTTATATAAAGTCATACATGTTAGAGTTCCATATTATTATCATCTTTTATAATTAATATATAATTGTTTTCAAATATATACATATATATATAATTTTTATATATTGTTATTATGCATTATCATTATGCATTATCAAAACAATATTTTCAGTGCCAAGCTTAAAAGCCAATAAATGCCTATATTTAAAAAATCAATTGTTTTATTATTTTATAATAAGTTATTAAATCCGCGAGTCATTCATATATATCCCAAAATTTACGTCCATGATATGTCTGAAATATGACCGTTTTCGACCTATTTAGGATTTACTTTGGACCTCGTAGTAGGTCCTAAGATAATCCAAAGTAAGTCCAAAATAAGTTCGATAACAATCTTATTTCAGATATTTTATGGATGTCCAAAGTTGTGTCAAACGTATGTGCTATGGATGTCCATCAGACGTCTGACGGATCTTTTTTGAACCGAAAATGGATGTCCGACGTCCAAAAATAGACATTCAATGGACATCCACTGAATGTCCATGTGCTATCTGGGAGGCTATTTCTGAATTTTGACAAATATGATCGGATCTCTCGGTAAAACTCTTTGTTGTGACTTCAACAGTGATAATCAGTTGGGGGAGCACGTCCCCCATCACCCCCACCTCCCCAAAAAACCGAAAAATCCCAAAAATTACCAAAGCAAAGCGAGGTCCAACCCTCAACCCAAACCAAATTTTAGTTTTAAATCAGAAATACGTTTGGGTTAGGTTATATCTTCCGGAAATGGAGCCTCCCCGTAGAGGGGGGGGGGGGGGCGGAACCCATTGTGTCCACGCATATAGTTTACAAAGCAAAGCGAGGTCCACCCCACAATTGTTGTGTGGATGGGAAAGTGTATGCGTGGACGCAGTGGGTTCCGCCCCGATCATATTTGTCAAAATTCAGAAAAGACCTTATTCGAAATAATTACCCTTTTTTGGTCTATAACTTTTTTTTTTGGGCCTCCCCCAACTACAAATCGTTATTTATATTTCTTTCTAAACAAAAAAAGTCCGTAAAAAAATTTGCAGCCCATTTGCAAGTGGAGCCGTGATTCTGAATAATTACCAAATATACATATACAGATTATATTATATAGATATATTTATACAAGTTTATGCTTGTCTATATATTTATAAACAAGCAAACTTTTTCGTAAAGTAGAAATATTTAGAATTTTATTCTTATTTTATATGTTGAAGCAATTTTCTTATTCTGCCAGCATGCACATATTTGGTTATATAAAAAGATAAAATATTGACTGAACTTTCTTTTCGATTGTAAAAAGTAAATTAATGAGAATAGCTACTTTCCATTATATTATATTTTATTAATTTCTTATTTTTTTATTTATCTTTTCTTTTCTTATTTTTTTTTCTTTTAAATTGTTTCTTTTTATTCTTTGATTACATGTTTATTCTATTTCTCTTTACTATATCTCTATTTTTTCTTAGGTTAGGCATCCATTAGACGTATTCATAGATGTCACATGGACGTCATATGGTATAATCATAGATATTTCATGGAGCTTTGATGGATGAATAATAGCCTTCATAGCTCACCAATATCCCAATAAAGTCACACCTTAAATTGTAAGGTGGTAACATTCCACGGAGATTAATAAACCCGCCGTCAACTTCCTAGCGACATGAAAATGTTCGTCCAAACACTCCAAACTCGTTCCATTAACATCTCAGAGACTTATTTGCGCGTAACGTTGTATTAATATTTATACAACATGCCACAAATCTCCTAATATTATTTTTCATAAGGAACCCTTGCAAAAAAATTATTATATTGCCAAAAATTGATTAAACACTATTTTCAATAACTTTCAATCGTTTTTTCACTAATAATTGAATAGCTCAAATTTTTTTTTTATACAGACTCCCGCAGAAAATCCGTAAAATTAAATAAAAAGAGCTTTTTATTAGTGTGTTTCTGGAAATATAAGATATGTATATATATATATATATATATATATATATATATATATATATATATATATATAAGTAGACAGTAAATGGATAATTTTAACTTTTTCGGACATTTATCCGTCTGATTTTTAAGAAAAAATCAGTCCAATATCTGAATTCCCTATGTTAGGATTGTATCAGAAATTAAACTGATAGAAATAATTACATTTTTAATCTTCTGCCAGTCGCTCTTTGCAAGCTTTATATACTTCTCATGACTGAAACTCAAATACGAGATGGGGCGCATCGCGCGTCGCATAGCGGTAAATAAACGAACTAGCGGCTGAAGTATGAACTATCTTTTTGTAAAGTTTTGAAATGCTGCACGCAGTAACATTTTTCATGAAATATTAAATAAATAATAATTTTGGATATAGATAAACATGCACATCAAATTCAATTATTAATATTAAAGGTAAATATAGCGAATAGGGGACCCAGCCCCAATGACCTTGACCTTGACATATGTTATCAAGGACATAATTCTGAGTAACTTTTTCTTCTAATTTAATCGTCGCTCGTTGCTTATTAAAATGTTATTAACAAACAAAAATTTGTAAAAATCAAGATTTATACATAGTCTGACAATGAAAAACTGGATATTTAAGTTAGTTTACAGAAATAGTCCTACGTATACTACACATATAAATTGAAATAAACACAAGTTTTTATATACAGGGTGTTCCGGAACAACCTTCCGTCCGTGAAATGACGTATTCCTGATACAATTCTAAGACGATTTTTCCTTTACCAAAATTTGAATCGAAGCGTAATTTTTGAGTTATAAGCAAAAATAGTTAGCAAATCACGCGTCGAGTACAGAAGGCAGGCAGGATCGGCACGGCGCGACGCGGCGCGGCGCGCCGCGAGCGCCCGGCACAGCTGACCGTCTGATTACCACCGCATGAGTCGCTAACTATTTTATCTTACAACATAAAATTATGCTTTAAATAAAATTTTGGTAAAGAAGAAACACTCCGCCATACACACATCGCGTTAGCAATCAGCTGATTGCAGTGTCCGACGGTCGGCGATCCGCAACAACTTTTGTTAAAGTGACGTTATTTTAAGAAACGCGTATTCTTGACATAATTCTGAGATATTTTCTTCTTTACCAAAATTTTATTTAAAGCATAATTTTATGTTGTAAGATAAAATAGTTAGCGACTCATGCGGTGGTAATCAGACGGTCAGCTGTGCCTGGCGCTCGCGGCGCGCCGCGCTCGTCGCGCCGTGCCGCTCCTGCCTGCCTTCTATACTCGACGCGTGATTTGGTAACTATTTTTGCTTATAACTCAAAAATTACGCTTCAATTCAAATTTTGGTAAAGGAAAAATCGTCTTAGAATTGTATCAGGAATACGTCATTTCACGGACGGAAGGTTGTTCCGGAACACCCTGTATATAGGGTGTTCAAAAATAAAATATAAGTATGTTGAATTAATTATTTATTGGATATAATCTGCTCATTATTAAAAAAAAACATCAATACGCTTATCGAAGGTATAGAGTCTTTTAAATAAAAATTCAGCAATATAATGTTGATAATGATATTCTCGAGTACCGAAACGTGGAAGATTAGCACGCATTTCTCTCCATAATCTCTCTATGTTTTGTGTATGAACTTTAGTATCAGGATCCACAAAATTTTCAGAATAGTCTACTGTTTGATGTGTATAATTTTCATTTTTGAGATCATTATAAGCACGCCAACAATCACTATAAATAATTGATCCAGGAGCAATATATTTACGAATCAATGGTAATAACGTTTTGGAACTCCGGTTTTCTACAGGTACAATAAAAACTGCTTGTGGCACGTTCTATGCCACCAAATATCCACTGTCCTTTTAACATACGGCCTTTGTTAAATTTTCTTTTCCCAATTTTGGCTTCATCTATTTCCACAATAATCCCTTCTCCGCCAATTTGTTGTTGTTCTTTTATTAACCAGTCCGATAATAACTAAATATTAAAAAAGTAAAAATATAAAAATGCATGTATAAGTAACAAATATAAACATATACCCGAATATTTCATTCAAATATTAATTTACATACCTCTCTACAAAAATTTGTCCAATCAACAACAGCTTTATCATGTATTTCCAACTCATTACATATAAGAGATTGTCGTGGTGGTTTAATTATTAAAAAATATCCAATAAACCGACAAATTTTTACCATACCCAAATGAGTTTTAGAAAAACAAGTGTTATTCAACATACTTATTTTAAAGTTGCATGTTATCCGTTGTCTTTTTCGTCCAGATATAGTCTTATAATATTTATTAGTGCAATGCATGATAAAGCTTTTAAATATATTTGTATAAGTTATAATATTTCTACATTTTGGACATTGAATATTATCACGAATAACTTGTTTATCAATAAGATACTGTATTAGAGCATCATAATTATATGTTAAATGAAAAAATTCGTGCAAATGCATTGTATTATTAACGAAATGCACTATTATTTGTACTAATATATTGAAAAGTAAGAACTTCACGCTTGGAAGAATTAAACAAGACTGTGTCATCATAAGAATTCACTAGTACAGAAAATAATAAAAAATGAACATGAAATAGTATAAACATTGAGGGAAGGTATTCAAATGTAAACACAAAGCAATATTTCCGCGACCTGCTAACATCAATGTGTATGTACACGTGAAAGTTGAAAATATATGTCTTGAAAATGTATTTTTAGCAGATTCATTTATTTATGTGTAGTAAATCGAACGCATGGGCCGGGGGAAGAGGAAAGGTAAAACTTAAAAGTTTGAAATATACCAAAGTACATGCATGGACAGGAAGCACGCATGCACACACACACATACACGGGGGGGTGCAAGGGGGGCCTTCGACTCCCCACCCGCACCTACCCCGCCGGTAGGCAGGGTGGACCTCGCTTTACAATGTAGCATGTACTTTGTAAGTTGTAAAGGGAGGTCCACCCTGCCTACCGGCGGGGAAGGTGCGGGAGGGGAGCCGAAGGCCCCCCTTGCACCCCCCGTGTGTGTGTGTGTGTGTGCGCGCGCGCGCGCGCGTGCTTCCTGTCCGTGCATGTACTTTGGTATATTTCAAACTTTTTTTGTTAATAGCTTTTTAATAAGCGACGAGCGACGATTAAATTAGAAGATAAAGTTACTCAGAATTATGTCCTTGACAACATATGTCAAGGTCAAGGTCATTGGGGCTGGGTACCCTATTCGCTATATTTACCATATTAAACAATATTTCATAGTTTTGTAATATAATAATACCGTATTTTCAAGGGTTTTGAACAGAAAGTCATGTAAACTTTATAAGTATCATAAAATATTTATTATTTATTACATTTATTATTTATTATTTATTATTTATTATATTTATTAATTATTACATAATTGAATTTGATGTGCATGTTTATCTATATCGAAAATTATTATTTATTTAATATTTCATGAAAAATGTTACTGCGCGCAACATTTCAAAACTTTACAAAAAGATAGTTCATACTTCAGCCGCTAGTTCGTTTATTTACCGCTATGCGACGCGCGATGCGCATTATCTCGCATTTGAGTTTCAGTCATGAAAATTATATAAAGCTTCGAGCAACTGGCAGGAGATTAAAAATGTATTTATTTCTATCAGTTTAATTTCTGATGCAATCCCAATATAGGTGTGGCGATGAAAATTCAATCGCACGATGGCGATGAAAATTCAATCGCACAAATGCATAAGCGGCCGCACCGATAGTACGGGCGCCGCCGCTGCGCGGCGCGCGCCGGGCTAGCTAACTCGTGAGCCGAAAGACGCTCAGGCGGCTACATATACGCCGCGCACAGATAGTACCGGGCACCTCCGCTAGGCGTCATACGCCGGGTACGCTTTTCCGTGGGCAAAAGTCAACCCAAAGGGAAGATAAGCAGGCTCCCCGTGGAGTCGAGAAAACGAGTAATTAGCGCATCGACGCTGCATCCAGACACGATACGGCGCATAGTCGCCCAGATTTTATTCGACCGCAAGACCACGAAGCAGCCACGACGAAGACCCTGAAGGATATTTCTCCTCTGGTAGGAGATATTGGCATACACCAACGAACTAGGCCGACGCCTCTCCACCTTCTGGCAAGGAAGAAGAACGGCGCATCCTCGCCTTCGTCTGGCGCTAAGCGCCCCAGCTCCGGCGCATCCTCGCCTTCGGCTGGCGTCAAGCGCCCACGCTCCAGCGCATCCTCGCCTTCGCCTGGCGCTAAGCGCCTCAACTCAGGCGCATCCTCGCCTTCGGCTGGCGGCAAACGCCCACGCTCCGGCGCATCCTCGCCTTCGCCGGACGCCAAACGCCACAGCTCAGGCACAGTCTCGCCTTCGCCTGGCGTCAAGCGCCCACGCTCCGGCGCATCCTCGCCTTCGGCTGGCGGCAAACGCCCACGCTCCGGCGCATCCTCGCCTTCGCCGGACGCCAAACGCCACAGCTCAGGCGCAGTCTCGCCTTCGCCTGGCGTCAAGCGCCCACGCTCCGGCACATCCTCGCCTTCGCCTGGTGCCAAACGCCACATCTCAGGCGCCGTCTCGCCATCGCATAGCGTCAAGCGCTCCGGCTCGAGCGCATCCTCGACGCTACCTAACGCACCACCACCAAAGCCGAGGATTGTGCGTATCGTCTCCGGCACTCATCTGCGACGGCTCCCGCCGCCACGCCGCAGTTCCCATCCAGGGAGTATCGACACAGAAGCACCGAGGCAGCGGAGCAAGGGAGAAGTGAGATCGGAGCCTTCGCCAACGACGGGAGAAGCGACCGAACGACGACCGGCTTCGCCCATAATCCTTTCGTCGTCCGACGAGAGTCACGGGCGACCAAAGACGCCTCAGCCACGAGAGCCTTCACCCGACGGGCGGTTTCCGTGGTGGTTGCCTACTTGGACTCCTCCAGCATACCGATCGGTGGAGACGCAAACTGAGGAGCTCCCAGCTAAGGGTACACAGGGGACCCAGACTCAAGTGTGCTCAACAGGGTGTCGAGATCAAGCGACACAAACACGAAAGCGAGGAGGCCAGCAACGCTACGTCCCGATTAATTACTTTTCTCGCCAATGCACTCGCATGTAAATTAAGCGAAAATATATACAGAATGTTTTTGATATAAAAGTCATCAACTTTATTGAAAGAAACCTCACCGAGTCACTACCCATTCCTACCTCCATAGCGATCACACTAAATAGTAGTAGATACGAAAAACGCTACAATAGGGAATTCAGATATTAGACTGATAATTTTAAAAGTCGGTCAGATAAATGTCCGAAAAAGTTAAAATCATCCGTTTATATATATATATATGTATATACAGGGTGAGTCATTTTAATCAACGCACGCAAATATCTCGTAAAGTAAGCAAGATGGAAAAAAATGTTTTATACAAAAGTTGTAGGGTTCAGAGGGGGACACATGACGAAAATATGGACTTGACCTTGAGTGACCTTTTCAAGGCCAAGTCAATGTGATCGATATTTTCTTAAATGGAACCCCACATTTTTTATTGCATATTCCTGTAGCTTATCTCGAAAGCTTTTCAAAACACTATAATAAAGTATTTTTTCGTTAAGTACTTTTTGAGTTATTTTATATTTTATTCTGACATATATTGATATAAAAAATAAAATATCTCGTAAAATATTTAGTTTTTGATAATCTTACCGTAATACTTTTATGTACAGAATAATGAGACAAATCAATTAGTAAAAAAAAAAATTGTTTTTAAGAAAATGTATGTAATTATTTACTATGTATTTTTTAAAACAATTATTTGTTTTTTTCTTTACACTAATTGATTTGTCTCATTATTCTGTACATAAAAGTATTACGGTAAGATTATCAAAAACTAAATATTTTACGAGATATTTTATTTTTTATATCAAAATATGTCAGAATAAAATATAAAATAACTCAAAAAGTACTTAATGAAAAAATACTTTATTATAGTGTTTTGAAAAGCTTTCGAGATAAGCTACAAGAATATGCAATAAAAAATGTGGATTTCCATTTAAGAAAATATCGATCACATTGACTTGGCCTTGAAAAGGTCACTCAAGGTCAAGTACATATTTTCATCATGTGTCCCCCTCTGAACCCTACAACTTTTGTATAAAACATTTTTTTCCATCTTGCTTACTTTACGAGATATTTGCGTGCGTTGATTAAAATGACTCACCCTGTATATATAATCATATTTATTACATTTGTAATTCCATTAATATATTCTATAATAATTCTATGTTTATTATTCTATTTGATAAAGAGTTAAAAATCCAATGGATTTGTACAATTGAAAGAACGGTAAATTTTGAGAAGTAGCCAAAGTTCACCAATTTTATACGTCATCTTATATTAGAGAAATGTCATTTTATCATCATAGATAATGACGTCAACGGTCTGTGACCTAGGACCATCATTCTAACGTCACTTTTACGTCGTTTCAAAAGTGAATTTGACGTAACCAGTGACTAAAAAATGACGTTATAATGACGACACCTTGCTACTTGGGTTGCTGAAATATTCAAATAAGATTCCATTAATCTTCATACATATATAATATTATAAAGTAAGATTTTATTGTAGGTTAGTGATATATACCAGTAATATAATTATCCATTTATTATCTATTTAAGATGTAAAACAAAATTTAAAAAAAAAATATATGCAGGGTGTCCTAGACCACCCGTACACCCCTTTTCTTTCAAAAACTAAGCATTTTAGAGAAAAACGTTTTGAACAAAAATTGTATGGTTTTGAGGGGAACATAAGATGGTGTGATTGGTTTGACCTTGGATGGCATCGTCAAGGTCAAGTCAAGGACACCTTTAATTTCTTAAGTGGAATCCCCTATTTTTTATTGCATATTCTTATAGCTTATCCCGAGAGCTTTCAAAAACACTATAATAAAGTATTTTTTTGTTAAGTACTTTTTGAGTAATTTTATATTTTAATCTGACATATTTTGATATAAAAAATAAAATATCTCGTAAAATATTTAGTTTTCGATAATCTTACCGTAATACTTTTATGTACAGAATAATGAGACAAATGAATTAGTGTAAAGAAAAAAACAAATAATTGTTTAAAAAAATACATTATAAATAATTACATACTTTTTCTTAAAAACAATTATTTTTATACTAATTGATTTGTCTCATTATTCTGTACATAAAAGTATTACGGTAAGATTATTGAGAACTAAATATTTTACGAGATATTTTATTTTTTATATCAAAATATGTCAGATTAAAATATAAAATAACTCAAAAAGTACTTAATGAAAAAATACTTTATTATAGTGTTTTGAAAAGCTCTCGACATAAGCTATAAAAATATGCAATAAAAAATAGGGGATTCCATTTAAGAAATTAAAGGTGTCTTTGACTTGACCTTAACGATGCCATCCAAGGTCAAACCAATGACACCATCTTATGTTCCCCTCAAAACCATACAATTTTTGTTCAAAACGTTTTTCTCTAAAATGCTTAGTTTTTGAAAGAAAAGGGGTGTACGGGTGGTCCAGGACACCCTGTGTGCTAATCAGCGCCTGTCTATACAGCAGAAAGCCGTCTCGCTACTCCGACCCCCGTCGTACCTTCTCTGTTTTCCGTTGTAGACAGGCGCTGGTTAGTTAGCTTTAACATCATATAACAACAAAAAGAAAGCTCAGATCAAGAAATGGTTCAGGACTTTTCGATTTGGATTGTTGTTCTGTATCTGATAGTATTGTCCATATGCGTTTGTTTAGTTACACCCAGTATATACATATCTTATATTTTCAGAAACACTAGTAAAGAGCTCGTTTTATTTTAATTTTATAGATTTTTTGCGGAATTCCATACTAAAGAAAAAAAAAGAGTTTGAACTATTCAATTATTGGTGAAAAAACGATTGAAAGCTGTTGAAAACCGATAGTGTTTAATCGATTTTTGGCAATATAATATTTTTTTGAAAGGGTTCCTTATTAAAAATAATATTAGGAGATTAAGTTTTTTTCTGGCATGTTGTATGAATATTAACAAAACATTACGCGCAAGGTCCCTGGGATATTAATAGAATAAATTTAGACAAATTTTTAAGTTACTGGAAGTTAATGGCAGGTTTCTTAATTTCCGTAGAATGTTACCATCTTACAATTTAAGGTATAACTTCATTGGGATGTTGTGTGCTGTGAGGGATATAATATGAATAATTACAGTTATCTCTAATTTTAATCTATAAATTAAGAATTTTCTTTCTTTAATAATAAGTTGATGATATTATATATTATGGACTGTTTAAAAAATTTGGTATGAAAAAAAATTCTTTATTTTGCATTAAAATTTTGTTAATTATATTTTAGAGTTTCGTAAAAATTTTTAATAAAAATTTAAATTGTATTTAAATAAATATTCACATTTCCAGAACTAAAAATTGCGAGTAACTCCAAATACACAAAATGTTTATGGACACTATAGAAATGCTTTGATATAATTTTATCATTTCATTATTCTATATGAAATCAGTTAATAAAAATGTGTATTCAATGTTGTTTTATGATATTTTTGGTAAAATTCTCACGAGATTTATTTTGATACATTAACATAAATGCATTGCTTAGCCATTTGTAAGTCAACCTAAAAATATAATTTATGCATTAATTACATTTATATATGTATAAAATATAAATAAACATTATACATGAATGCGCGTTCGCGTATATAATTACCATTTTATCGTTATCGAAAACATGAGCAGTCAAAATCTCTAAATATTCCTTCGATACTTCCATAATCATTTTCTAACAATGTATTTATCACAAGTTTGTTAATTGATAATGCACTGATTCACTCAAGTGTAAGCATTCGCTCAGTTTCGTTAATATAATCTAACTCTTCTCAATATGACATCGATTAAAAGAAATCACTTCTCTTCCTTGCACTATTCCGCGATACTCTTAATAACCGTTAATCATTTTATCACTTTTCTTCTTGTGTTGCGCTATTTCGCGATATATAAGCATATTTAATAAATCAATAAATGCAAAAAAATATTTGGTTTCTTCTGTTTATATTATTTATTAGAATACATTTTAGAAGAAATTATATATTGTTTATATGTATGCGTTTATTCAATAGAATAATGGACTTATTTCATATTCATATATTTAATATGAATATGAAACAAGTCCATCCGCTTCGTAAAATAATTTTCTTTCCATTGCTTTCTATATTTTGATATTTATTCACTTACACAATTTATATTATTATTATTGATTATGCAGTTTGTATACAATTTAATTTCTGTATGAAAATTATATTTATAAAATACTTATTAGTTTAACTTCTGTATTGAAATTATATCTATAAAAATATAATTATATCGTGTTTTAAAATCCGTTAAATTATTGATAATAAGAGATTGAGCGTTAAGACACATTGTGATTATGTCCGCTGAAATTCAATATGGTATAAATTTCGTAAATATATACTACACTACTCAAAAAAATTATGGCATAGAAAATATTTGCCGAAAATTGGCCAATTTTGACTGCCGATCACTTAGCGAAAAATTATCGTAGACGAATGATTCTTTTTTCAAAATGAAGTTTGAAGTTTCTACTTTAAGAATGTACCTTCATTTTTTGCATGCGATGCACCCTTACCCCTGTAACCTCTGAAATCTGAGGGCATATTTGGCATACTGAAAATTGCAAAGTTTGACGGAATGCACGGACGTGATAAAATTATTTTCGGGATGCCGTTTGCATCGTCATAAAGTTCAAATATTCCACTTCAATTTGAAAAAAGAGCGAAGTCGCTATGATTTTTTTTTCGCAAGTTACAGCCCTTCAAAATTACCGTTGTTTTTGGCTTTTGGGCCAAGTACCGGCCGGTGGGTTTAATGACTGGTCAAAACACGAGCCAGGAGCTGAAAAACATGCGCGCGCGCGCGCGTGTGTGTCCACTTTTGCCATGGCTTCACTATGGCTTCCAGTCATACGGCGCCCCCGAAAAAATTTTTTCACGTCCGTGCATTCCGTCAAACTTTGTAATTTTCAGTATGCCAAACATGCCCTCAGATTTAGAGGGTTACCGGGGTAGGGATGCATCGCATGCAAAAAATGGGGGTACATTCTTAAAGTAGAGGCGTCAAGCTTCACTTTGAAAAAAAATCATTCGTCTACGATAATTTTTTGCGAAGTGATTGGCAGTCAAAGTTGGCCAATTTACGGCAAATATTTTCTATGTCATAATTTTTTTGAGCAGTGTATTTATACGTGTATAATTCCTTCTAAAAAATAATTCCTTTCTTATTGAATAAATCTTTAAAAAAAACCACATCTTTGTATATAATGTAACACTTTGTATTTTACAGAAAAAATTTTAAATATTAAGTTTTTACAAAAAGCAGTGATATCCTATTAAAAAAACCTCACAAAGGTAAAAAAAAGTACGCCAAGTACATAAAAAATATCCCTTGTACGCAACAAAAAGTTTAAAAAAATATTTACCTCTAAAAAATAATTATTTAAAATATTTTTCCCTAAAAAATAAATAATTCCTAAAAAATAAAAAATAAAAACTAAATATGAAATTAATAGTTAACTAGTTAAGTACTTAGAAGTAATTCAATTTGTGAGGATTTGTAATTTGAAATAGTATTTATTATAAAATCAATCTCTTGCGCTTATAGATATATTGTAGATTCTCTCGAGAAAGTTAAAATGCATTTTATTTTTATTAAAAAATTACACTATTGTGTTCCAAATAAATATTTTGTATAATATATAAAATAGCATTATTATATTGCGGATTTTATTACAAATAGTAAATCATAAAATTATTTAACTCTTACTGTAATAACGTCGATTACATTGATCACCAATTTCGAATTTAAAAGTGCCCCGTGCCAAACTGATCGACTTGTTCTGAAATTAATAAGCTTTACCAGATAGTCAGGGAAAAGGATTAAGATTAAAGTGACATACAAATACTTAGCGTTACCGATCTGAAAGAAAAATTTGCAAAAGATTGTCAGAAATCATTATCAATGTATTAATAAAAACATATGACTTATAATGCGATCTGGACACGCCAAGTTTTTGTTTGTCACTTTAATCTTAATCCTTTTCCGGGCCTATCTGGTAAAGCTTATGATTTATTTCAAAACAAGTCGATCAGTTTGGCATGGGGCACTTTTAAATTCGAAATTGGTGATCAATATAATCGACATTATTACAGTAAGGGTTAAATAATTTTATGATTTACTATTTGTAATAAAATTCGCAATATAATAATGCTATTTTATATATTATACAAAATATTTATTTGGAACACAATAGCGTAATTTTTTAATAAAAATAAGATGCATTTTAATTTTCTCGAGAGAATCTACAATATATCTATAAGTGCAAGATTGATTTTGTAACAAATACTATTTCAAATTACGAATTCTCACAAACTGAATTGCTTCTAAGTACTTGGTTAGTTAACTATTGATTTCATATTTAATTTTGGCTTTTTATTTTTTAGGGGAAAACTTCTTAAATAATTATTTTTTAGAGGTAAATATTTTTTTTAAACTTTTTGTTGCGTACAAGGAATATTTTTTATGTACTTGGCGTACTTTTTTTACCTTTGTGAGGTTTTTTTAGTGTTGTAATATTTTTTAAATTAATATAATTTTAACATATTATGATTGAGAGAAGAAGAGAGAATTATTAATGTTATTTACGAAAATACGATATTTTTTGTATTAATTATTAATGTTATCTTCAAATATAGTATGTATTTATGTAATTTTTGTTATTGAATTCAAAGAATATTCTCTTTTACATTACAAACAATAACTTACAATAATTGATATATGCGAGAATAAAATTTTAGAGCTATAACATAGATAGTAAGAGAGAATTCTCTTATCTTGGATAATATTATACATTCTAAAAGAAATAAATGTGTATATCATAAACAAATCACATACCATCCGCAGTAGTTATTAATAGCACATCCAAAGACGATTTCTTAGCGATAGAAATATGATTAGGATGTGGATGCCATTGCATATCCGTAGGATAAAAATCATTTGAAAATTCAGTCACAACAGTAGAATGTACAGTACCATTTTTTAAATGCCAACATACAAGTAAATGATCTTCTCTGCAACAAATAATTGTATATTAATTCGATTTTATACTCATGCAAAAAAAGACAAAAAACAAAAAAAAATCAAGAAAAAGTAAAAACCAAAATATTTATTTTATTCTAAAAATACATTGATTGTACACACACACATATGCGCGCGCGCACACACGCATATATATGTACATGTGCTAATAAATAACTTTTACATTTGTGTTAAAAAATATATATTAGTTTTTACTATAAAATATTTATTATTTATTATTTATTACAAAACATTTAGTATTATAATTATATTAATTTAATTGCTTTATACATATAATGAAAGAATATATTTTCACAATATTTTATTTTTACAATATTACTGCAATATTTCTATTTTAATCCTATTCATCAAAATATGAAAAAATATTTAACTTTATTCATTTCAGGGATTGAATTTATGAAATCGTTAAATCTTACAAATAAAAGTTTTATGGATATGTATATCGTTAAATATATATGTTATTCTTTCTGTAACGCAACATGAAATATAATTATAATAGATTGTTTACCTACCCACACGAATATATTTCTTCTGTCGAGTTCCATGCGACACAAGCAACCAACCGTTTATGTATATTATTGTCGTGTAAAGATATTTTAAATCTCATTGTAACACGTCTAAAAATAATTTTTATGATTGTCTTTAATAGAATTAAAACATTTAGTCCACACGTACACACTTCTTCATTTCATAGTGTAAAGTAGTTCTAAAAAAGTTAAAGTTGATTTGAAAGACACAAGTAAAAGCAAATATTAACGATATATAACTTTTTCTTATTACGAAGTAACGTTGATGGCGATAGAAATCATGTACGTTATGTTATAACTGATGCAGATGTATTTTATGTTTACTGTTTAATTTCTATGGTAACCACATAACAGCGATGAATGGCTTTTTATCAATACTATAGAACATTACAAAGCGCGCGCACGGCACGCCCGCCTTTATTTCCTCTTCTATTGTAATAAGTATTACCATTTTAAAAAAAGGTAACAAAAGTACACGCGCCAGTTGTGAAAAACTGTTATATATATTTAAAGAACAGTGTTACTTTAATTTAATCTACACAAAATAGTGTTATTTTAAATTATTGAAAATAAAAACTTAAAAACTTAAAAATTTGTTAACAAAGAAAGTTGTACAAATAATATATTTTACAAAAATAATAATATAAAAAATTACGCCAATTAAAAATAAAAAATTATACAAATATTTTAATCGGAAACAGTTGTACAAAATAGCTGTTTTAATTTCTTAACAAAAATAACGATATTAAAAAATTGCGCTAATCTAAAAAAAAATTTTTGCTATATAAATAAAATTTATAGATTTTCAATATTAAAAGAAAAAATATATCTAATAATACAAAACACAAAATACATAAAATAAAAATTAATAGAAAAATTAAAACTTAGAAATTTATACAAAAATCCAAAATTAATACAAATTAAAAAATTAAAAAATTTTAATTTTTTTATATGTATTAATTTTTACCTTTTTTAAAAAAGGTAAGTTTTTAGAGATTGTATAATTCTTTTTTTACTATATATTATTTTAATAACATGTAAAGCACTCAAGTTTCTAATAGGTTTAATCAATAGCTTGAGTTTATATTATATAAAGTATTTTAAAAATAATAAAATAAAATTAGAAATTGGCAATTGGAGCCGTATGTAAAACGCAAATGAATCAATCAATAATATAACTTTAAAAAAAATTTTTCCTTGAAAAATAATTTTCATACAAAATAAAAAACTAAAAAATGGTTTTCCTCTAAAAAATCAAAACCTTTAAAAAATCAAAAATCAAAACTAAATATGAAATCAAGTTAACTAGCCAAGTACATAGAAGCAGTTCAGTTTGTAAGAGTTTGTAATTTAAAATAGTATTTGTTTGATAAAATCAGTCTTGCATTTATAGAAATATTATAGATTCTCTCGAGAAAATTAGAATGCATTTTATTTTTATAAAATTACGCTATTATGTCCCCCCCTCCCCTCTAAATAAATATTATATATAATATATAAAATAGCACAATTATATTGCGAATTTTATTACAAATAGTACATCATAAAACTACTTAACCCTTACTGCAATAACGTCGATCACATCGATCACCAATTTCGAGTTTAAAAGTGCCCCGTGCCAAACTGATCGGCTTGTTTTGAAATTAATCATAAGGTTTACCAGATAGGCCTGAAACGAAAAGGATTAAAATTAAAGTGACATACAAATACTTGGCGTGCCCGATCTGAAATAAAAATTTCCAAAAGATTATCAGAAATCATTATCAATATATTAATAAAAATATATGACTTATAATGCGATACGGGCACGCCAAGTTTACAAGTTGGGATTTTTTATATACTTGGCGTATTTTTTTTTATCTTTGTGAGGTTTTTTTAGGTGATCTCATTGCTTTTTGTAAAAATCTATATTTTTTCTGCAAAAAATATATATGCGTTTTTAGCATATAATATTTAATAATGTAATATAATTTTTTATTCATGTAGAATATCTAATAATAATAAATTTCTTAATAATAATAAGTAAATCACAATAATAAAGTTTTATTGTAGAATTGACATTCGTTAATTTTATTTTTAGTATATAATGTTCAACAATAATATATATGTGCTTACATTATATTATCTTACAATAATACAGTAGTTTTATTTATGTAGAATTGGCACTTAATTTTATTGAATCCTATATAGGCAATAAAATCTTGTTTTTTATTTTTTTTATATTATCTCACAATAATAGTTTTATTTATATAGAATTAGCATCCATTTTATTTTTAATATATAATGTTCAACAATAATATAGTTATATATAATATAATATAGTTTAATAGTTTAATAATATATCAATTTAACTACACCTATAAATTCATTTACTTTTGTATTACTGTAACATCATACTTCTTAAATTTAACATATTTTAATAATATTATATAGTTTTTTTTATTTTTAGTATATAATGTTTAACAATAATATATATATGTGCTTTCATTATATTATCTTACAATAATACAGTCAGTTTTATTTATGTAGAATTGGCATTCGTTAATTTTATTGAATCCTATATAGGCAATAAAATCTTGTATAACGTAGCTCAATTTAACTGTACCTATAAATTCATTCATTTTTGTATTACTGTAACATCATACTTCAACGTAGACCATTCTTCAACTGTATGATGTTACAGTAATGCAAAAGTGAATGAATTTGTAGATATAGTTAAATTGAGCTACTTTACGCAATATTTTATTGCCTATATAAGATTCAATAAAATTAACAAATGCCAATTCTACATAAATAAAACTGTAATGTATTATTGTGAGGTAATATAACATAAAGTGCCATAGAGGATGCCAAAGAAGATAAATGAAGTGCCATAGAAGATTATTATAATAACATGTTTTGATATTGCGATATATATTCATAAGTTTTTTGTTTTATAAAATAACGTATCAGTTATTTGTATGCAAAGAAAGTCAAAATATATATACTATGTATACTGACAAACGGATTACTAAATTAAAGCGATTAAAATTTTGTTCCAATAAGATCCACTTTGAGAATAATAAATACTATGTATATATATATACTTTGGCTTTCTTTGCATACATATAACTAATATTATAATAGCATGTTGTACAATTGCGAGATATATGTGTAATGTAATGTGAAATATATGTATATTCATTATATAGGTTTCTCTTTTTTTATAAAATATAATTATAGATAGAATATTTAAATAAAAATTTAATATATATATAAAAGTTATAATTATTCTTTTTATTTTACACAAACATATAATGAAATATAGTTTTTTTCAAGTAACACTTGATTCGTCTTTCTGTCTTTCAATATGTATGCAAAGAAAGCCAAAATATACATATACTACGTATATATACTGACAAACGGATTAATAAATTAAAGCGATTAAAATTTTGTTGCAATAAGATTCACTTTGAGAATAATAAATACTATGTATGTATACTTTGGCTTTCTTCGCATATGTATAACTAATATTGTAATAGCATGTTGTGCAATGTGATATATAATTATCATAGATTTTTCTTTTTCTTAAATAATGTAATATAGTTATACGTATAAAGAAAGCCAACGTATACATACTATGTATGTATACTGATGAACAGATTAATAAATTAAAACGATCAAAATTTTGTTGCAGTAAGATCCACTTTAAGAATAATAAAAATAAATACTACGTATGAATACTTTGGCTTCCTTTGCATACGTGTAATATTATAATAGCATGTTGCAATGCGAGATATATATTCATAAGTTTTATGAACATTATCAGAGAGAAATCACTGACATTATATTTTTGATAAAATCGTAGGAATTTACAGATTTTACTTCACAACTATATAATAACTATATAATTACGACTTAAATTTATTTTCGGTATTCGTGTTTCACAAATTTCAAGCTATTCAACGCATTGAATTCAACTTCAGTTCAATCACTTAACATAAGAGCAAGGATTCCCCTTACTCCATTATAAATAGTAAATATTTCTTTTACTTCGACAGTTTTTAATCATTTTTATGTCCATCCGAAGTTAAGTGCTAGATAATCACTTCCCTCTATCTGTGTGCAAGGAAAAGAACAGAATTGTAATATTTAATTTAATTTACATATCTGGTTTTATATGTGCTACTCAATGTTTTATTTGCGCTGCTTAATTGTACTTACTGTCTGTTACTGCCAATATAACCCAATATGTTACGCTGTTTAGCATTAGCAAAGTTCTTCTGGGATCTTCTGGGATTGCATACGCATTATATCAGTCTTCTCGATTAGCAAAATTCTTCTGGGATTGCATATACTTCTTGAAAGAATTGACTGATTTCACTTTATCCTGCAAATAATTTAGACAACGTTCAGAATATCATGAGGAAATAATATAAATAATTTAGACAATGTTCAGAATATCATCAAGAAATAATATACAATGCCAGTAAACATTGTGCTGAAATAATTCTATGGTTTTTACTTAGGTTTGGCTGTTGCTGTTGTTCGTACAGTTTCGCAACCACACTGACTGCCACAAATTTCACATCGTCAAATGTATTTATGTTCTGACTCAGTCGCCACTAACAAGAAATACTTAAATTATTTGTCTTTAATTCTTATTTATCTTATTATTAGTAATTAAACTTAAACTATATATTCCACATATTATTAAATACTAAAAATAAAGTAACCATCTAGCATTTAATGAATGCCAAATCTATATAAAATATAAAATTTTTATTTTATGTATTTTTATTTTTTTTTATATTGTTTATATTGTTTAATAAATAGATTTTTATTTATATATTTTTGGCATTCATTAAACGCTAGACGGTTACTTTTTTTTTAACATTTAATAATATATATATAATATATAGTTTAAGTTTAATTACTAACAATAAGATAAATAAAAGCTTATAAACATATAAATCTATGTCAAATAAATACTTGTAACGATATATATATATATACACACACACGATAAATATCAATCAAAAAATATGCAGGATTTTCCGCAATTATAACTTTCCGCGATTATAACCTTAGGCCGGATTCACACCTTGGCAGAAAAGCAGAAAGCAGAAAAGCAGAGGCCAATCAGAACTCGCGCTAAAAAAGCAGAACGTACTGCTTATTTTCAGCGCGAGTTCTGATTGGCTTCTGCTTTTCTAGCACGAGTTCTGATTGGCTTCTGCTTTTCTGCTTTCTGCTTTTCTGCCAAGGTGTGAATCCGGCCTTATTAACTTTATTATATATATTATATTGAACTGAGCATGCACACATACACAACCATAGACATAGTATATCTAGACCGAGTGTTGAGGAGTGGGGGCCGATGCCCACGTAGAAAAGGACATACTCTGTTTCGTGCCCCTTGCGTTCTCTCTCGCTCGCACGTAGCATGACGAAAGAGAGCGCTATGATCTGTGCGAGCGAGAGAGAACGCAAGGGGCACGAAACAGAGTATGTCCTTTTCTACGTGGGCATCGGCCCCCACTCCTTAAATAAAGGCAAACGCTCGGTCTAGATATACTATGTCTATGTACACAACATTGTCTCTTCAAGGCGTATTTGCAAACTCGAGCGAATAATCCTACATGAGCGCTGCAAACGCGCCTTGAGGGACAAAATCGCTTTGCGTGTGTGCGTGCGAGCATACGTACGTGAGAGTCTGAAACTGAACCTGATTATTATGATAATGATGGAAAACGAAAAATGTCACATTTCTAGTATACGATTATCATTCCTCAGGATTGACTGCACCAATCTTATTCAAACTGGTCGCAATCGAAAGCTTGCATCCACATAATATAAGAAAAGTGCCGTTAGATTTTTGATTAATGGCTTGGTTCCTGAGGAATTTTAATCGAAAGTTTATTAAGAGTAAAAACTCCGGATAAGCTACTTGGTAGCGTCGCGGCCCCTGTGCTTAGGCAACCCGTTGACAAGCCGAAACGTTTTTTTTATATACTTGGCGTCGCGACGCTACCGCGTCGCTTGATTGTAAAAGTATTTTAACAAAAAAAGTATTTTTATTTTAACTCTACATGTTCTATAAAGAATATAGATTTATTAACGTAATATTATAAAATTTTAATCAACAAAAGTTCTGCAGAAAATATGGAAGATGAAGAGATTGAAAGTACATTAGAACAAAGTGAGGATAAATTAGACAGCGATGAAGAAGCTGATTTGCAACAGGAGTCTTAAGACGCTGAGAGTATATCTGATATGGGAAAGCAGAATAATTATAATATGAATATAAACAATATGAAAATAAATGAATAATAAATATAATGCATAGAAAAAAAGCTTTAATACTCCGATGCGTATTAAAATATTATTATAATTAAAATATTAATTTAATGCGTAAGAAAACTAGGATGTATAAAGTAAATATATGCGTAGAAAAAAATTGGCATTAATAGTCCAGTGTATAGAAATTAATGCAAAATATTCAGTGCGTAGAAAAGTAACATATAGATATTAATGCAAAATACTCTAGTGCGTAAAAAAACAAACATTTTAACGTAAAATATTCCAGTACGTCAAAAAAAAACAGACATTATATTCATTGTTTCAAATTTTAATGTAAAATACTCCACTGCTTAAAAAAAAATAAATTATATATTTTATTATATATTTTGGGAAACAATGTAATGCATATAAAATATTAAAAGCTTAATGAGAAAAAATACTATTTATACTATTAAAATATTAAAGCCCGGTTGCACCAATATTATGTATATGTTACATCCTGCCAACTCCATGATTCCTTCTTTCCGCGAAGATGCGGCAATGACCGTCGATTGGTGATAAAAATGAATCGTTCAGTAAATAGAGCGCCACACATTTTCTTAAACACTTACGTTGCCTAAGGCCCGTATTCTGAGCTCACATTTAGAGGCACATCTAAAGTGCCACATTTAGAGGCGCAGATAAATGTACGACTAAAGTCAGTCGTATTCTCATCGCACATTTATAGCGCCTCTAACTTAGAGGTACATTTATTTATTTATTTACCATGTTGTATATATATTATGCTTATTACGCGCATAGGGCACTGTGATTGGCCTTCAAACAGTTCATTATATCACGCGCCATAAGTTAAATTAGTAAATTTCACTTCGATCTTTCTTTCGACGCTACTGCAACACAAAACGCAAACGCGCATATAATTGTAACAACATTCTTTAATTAACCGATATTTTTGTGATCGGAACTTGTGATCATTATAAACGTCTTCAAAAACATCTATTCTATTTCGAAATACCCGCGGGTCACGATCACGCACTACTTTTATTTTCCAAATTTCGATCGCATGATCAATGGCCTAGTTTATAATATATTTTAATACGTAAAATAAATTCTGTCCAATCACAATTGTTCCATTCTTTAAGAGGAATGGCTATGATTGGCCAGTGTAATACGTATTAAAGTATATTGGTGTAAACTAAGCCATAATAAATAAGAAGAGAATTGATATTTATCGATCGATATTTATTAATGTTTATCATTCGAGCCTCTTTTAACTTTTTAATTTTATTATTTATTTTAAGCCATAATCGTCAAATACGTCCATGATATTACAGTTGAGTTTGCTCTTTTAACCTAGTTTTGCTTCAAAGTGCAGGATTCTTCGTCCTAATTAATCCTTCCAAGTGAAAATAGTGTCAAACAAAATGCACTCTTCATTGCACTTTACAAAACTATACTTTTAGAAGAAATTTCAGAATTGACCAAATATTATTAATATTGTTATGTAAAAAAGTTCTATTATTTACAGAAACTTGATCTGTAATAATTTTATTAATGAAATCAATTGTATAACAGTGATAGAATTAATCAAACTTACGAAGCATCAAGTACAAGCGCCGGTATTACATATAAATGTACGTATAAATGTGCCCTCGGGCACATTTAGTGGTACATTTATCGAGAATGGCATAAATGTGCTATAAATGTGGTTCAGAATACGATTTTCACTATAAAGTTGCGCATTTAAGCTAAAAATGGCGATCTGCCGCTAAATGTGCGCTCAGAATACCGCCACATTTATTGTGTCATCTAAGATACATTTAGAGGCACATCTAAAGATAGATGTGAGCTCAGAATACGGAATTAGTCACTTGTCTATATTGTATGGACAACATAAATCTGGGACCATATATTTTAATGCGATCCGGATACGCCAAGTTTTTATACTTTGCGTTAGTGTAAGTTTGTTTTATGCGACTTAGAGTTTATGAAAAATTTTCTTTCAAATTATACATCCTGCAAGATATACTTTGCAAATCAAAGGAATCCTAATCACACTTAACATCAACAATATGATTTGATATTATAGTACATAACATCCTTAATAAACTCTATAATAGTGTAATTTATGATATACACTTCAAAATTGTACTTATTTTAAAAATCGGGTTTCCGTTAATATAAATAAAATGCGTTTTAATTTTATGGAGAGAATCTGTTTATAACATTTCTATACCTATACAGGGTGATTCAAAACAACCTTCTGTCCTTACAATGTCATATACTTGACTCAATTTTAAGACGATTTTTCCTTTGCCAAAATTTTTTCCGAGGCTTAGTTTTCAAATTATAAGCCAAAATAGTTAACGAATTACGGGCCGCGTACGCGAGGCAGGCAGGGGCGGCGCAACTCACCGGCCGATGCTGGTGATTACGTGAAGCGCTCGCTGCGATCAACTGTTTGCTATATGCGATGGGTATAAAAGAGAAAGACAGAGAGAAAGAGAGAGAGAGCGTGTGTGCGATCAGCTGTTTGCTACACGCGATGGGTGTAAGAGAGAGAAAGGGAGAGAGAGAGAGAGAGAGAGAGAGAGAGAGAGAGAGAGAGAGAGAATGTGTATGTGTGTGTATACGCGTATACGTTCTCTCTCACACATACACCCCATCGCATGTAGCAAACAGTTGATCGCAGCGAGCGCTTCACGTAATCACCAGCATCGGACGGTGAGTTGCGCCGCCCCTGCCTGCCTCGCGTACGCGGCCCGTAATTCGTTAACTATTTTGGCTTATAATTTGAAAACTAAGCCTCGGAAAAAATTTTGGCAAAGGAAAAGTCGTCTTAGAATTGAGTCAAGTATATGACATTGTAAGGACAGAAGGTTGTTTTGAATCACCCTGTATACAAGATTGATTTTATGACGAATATTATTTCAAATTACAAATCTTCACAAACTGAACTGCTTCTACGTATTTGATTAGTTAATTATTGATTACATTACATTGATTATTTAGTTTTTATTTTTTATGTTTTAGGGGTTTTTTATTCTTTAGGGAAAACTTTTTTATAAGTTATTTTTTAGAGATAAATATATTTTTAAACTTTTTGTTGCGTACATTTTTTATTTTTTAGGATTTTTTTAATTTTTAGGGAAAAATTTTTTAAATAATTATTTTTTAGATGTAAATATATTTTTAAACTTTTTGTTACGTACAAGGAATATTTTTTATGTACTTGGCGTACTTTTTTTTTACCTTTGCGAGGTTTTTTTTAATAGGATATTACTGCTTTTTGTAAAAATTTAAAGTTTAAAAGTTTTTCTGCAAGATATAAAGTTTTACATTATACACTATAAATATACATGGATGTGATTTTTTTAAAAGATTTATTCAATAGAAAGGAAATTCTTTTCTAGAAGGAATTATATAAACAGAATATATATTTGCAAAGCTTATACCATATTGAAATTCAACGAACACAATTACAACGTGTCTTAGTGTTCAATCTCTTAGCATCACTTAACAGATTTTAAAACACTATATAATTTTAATAAGATATAATTTTTTTATGCATATAATTTTAATACGGAGAGAAGTTAAACTGTATAGGTATTTCATAGATATAATTTTAATACAGAAGTTAAACTGTATACAAACCGTATAATCAATAATAATAATATAAATTGTGTAAGTGAATAAATATCAAAATATAGAAAGCAATAGAAAGAAAATTCTTTTTATTACGAAGCGAATGGATTATTTCGTATACATATATTTAATATGAATATGAAACAAGTCTATTCTATTAAATAAAAATATACACTTATTATAGTATATAATTCCTTCTAAAATGTTTTCTAATAAATGATAAAAACAGAAGGGATCAAATATTATTTTGCATTTATTGATTTAAATATGCTTATATATCGCGGAATAGTGCAACACAAGAAGAAAAGTGATAAAGTCATTAAAGATTATCAAGAGACACGGTAGTGTCTCGCGCCAAGTCATGCGCAGCAACAGTGAGGCACCCCGTGTATCTTTACGCGAGTCGGCTAGTTGAAGAGTTCTTAGATTATCGAACCTCAATAACGGCTGAACCGATTGATGTTTTAATAAGCTTAATCGAAAGCTTGAGTTTGTTTTATATTATGAAAATATTTTTACTTTTCTTCTACGTATCCTATAAATGAAGATATTATAATCCAAAGTCGAAATGTATAAAATTTTTACTAAGAAACGTCTCCGTCGTCATCGACGCCCAAGCCCCCAATGCGCATGTGTACAAGAAGTTGTACGGTTCGAGCATTCGACATAAGATTGCGCTAGCGGCACTTCTACTGCTTGCATCCATACCAGCTTTTGACAGATATAGGTTAATAGGTTTGCAATGCAATAGTGCAATGTTATATAGTGTAGCACGCTTTCATTTATAAAAAAGTGAAGCAACAAAATTCTTCGTAATACTCGTGGTTAGTTGGATCAGGTATTGAATACACACACACACACACACACACACACATATCTGATAGTAAATATATATAGAATAGAATATAAACATCCTGTCATAAATGTATAGAATATTTTCATATCTTATTTATAGAGAAAAATAAAATATTGCGAAAGTAATTTATGCTATGTGTAAAAACAAAACAAAACATCGTATTACATATAAAAATATTCTATATTTATGATAAGAAAGAGATATATGTATTTTATAGTATGTTTATTATAAGATATATGTGTGTTTGTATCCTATACCTGATTCAACTATCCACAAGTATCACAAAGAATTTTGCAGCTTCATCTTTTTATAAATGAAAGAGTGCTACGCTATATAATGTTGCAGTCTGGAAAATTTAACTTATACCTGTCAAAAGCCACTATGGATAACTGCGAGCAGTTATCGATATAAACATTCATATCAGTTAATATAGATATACACATCAAGAATACATATTTGAGTGCATTTGTCAAATGAGTGTCATATAGTTTGTCATATATTTATTTGTCATGCATTATATAAATATAAATAACATTGATGAAACGCAGTCTGTAAGGTTAAATTTCTATTTATCTTTTTAAATAATTTATAAATATACATTTATTTTTCAGTGGAACTAGAAGAATTTTCCAAGCTGTTGATAAGATTTTGACAAAGCCTGTGGCAAAATGTTTATTGCAAACCAACATATTGTAATCAATTCTTGTTGCGATGCTAATGCATCGCTTGAAATAGATGAAGCATGTTTTAGTATAGTTAATGAATATAATAGATCTGTTACATGGTATTTTTCCATTTGTCAGAATGCTATTTGGTATATATATTTGGCAAATAAAATTTAGTATTTAACTGACATTATCGATAATTTTGTTGTGTTTAGCATTGAGACAAAGATTGGTTACAATATGTTGGTTTGCAATAGACGTGTTGTCGCAGACTTTGTCAAAATCTTAACAGCTTGAAAAATGTTTCTAGTTCCATTGAAAAATAAATGTATTTATAAATTTATTATAAAAATTTATAAATTATTAAAAAAAAATAAATAGAAATGGAAATAAAATATAAATAGAAATTTATAAGATTTATACATATTAATCTTACAGACTATGTTTTACTAATGTTACTTATACCTGTAGCTGCATATGATGCATGACAAATAACTATATGATGACAATCATTTGACAAATACATTTAAATACACTGTATTCCTGTTTACATCTTTTGCTTTTGATATAATCAGGATACAAGACAGATTAGTTAGATAATTTATAGCACAGCACAAGCATATAGTAATATATTTTAAATTTGATTATAGTATTTTTTTTTTTAAAGAACGTAACGTTTATCGCTTTTATAAAAGTACTTAATTTGTTTAATCTGTCTTGTAGATATGTAGCATACACATTATTTTTACACTAATTGCTTGTGCTGTATATACCTAACTAGTCTGTCTCGTAGATATGTAGAATACATACATCATAAATTATATTATAATTTATATATTATAACTCATATTATAACTTTATATATAAGTAGCAAGGTTTATTCCAATCTTAAATATTAAAAAAAAAAAAGAAACGTTACATTTATCAGTTTCATATCAATAAAATTAAGATCTTAAATATTTAAAAAAAGAAATATAACATCTATCACTTTTTAATTTATATTTAAATTACAATATAAGTTATAATATAATATAAATTATATAAGTTATGATGTGTGTATTCTATATATTTACGAGACAGATTTCTTTTTTTAGGTAATTTATAGTATAGCACAAGCGTATAGTATCAATCAAAGAAATGAAACAGTTGCTTTTATAATTCAGAAATATAATAGATGTATTCATTTAATCTGATTGCAGAAATAAGATAATATAACACACAGTAAAAAAAGAAATGATATAATTGCTAAAAAATTACCTTTTTTTAAAAAAAGTGAAAAAAGGCGCCAAGTGCACGCGCACAAGCGCCTTTCGCTATAAAAATACTCTTATACAAAATAGTGTTATTTCAATTTGTTGTGAAAAATTCTTATACAAAATAGTGTTATTTTAATACAAAAACACTGTCATATCCAAACTAAAAAACTGTTTTACAAAATAGTTGTTTTAATATTCTACAAAAATAATGATATAAAAATATTGCGCCAATTAATAAAAATTTATTTTACAAAATTCATTTATTATTATTTCTAATATTAAAAATTGCAATGTGATCAACATAGTGGAATATATTTAAGCGAAAAAAATTTTTAATTCAAAAGACAAATTTAAGTATAAAATAACTTTTCAATTAGAGAAAAACTTGGCGCTGATAAATTCAAAATATAAATAACACGTTAATTAGATTAGCATATATTCAATTTAGCAGCGTCAAGTTTTTCTCTAATTGAAAAGTTATTTTATACTTAAATTTGTCTTTTGAATTAAAAATTTTTTTCACTTAAATATATTCCACTATTTTGATCATTAAGAGTATCGCGGAATAATGCAAGGAAGAGAAGTAATTTCTTCTAATCGATGTCATATTGAGTAAAGTTAGATTATATTAGCGAAACAAAGCGAATGCTTACACTGGAACGAATCTGTGCATTATTAATTAATATAACATATTTGTGATAAAAACATTGTTGGAAAATGATTATGGAAGCATTGAATTTAAGAAATATTTGAAGATTTTGGCTGGCCATGTTTTCAATAATTATAAGTTGGTATTATACGCGTGAACGCGCATTCATGTATATAATGTTTATTTATATTTTATATGTAAATGTAATTAATGCATAATTAATATCTTTAGGTTAACTTACAAATGACTATGCAATGAGTTTATATTATAGTAGCAAAATAAATCTTGTGAAAATTCTATCAAAAATATCATTAAAACAACAACATTGAATACATATTTTTATTAATTGGCTTCATAAAGAATAATGAAATGATAAAATCATATCGAAGCATTTCTATAGTGTCCACAAACGTTTTGCAGATCTGGCTCTGCGGATCTGGCTATTCGCAACTTTTAGTTCTGGAAATGTGTGAATGTTTATTTATATTTTATATATAAATGTAATTAATGCATAATTAATATTTTTAGGTCATTTACAAATAGGTGACCTCCGTTTGGACACGTAACAATTAGACACCGCTCGATTGGACACGCGGTATTGGATATGTCTTATTGGACACTGCTCGATTGGACACCGCTCGAATGGACACGGCACGATTGGACACGCACTTTGCACGATTGGACAGTACACGATTGGACACTGCACGATTGGACACGTACATTGCACGTTTGGACACCGCACGTGTGGACACGATATGATTGGACACCGCACGATTGAACACCGCACTTTTAGACTGCGGTCGGGAAGACGCATCGACATATAGAATGGACTGCTGATGGCAGTGGAAGGGAAGCCGCACGAGTAGAGTGAGAGGCAGATAATATGAGGTCACGTTCCGTCTCTTTCTAATGAAGTCTGATTGGTCGGCAAGAAATCAGCAGTACTGCTGATCCAATCAGGCTTTATTAGAAAGAGACAGAACGTTACATCATGTTATCTGCCTCTCATTCTACTCGTATAGTTATCCCTTTCACTGCAATCAGCAGTCCATTCTATATGTCGAAAGACGCTAGAAATGCTTCGAAGCATTTGATTGATCAATCAGGACAAAAAGAGTAAAGATTTCGTTATTCTGGTTAATGTAATGCTTTGAAGCATCTTTAGCGTTTTCTCTACCGCAGTCTTATAGCGTTTTCGGACGTAGCAGGTTTAATATCTTTTATAGTGATTAATGACGTCATTGCATCGTCTCTGCCAATAAAAGGCTTGAATTCATAGTAAAATATAGTGATTAATTGAACCGGGTTGGGTTAACCCGTTCGTCCAAAAACGCTATTAAGGGTGCGAACCCATACAGCGGAATAGCGTAACGCGGAACGAGAGCGGAACCAATCACGAGCGTTCCGTTTTCAGTAGTTTCTAGCGGAATAGGTTTCGCAGATTGCGTAATGTACATACATACATATCTATACATATACATATGGTAGTAAACGCTAACTTCAAAATTTTCATTTATCTCTCAAAAATGAGTAATAACTTGTAATAATTAACAATTTATCTCTGTTTCTGTACTGACCACGTTGCTCTACGCTGCCAATTTAACAAAGTATGTACATACATACATTCCATCATTTTCGTTACGTGGATTTCAAGTTTCTACATCCCCATGAAGCGGAATGAGCGCAAACAGAACGAGCAGAACGATTCTAAAATAACTTTTAAATATTGTTTTCATCGGTAATTTTTTATTATTATGTACATAAATATTGAAATGAATGCGTTCTTATTGGAAATATGAATTAAAAATGTTAAATAAGTTAAATAAGTTTCAACGAGGTTTTAATCCTTTTGAAATAATGACTCGTGCTCGTGATTGGTTGTGCATTGGTCCGCGGTGCGCTCGTTACGCTCCATGGGGATGTAGGGACTTGGAATCCACGTTGCGAAAACTGCGGAACGTTTGCGATTGGTTCGCGATCTTGTTCCGCGTTACGCTATTCCGCTGCATGGATTTGCAGGACAAAAAGAGTAAAGATTTCTTTATTCTGATTGGTTAACGCAATGCTTCAAAGCATCTTTAGCGTCTTCTCGACCGCAGCCATAAACACGTATGGATTTATTACACTAATTTTTACGTACAATATGTTTTTACAATTAAAATATTATGAATCGTTATTTTATTGAAGCTAAAAAACTGATACTCTGTAACAAATATTAAAGTTTTAATTGTTAATATTATAGTATTACATGAGGTTAGGAAATCTGTCATCAGATTTTATGGCTATTGACGGATAACACATCATGCGAGAAATGAGATATAAAGATATGTATTACATTTCAATGATGTATATTTCTATTATGAAATCAATTGATAGTACACATCTTCTAATCTCATGCTGTCAGGTTTTAGTGCTTTAATATTGCTTTTACAGTTTTGAAACAATACCTAAAATTTTTTAATATTTTTTGTCTTTTTCACAAAGTGATGTTGAATGAGCGCATTTTTGTCCAAATATGGTGCTTATCTTAATAATTTGAAGTAAAGTCTTCCTCTTTATACATAATAAGATACATTACTGTTATTTACAAATGTTGATTAGTATACCCAGACAGCACAAGGATGTCCTTAGGACGTCCAAAGGGCATCCAGGACATACATGTAGGATATCCTGAGGATATCCTATTTTAATCCTCGGATCTCCTCTGGATGTCCTGAGGAAGAGTAAATGATAGCCGTACACTAGCCTCTGGAGAATCCAGGGAGATCCTGTGGAACATCTTAAGGATTTCTATAGGATATGTTAGGGATATTTTTCATACGTTAAAAGGAACAAATTGTAAAATTTAAATATAAATTAAGATTGCGTTCTGTTATTTACTGCCAATACTAAAAATCTAATACTAAAAATAGTACACGTTTTTTAATATTTGAGGTTTTCGTGCTGTACATGAATATTTTAGGTTTGGCTTCCGGGTTTGAGTCGTGTAATATTTTCAAAACAATCCAATATCTGAATTCCCTATGTTGGGATTGCATCAGAAATTGAACTGATAAAAAATAATTATATTTTTAATTTCCTGTTAGTTGCTCTTTGCAAGCTTTATATAATTCTCATGACCAAATATCAAATACGAGTTCGCGCGTCGCATAGCGGTAAACAAACGAACTAGCGGTTGAATACTATTTTTTGTAAAGTTTTTGGAATGTTGCGCATAGTAACATTAGTAGTGATACTATGCGGATTCTAAGCCAGGGGCTCTGAGGGGGGGGTGAGGGGCGAGGGGGGAAATCAGGGCAAGGGGGGTGACGTCACGGGGGGGGGGGTGACGTCACGCGGGGGGGGGGTGACGTCACGCGGGGGGGGGGTATGACGTCACGCGGGCGAATCGCGTCCTAACCGATAGGCGAGCGGTCCGCGGGTCCTAACCGATAGGCGAGAAGTCCGCGCGTCCTAACTGGTGGGCGAGGGGTCCGCGGGGAGAGGGACCGCGTCCTAACCGATAAGCGAGAAGTCCGCGCGTCCTAACTGGTGGGCGAGGGGTCCGCGGGGAGAGGGACCGCGTCCTAACCGATAAGCGAGAAGTCCGCACGTCCTAACTGGTGGGCGAGGAGTCCGCGGGGAGAGGGAGGGGACCGCGTCCTAACCGATAGGCGAGGGACCCGCGCGAGTAGGTGTAAGAGAGGGATAGCGCGAAGCATGCACTTGGGAGAAAGAGAGAGATAGCGCGAGGCATGCACTTGGGAGAGGGATAGCGCGAAGGATGCACTTGGGAGAGAGAGAGATAGCGCGAAGCATGCACGCGGATGATACGGCGTTCGCAAGGCGGAGTGAGAGAGATAGCGCGAGGCATGCACGCGTGAAGGAAAAGGATAGAGTCCGCATTGGCGTGGGAAAAGGATAACGTTCGCGGGAGAGAGAGAGAGAGAGAGAGACAGCGCGAGGCATGCATGGACGTGGGAGAAGGAGGCGCAGAAATAATCAACAAACATTTTAAATATAATAATAATAATAATATTTATTCATAATTTATGTGTAATACAAAATGTATGTGTGTGTGTGTGTGTGTGTGTGTGTTTAAAAAAATATATATATAAAATATAAAAATAAAAATAATAATAGAAAAAATAATAAAATAATAATAAAAATAATATAATATGTAGGCTCCATCTGAAACAGAAAGAAATCTTATTAGTATATTAATTTAATGTTTATAAATCTAATATAAATTTTAAAAAGAAGATACTTACATTATCCTCCTGGAGCCGCAAGCTCTTCCTCCCAATCTTCCTCCCAATCCTCCTCTTCCTCTTCCTCCTCCTCTTCCTCCTCCTCTTCCTCCGGCTCCCAATTTTCTTCTTCTTCGTACGGCTCAAGCTGAAAAAGCGGTCGCAAGAAGAAAATGTCTTCATATATTTGAGGCTGTACGATCGCCAACTCGCGGGCCCCTCTCGTATCGCCCCACAAATTGGCGTGCGCCCAACGCAAATTTCCACGCATCCACCGCATGTATCGGCGGTGGATCACATCAATTTGCACGAACTGAAATAAATTATTAATTAATAAATATCACACATAATCTCGCACACACAAAAACACTGAACATTACTTACCAGATTAAAATGAAACATTGGCATTTCGAATATTTTCGATTGTAACACACTTAATAGACTTTTAAACGCTCGCTGTCAGACACTTTGTGACAAACACAACGGGATAGACATTGTCTCGAACATTTTAGAGTAAGGGATGTATCACTTACGAAGAACGCTTACTCTCAGCTCTTGATAAGAAAACAAAAGTTAGCATGTTTCCACAGACAATTATTTAAAGTTTTTAAATATGAATAATATATAATATTATTATAATATGTAAACGACTATCGAACGGCTATCGAACGGCCGTTGAACGGCTATCAAACGGCTATTGAACAGCTTTGAACAGCTATCGAACGGCTTTGAACGGCTATCGAACGGCTACCGAACGGCTTTGAACGCCTATCGAACAACTATTGAACGGTTATCGAACGGGTATGAACGACTATCGAACGACTATTGAACGACTATCGAACGGCTTTGAACAGCTTTCGAACGGCTATCGAACAGCTATTGAACGGCTTTGAACAGCTTTCGAACGGCTAGAAACGACTATTGAACGACTATTGAACGACAAAACAATTATTTATACACAATTCAAATATTTAAACTCTATGTCCATGTACTGAAATGTAACATCTATATTTTAATTAACTAGCTGACGCCGCTATCTAACGTCACGTACTGAAATTTAATACTCGCAAACTGGGATAAGAAAGAGGAAAAGGGAAGAATAAAAGAGAATAAAATATATTTTAACAATAGTTTATTCTAAGAAATGTTTGGATGAATCTTTGTGATGATTCATCCACCAATTGAATATTTTAAATACATTTTGTAAAGCGCAATTTTTTAAATGTTTTTCACAGCGCATAGTATTAGTAACATCTAGCTTATTTAACGAACTGATATCTTCATAGTCCGCATCCAAGGTCTCAATAATAACATCGTTTCTCGCATCATCGTCAAGTATATCGGCCAGCCATTCTCGTTTTTCGTGTCCTTTAACGTACACGATAGGAGATGCTCCATCTTCCTCTTCCGTCGCACCCACCACAGCTCTCGTAATCAAACGCCTAGCGAAGCTGTATGGAACGTTTCCATCCTCCCATTGAAGTCCATGGTGATGCCCGATTAGCCATGAAGCTTGGCATCTTTCAGATTTTGTAAGCGCACGCCATGGTACGGGACTTGCAAAAAAGTAATGAGAGAGAACAAGCCCATTTCTCAATATCGCTACTTCCTTCACGACAAAGTTTCGCCCGATAATGAATCCTTGCAGATCTACAAACGTTGGCGCGATCATGTCGATAATATTACCGTACGACTGCAAGAATGATGTATGACTGCTGTCGATCGTCAAATCTTAATTTTTATATATTTTTGACATTGGAGGGGATATTTGCTGATTTAGGTAATTTTACGAACTACGTTGGTCAATGGGCAATATTCGACAACGCGATCGTGCAAGATGAGACAATAGGCGGTGGTATTTGCAGGTATATCCTCCTTGCACTCAAACTCTAATCTCACGTCCACGGTGGAATTTTTGACAGACTCGTTTTGTCGCGAGGAATCGATAACCGCGAGAGGACCGCAATGTAAAAATTTTGAAATGTTTAATAGCACATCATCATTATCACATCCGTAATAAGATTTGCGAAAACGAGAGTACATATCGAACAAGAGGGCGAATCTATTTTTATCGAAATCTAAATTTAAATCATCGTAGGGATAAAATTCCGAGTTTAGATAGAGTTTAACGTTGGTCAATTTGCAGTCGTCGAATGTAGTAATATCTTTTGACACAGCATTTTTTCTGCCAGTCTGCAGCGCAAAGATCACGTATCGCGGCTTCTCCAGCTGAGAAGCGGCTTTCACGGTCCACGAATGCTTGGTCGTATTATGCAATAGAGGAAATTCGTATAGATCCCAAGAGCGAAAACTTATATTCAAGTATCGCCCGCTTTCCAACGCGCGTAGCAAGGATAGTTTATTGACCTCGCTCAATATTACATGTGGCATACGCCATTGTATCTTGAATAATTCGATATCAGCTTCAGCCGAAGCATGTCCAAATATGCAATTGTTGTCGTTGCGCGAACGTATCAGAATTAATTCGTGACGAGCGTTGATCACAACTCGCTTATAATCTTCGCAAAAACCCAGTAGTATGTTTAGCGGCACGCAAAAATTGAAGTAAGCTTCAGCAGCATTATGCGACATATTCCACGCAGCATTCTCCAAGATTTTACCTTTCTCGGTTGTTAGAGAGACATAGTTTTTAATCGTGGAAGTTATTCCAACGTTTCTGTTGCGGTCAATCTCCACACCGTTGAGTTCATATCGAAGTTCATCAAGCATAAACGCGATACAATTGTTTCCCAATACCACTCTTCCCCCTTCAGCTACTTTACGCACCCTCAACTTTCCCTCAACGTATAGAAAACTTTCACATGGTAACGTGTACAAATCTTGATGTTGTATCGGTATCCGTATCTCGTCGCTGTATCCAAGCGTTGTGTTGGCGTATGGATTGTACGTATGAGTCTCAATCTTGACGATACGATCGTCAAAGATCGGCTCGCCTCCGATATTCAAGATGTCAATCATATCGTTCAAGTATTTCGTACGACGAATCCCAATGATTTTAAAAACTCGCGATTCAACGCGCTGAGCTTCTTTTTAGCGTAACCAGATATCTGATTATTGTCACCCGATACCGCAGTCACTCGCCTACTCGCAAAAATATTGTCCCTCGCAAAAATATTGTCTCTCGCGTGCTCCGTGCTTTCGTTCAACACAAGCATTTCATTTGTCAAACGCTTTATTTTTGCCGCCGCCGTATATGCAATCTTACGGTAATTTCCTCTCCACGAAAATCGAGCAAATGTCCTTCTTGATCAACAATGCGTATCGTTAAATCAGTAATGCTCCGTGCGACGATCGGTAGATAAATGATCTGTGCTGGCGTTTCCGATATCTTATATCCAGGCGGCACGCTCGGTGAAAATTCATGTATCGTGTGCACGCGCTTGTCGTTGCTGTACGCGCCAGTGGTTACGCTGCATTCTATACGAATAATATTTACGCTAATAATATTTATCGGTACATCCGATTCGTGCCATTTCCGAGGTTGTAATATACGATTCGACGAGAATCCCAACAACGATCCAACGTTGCCCGGTTTACTAAAATTTATTCTATAGACACATTTGATTTCACTTTTTAGCGTATTATGATTAGCGCGAAGCATTATTGGATATTCATCGTGTTCTTCGCCATCAACAATATCGTTGGAATCAACTACGCGTCGATGTCGTAAAATTGCACGTCGGAGATATTCGTTTATAGCGTGTAATTCGTACGATCCCTCGGGAATCGTAATTTCCTTATCGTCGTTATCAAAATAAAGTTTATTATTCCAAGAATTCACGTTCGATATCGTATGATAAGTTTCAAAGTCCGTTAAACCAAGCTCGTAATCGCCATCGTTTAAATCTATAGCCGGAAAGTAGCTTACAGCAAGAGCGCTACTCTTGCCGGTCAACGTAAGCGTGAGTGACATGCTGGAAAACTGTCAAACGAATACTGAGTCGTGACGGAGAATTGTCAGGCTTTAAATTCATATCGATCATCGACCGTTTGAAGAAATCGAAGACACAATTGTCCACAAATACTTTGATTATAATTTTGATAGGCCGTGTGATTGTATTCTATATTTGCAACATTCTGTCCAAAATATCGCACTAATTCCTTGGGTGGTCGAAGATTTCCAAAACTATCGAAATATACTACACGATCTCCCCTCTTTGCATACGCAACCCAATGAGTACCGGAACCATCAACGTCATCCAAATTGACGATACCGCTCTCATTTCGCCGTATACCGTTTATCGGTAAATTATTGCGCATGAAAACGCCTCTAAAAAATTGTATATGCATACGTCTTGCAAGTTGTTCCAATTGTATATTGGTCGTTACACCGGCAGGCATTTTTATTTTGACGTTTTTTTTTTTTCTTGGCCGCTGTTGAAAACCCTCGTCCGCGCTTGTATGGAGCGAGATAAAGTCCGTGACCTTCCATGGCGCGATTATGACGTTGCATTTCTTCGAGCTGACGTTGCACCGCCTTGCTATCGTTCACAGCCTTCGCGATTCCCGCTGCTCCGCCAGCCAATGAACCGAGAACTCCCAATAATGGTAAAATTGGTAAAATACCACCGCGCTTCGCTATAGGAAGTATTCGTTTTTTCACAGTTTTTTTCTTCGTCGATGATTTTTTTGTCTTCATTCCCATACCGAATTTTGTCTTTGCTTTCATAGCCGCCCAAACAGCTGTAGCGGCTGCTCTTTCGCCAAGAGTCGAATCTCTCGCGGTAATACGTGTTCGCGCCTTCGTGGCGAGTATATTATCCGCAACGTGTCGTTGACCGAGATCGTTGCTTCCAGAATAAGCTATGTCGTGCTCGCGACACGCGGCATCCAATGGATTGATACCCCGATCGCCTCTAGCCAATCGCGTTTCTAAATGAGTTCCCGGTCCGCAAAACTGATAGCCTGGAATATGTAATTCGATAGGAAGTGCGTTTATCGCACGATTTAACAAACCACCACCTCTTATAATTTTTGCTGGCATTTGCCGCAATCTTTTATTAACGGTGTTGGACCGTCGAAATGTGTTTGTTGCCACGGCAAATTATAATGTCGTGTGCATCGACGATACTGTTGAACCTCTGAGTCAGCTTTTATATGTTCGGGAAGCTTGTCCCACAATTGTTCCACGTAGCTACCAAAGTCTCGCAGTAAAACAATCTTGGGGATAATCTGTAACTGCTCGGTGGTAAGCTCGAGAATATCGCTGTCAACCGATAGAAGAAGAAACATTTTTGAGACTGAGCGGTTTCGATTCGGTGCGCCTCTATAAATAGGGCCCCGATGACTCATTTTCCAAAATCTGATTTGAGATTCGCGAGAGCAAATATGCGGTTCGCGCGACAAGCGACGATAATCAAAGTGATAAATTTTGACGATAAAACACGAGTAATGTCCGAGAAAGAAATACGCAAGCATGGAAACATGCTGCCGACTACTATACGCGGTATCATTTGCGGTCCTTCGAATTGCGGTAAGACTAACGTGTTGATAAGTTTGATAGAAAGTCCACACGGTGTACATTTCGAGAATGTGTACGTATACTCGAAATCACTTCAACAACCGAAATATCGATACTTGGAAAATTTGCTCTTATCGATCGATGAAATTGGTTATTTTACATTCTCTAATAATAGTGACGTTATTCCACCGAGCGAGGCGCTTCCGAATTCCATTTTTATCTTTGACGACGTGGCATGCGATAAGCAAGATACGATAAGAGAGTACTTTGCAATGGGTCGACACTCGAGCGTCGACTGTTTCTATCTTTGTCAAACGTATGCCAAGATACCCAAGCATCTTATACGGGACAATGCAAATTTACTGATTTTATTTAAACAAGATGGTACAAACTTGAAACATGTATACAACGATCATGTAAATACTGACATGTCTTACGACGATTTTCGCGCATTCTGTCAGAAATGTTGGCAACACGAGTATGGATTTGTAGTGATCGATAAAGACAGTTTACAGACTAATGGACGATATCGAAAAGGATTTAACGATTTTGCAATACCGTAAAGTGGTTAGTCGCTATCGATACATCGATCGAGCAACGTCTAAAAATTTTCGTCCGAGCGCAACATGACGACGACGATTGACAGTGACGATCGTGAGAAGATTGCGAGAGAGATTGTAAAAACGAGCGAATCGATCCGCAAAAAATATCGTTCTTTAAAAACCGGTCAAATGGAGGAAGACGTCGCATTGGAGAGGCACTTTAAACCTATTATCGAACCTCTAAAACAACTTGTCGAAAATACAATCAATGTGGAATCTAATGAAGCAGAAATCGAACCATCGAGTATGCTCGAAGACAAGCATCTGAAAAAAGAGTCTGGAACAAAGCGAACAAGGTCAAATATATCATTGAACGATTCGCTAATAACTTCTACTCCAAATCAATCAAAACGTAACATAAACGTTATCGAATGTGGTTACTTCTACTCCGATAAAAGATGTACAATCGAGTCAAATATTGTACGAAAGATCGTCTCCGTATGTGGAAGAAATTTTCGAAACCATGCCTGAAACGCTTGTGACGTCGGTTCAACATCAATTACAAACGTCCGAGGGTCAAAATACATTGCGCGCACACCTGGGTCCACTAGGGCAAAAATATGTGGGAGCTATTTTGAGTCAAGATAAAAATAACAGTATGGATTATGTTTACGGTGTTAAATTTCGCAACGAAGGAATGATGCTTGGTGATAAAATTTTTGATGTGGATAAAGATGACAATATAATTATCAATGGAATAAGGTATGTGGGAACACCAGGTCTCTACGAATTGATTTTCAAGAGAATACCCGACGGTGACGTATACAATGACGATGATAAAATTAAATACAAAAATATATTACTGGCGACAAATGCGCATAGACGTGGCAATGATATGCGTAATCCATTGTTAAGTAACAAGGGATACAAGTATAAAAATATAATAGCGCCATTAATCTCTATTAAAAATATAATAGCGCCTGGAAAAAAAGCTGGAAGAGGTATAAACATACCGCGCGCTATGACGTTAAACGATAATAAGATCGATTATGTGCATTGGAATGATCCCAACGAGTTGGTAGATCGCTTGCGATTGCTGGAAGCTTCGCGTCAAGCCGGCAACAATGCCCACGACAATGAAATATTATCAATTATCGAGGAACTTTACGAGAGTGGCCTTCACTTGGACACAGTACAATTGGACACGGTGCAAATGGACACGTTGCAAATGGACACGAAACTTTGCACACGGCTCAATTGGACACAGTGCATTTGGACACAATAATTTTGGACACAGTAGCTTTTGGACACAGAAGAAAATTAATTTGGACACCGTTCAGTAGCACACCGGTCAGTTGCACACCGTCCAGTTGCACACCGTTCAGTTGCACACATAAAAATGCACACCGTTTAGTTGGACACATAAATCTGCACACCGTTCAGTTGCACACCGCTCAGTTGCACACCGTTCAGTTGCACACCGTTCAGTTGCACACCGTTCAGTTGCACACCGCTCAATTGCACACCGGTCAGTTGCACACCGCTCAGTTGCACACCGCTCAGTTGCACACCGCTCAGTTGCACACACACACACACACACACGGGGGGGTGCAAGGGGGGCCTTCGGCCCCCCTCCCGCACCCACCCCGCCGGTAGGCAGGGTGGACCTCGCTTTACAACTACGGTGGGCAAATTAACGGTGTCCAACTGAACGGTGTGCAACTGAACGGTGTGCAACTGAACGGTGTGCAACTGAGCGGTGTGCAACTGAGCGGTGTGCAACTGAGCGGTGTGCAACTGAGCGGTGTGCAACTGACCGGTGTGCAATTGAGCGGTGTGCAATTGAGCGGTGTGCAACTGAACGGTGTGCAACTGAACGGTGTGCAACTGAGCGGTGTGCAACTGAACGGTGTGCATTTTTATGTGTCCAACTAAACGGTGTGTATTTTTATGTGTGCAATTGAACGGTGTGCAACTGAACGGTGTGCAACTGACCGATGTGCTACTGAACGGTGTCCAAATTAATTTTCTTCTGTGTCCAAAAGCTACTGTGTCCAAAATTATTGTGTCCAAATGCACTGTGTCCAATTGAGCCGTGTGCAAAGTTTCGTGTCCATTTGCAACGTGTCCATTTGCACCGTGTCCAATTGTACTGTGTCCAAGTGCACCGCTCCCACTTTACGAAGCTGGCCTTATTATAAATTAATCTATGCATCGGCGAAACGAGTCAGTCTGTCATTATTGTTTGTATCGAAATGTCGATTAATAAATTTGGATTATCGTTGGGAACACCGAACAACTCATACTATCAATGGAATGGATTACTAAGAAATTACGTGCGCGATAACGCTCTGTGTCAGACAGCCTCCGGCTTTGACGCAAGGTCGCGCAAGATACGACGGGTAGCGCAACCGGAAGATGATACTGATGCCGCAAATAAACAGTACGTGGAAATACGTGTCAAGCTTTTGGAGGACAGACAGGAAGAACTTGAGAAAAAAATAATCACGCTCGAGACGAATGTGCAAACGCTGCAAATAATGATGGATGAGATGCAGAAAATGCTTCGGTATGCAACTCACGCGCAGACTACATCTAATCCAGCGCAAGAAAAGAAAGATATATAAAGAATATACGTGGAGGAATTATCTCATTATTGCAAATTATGCCTCGATCAAATATGCCGCAAAAGACCTCTGAAAAACAGCTGCTCGTAGAAGAATTGCATGCTCCAGCGAGAAAAAATTTCCCACGTAGGCGTGTCATAGTACATGGATACGACGATCTGTGGCAGGCGGACGTGGTCGAGATGCGTCCATATGCACGATTCAACAAAGGCTACAACTACATATTCACAGTTATCGATGTGTTGAGCAAGTATGCGTGGGCTGTAGCGCTCAAGAGTAAGAGTGGAAACGAGATGTCGGATACGATCGCAAAGATAATTCGAGACGATGGAAGATGCCCGAAAAATCTTCAAACCGACAGAGGAAAAGAATTTTACAACGCAAATGTACAGAAACTCGTGAAGAAGCATAACATTAATCATTATTCGACGTACTCTGTCATGAAAGCCTCGGTCGTGGAACGATTCAACCGAACGTTAAAGAACAATATGTGGAAAATGTTTACGTTTAATGGAAATTACAAGTGGATCGACGCGTTGTCCCGGCTCGTTGGAGAGTACAATGCGCGAAAACATCGCACTATCGGTATGAGACCTATCGATGTTACCCCAGCGATCGCCGATAAACTTTTAAATACGGTATACAGCAACGTAAAGATTGCGGCACCGGCAAGATTCAAAGTAGGCGATCCGGTACGCGTGAGTAAAGTCAAGACCATCTTTAAGAAAGGTTACACGCCAAATTGGTCGACCGAAGTGTTTAAGATCGTTAAAGTGCAGAAAACTAATCCCGTGACCTATGTACTCAAAGATTCGCGCGGGAATCCCATCGCCGGCGGATTTTACGAATACGAGTTACAACGCGTTGCTAATCCCAACGTACATCTCGTGGAAAAGGTGATACGCAAAAAGGGTGACAAAGTTTATGTGAAATGGCTGGGATTTGATGCTACACACAACTCTTGGATAGATAAAAATAATATATTATAAATATAAACAATATTGTACACTTTATAAAATATACATATAATTTACAATAAATATACATATAATCTTAATGTACAATAAATAAACATAATTTTTATTTACAATCAATATACATGCTTTTTATTTACAACGGTATTTTGTAATGTCCCCACGGTAGCGTGTCGGTGGTTTCGGGTACGATATACCGCTTATCATCGTACGGACTTAGAGCAATTTTTGTCTCGCGAATAGTGTATACTTCGTGTAATTTAGATCTTATACACGACTGCTGACGCGTCATTTCAATCTCTTCGTTCAAACACCGCGTGTAATCGTCGAATGTTATCGTTCTCGCGACAACGTTACTCTTGACGCCTTTTATTTTTTTCGTATCCTTTTTACCATCTATTCGTAACGCGTACATCTTCGCCCTAAGCCCGACGAATTCGGTCATGATGGCGCCATTATTTTCATCCTTCATTAAACCCGGTATCTTTTTATTCGCGAGCGGTATACCGTACACATTGTCCACCGCATAATCGCTGGTATCGAATCTGTCGACGTTGCGCTTTATATTCTCATATACATCTTCACACTCGATGTGATATATGAGACTGTCGGTGTCGGTGTACATGACTTTACATTTCTCTCGATACATAGGTATCATATAATCGTGGTGAAATTCGTACAAACATGTCTTGGATATGTCGAGTATACACATACCCACGTAGATTGGTTTATTAAATTTAACTTCGAGATTGCGCAATTCAACAGCGATCAGATTCTCCGAAAACACGCTTCTGCTGTGAAAATTTGGTTTCGCGATCATCGCCTCTGCGCCATATCTTCCATCCCAATGTGTCACGAGCTTAATATTAACATGATTGCGCACATTTTCCATCGTTTTGCCAAATACCGCATTATTCATTAATTTATATAAATTTTTTTCAAAATCATTTTTCGCGAGTGTTCGGAATTGTGTATTGAGTTCGATATAACTGCGAAGCCATGGAGATTGCGAAAACTGTAATATTCGATGTATTTTTGTAACGCGAAGTCCGTGTCGCGTGCATTGCTGCAGATTGCGATAGTGTATTACGTAACGTTTTTTATCATATAAGGTTGCGAGCAGCTTATCCTGCCTCTTACCAGGTGGTTTGTCGCGTGTCGGGCAAAACGGTAGGTCAGTGTGCGCATCGTGAACACGTTGCGGATATTCGAGATCGACTTCAAGGATGTAGCCTATAGGCGAATCGAGCGCGATCGATGATGTATCAAAATCGGATACGTCGTCGACCCATCGAAAATCTGCATAGGGCAAGGGTTGACACATTGCCCATCCGTACAAATTATTTACATCAAAGTACGTGAGATACGTTGAAGGTTTCGATGGGTCGTACGACTGCATATACTTGTTATTAGCGTGTGCGTATCTGTTGGAACATTGACTCAAACCACCGCGTATTCCGCGTTCGATAAATAAAACCATGTCGATATCTGTAAGCAGTTCGAATGTAATATTCGTATGTTTCAACATGGCGTCCCATGTGTATCCGGGAAGAGTATAGTAATACGCGGGGTCGAGCCCATAACTTTTAACACAACTTTCGCGAAAATTTTCAAAAATATCTGCTAATAACAAGACATCAATTTTGAGATACAAGTCGCTATATTCGCCCAGCGTTCGAATGAAGAATCGCTTCCAGATGTTCTCGGCGTGCGCGTAATCGCTCTCGGATACTGTGTCGCCGGTCAAGGAACCGTAAAATGAGTCGCGCGGTGGTAAGCACGTATCTTGCAACCTGTCGACACAGTCAATATATTCGTACGGAAAGACGCCCTTCCGTGTTAATAAATTGAAATTGTCATTCGATAAATTTTGAAATTCAGATTTTAAAATTTTGAGCTTATCTTTACTCAAGAATGATGCTAATTTATCGAGACTGGCTGTAAGAAATTTATATGAATCGATAAAACGCAATTTAATATGATTTTTCGATTCCTCTTCGCCAAGTTTAACATTTTTCGTAAACGATATATATTTTTCTTTTGTTATCGGAAGTAAATCGATTCTCCCTTCGAACGCTGTAGCTATTTCCATGATAATGAAATGCGCTTCGTAACCGGATAAATTATGAAAAACTATTGGAATGCAAAAGGAATCTTTATAATTTAAATTGCAATTTGAATGTGCTGGACCTCTGTATCGCCCGGTCAGATGGCAATGATCGCGTACGCGTGTGTCATCTTGGACAAATGGTTTTTCGCAAATATGGCATTGTGTCGCGCTATGAAATTCTTCCCATTCATTAGATGTTAAATTTACCATGGGGACATTAGCCGACAAAATAGTCTTTACACGTTGCGCTAAATTTTTAAGTTCTTCGACGAACCATAACATGCAATCGATACCGCGACGAGAATGATACGCGGAGAACGAATCGTCGTATGAGCAGTGTACATAATAAGCAATACTAAATACTTTATGATGTTGGTAATTTCTCTCTTCCTCCGTCTTTTCCAAAACGCACTCCAAATCAGCGTACACGACGAAAGGAAGCCGCTCTTTCCGATTATAGTTGTTGAACGTGAGCCACTTGTCCTTATCGCTCGGTAATCGGATAGCGCACTCGTTCATCTCTCGACAGTCCACCATATGTGATTGCAATTTGTCGTCCGAGCCAAAGTAGTGCAAACATCTGTAAAAGAAATAATTTTTATTTTTGTTCAATTATTTGTACAATGTATTTTTATTAAATATATACGTACCGATCGCAGATATGTATTTGGCTTTTATGTTTACTCAATTGCGAGCTCACGAGGCGGGATAGATTCTTGATCCACGCAAAATGTCCAACGTTGTTGTCTTCCACGTACAGCAAGTTGACGTGTTTATCTTTCTTTACCTCGCTTAGACGTATCGGGACAATGTTCTTTTCCTCGATACTATACACATTGATTGAGATATCGTTGGCAAGTCCGAATTTTTTAATTTGGTTCACAGCCACTGGAAACTCAATGTCCTGGAGATTTAGCACTGTTGTATAATGCGGGTACGATGATTCCCGATAAACATGATCTTCAGCTGGATATAAAGCGGCGACCACAGACCACGCGAAACACGCATTGTCTTTAGATTGCACGTTAATCACCGCTCTCTTCATCATTATTTCTCGTGGTAATTTAATATGGCACCCCGCGCGCATGGGATTATATTTATTTATATTTACAGTTAAATCGAGGATTCGCGACAACGCCCATCCGCTATCGCGTTCTTGAAATTCATCGAGCGAGGCAAGGGTAGGCTCGACGACGCGCCGCTCGTACCATTCGCGTACATCGGTTGTGCGAAAGAGTTCATAGTTTCTGGTATTGATACTTTTATTTGCGCGTTTGTCACCCGTCACGAATTCACCATTGAACACGGTATTAACTTTCACACTACAATGTTTTTTCAGCACGTTTTGCACGTGTTCGAGTACAATGTCTTTGGCATCCTCGAAAAATTGACGAGGCTCGATATGATTATGATTTATAACCGCGCCAGTTAATATGCGGCTCTCGAACGCCGTATCGATCTCTCGCCAAATCAATCCATGTTGTCGCATGCTGCATCCTGCACCCGCGTGTACAAAACGCCTGCGTAACGAGTTCTTCAACCCCTCGAGTCGCGCGATTCGGGCAATCAGCGATTGTCGAATCCCGATCGATAATCGTGGTCGTTTGATTCGACTTTGCTCTTCCAACGATTCTATATATTCGTCGCATCGTTGCTCCCACGCAATGTACTCCTCTATCGAATTTACTTGTGCAGATTGCTCGCGCAAATTTCGTTCGGCACTGTTTTCCGCCATATTTCCAAAAATTTTGCTAATAAGATGCGCTTATTAGTAGCTCTTGTCTCGGACCTCGTGGCAAAAATACTGGCTGAGTATGCCTTTTTACTTTAATTTTATATTCTATCTTGATGTCTCTTTCCATCATGTGTATCAACTAAATCTTTATTTCGCGGTTGGTCACGTACATTTTGGCTAATGTCGATTATTGCATTTTTGTCATCTAAAGATGATGTCAAATCTCAGATGCGTCACGAAAGTTTCAAATTACATGCTGCTGTTTATATTACTTTGCATTTTTGTGCATTCGGCTAAATCTCACACTTGGTGATGATGTCATCTCAGCCCAGATGCATCGAAAAAGTTTTAAATTACGTGTATATTAGCGCAATTTAATTTTGATAATTATTTTTATATTTCACGATTTGTCACGTTTTGACACGCGCGTTTGAATTCGATGTTATCGCAAAGCAGCCGTACATTGGCGCTTGAAAATTTTAGATTACATTGCATTTTTGTGCATTCGGCTAAACCTCACACCTGGTGATGATGTCATCTCAGCCCAGATGCATCGAAAAAAGTTTCAAATTACTTGTATATCAATGCAATTTAACCTTGATAATTATTCTTATATTTCACGATTTTGTCATGTTTTGACACGCGCGTTTGAATTCTGATGTCATCGCGAAGCAGCCGTACATCGGCGCTTGAAAAATTGAAAGAATATCGAGAAAGCTGTAGGTGCGTAAAGTAGATGAAGGGGCAAGAGTGGTATACGAGTCGTTTCTCCTTCTCCTAAATTTTCAATCTCCCACCACGCCATACTTTTGAAAAAAAGCGTTATATACTCGGTTAATTTTTATACGATCAGTGTCGTGTCAACTGCTAGTACCAACGGTCCACTGCTCATAACCGAAAGACAAAATGTACTCTCCTGAAGAAAGTACCAGCAACAGTTGCAAACGCATGAATTACTACGTTCCACGAGACGAAATTAAACCGCGCAAGAAACCACGAGATGAAATCAAATCGTACAAGAAACCGTGTAATTTGTAAGTATTACAAATGTTTTATATATATATATTTTTTTTTCATATTTTTTTTCCATGCTATTTCATATTTAATTGTATTTTTCAGATATGGTAAACCTCGTTGTATACCACGTATTTTGGTACGCAGATTTGCTTTGACGCGCACTGCTTATAAATACTTGGATATTGGAATCAGCGTTGGAGTAACATCTTACGTGGAATTACATCTCGGCGATAACCGAGGCAATCAAATCGCATTACCTATTGACACATGGGAATCGCTAATGTTGAAACGAGTGGCTGTTGAACAGCTTGTACAAACGCCTAATCATGCGCCAATATGGATTTACGATTTAACAATTGAGATTGTTAAAATACATGATGCGAGTATTGTGAAACTTACATTACGCGATTCTTGCTTGTACATGAAACCGTCAACTATATTTTTTTTATTTGAACTCGAACATTGCGTTAATCATGAATATTTGAAACTGTGTGAGAATATAAAAGCTGTAAATGAGAGTTTCGATCGACTTGTCGTTAATTTGCAAGGTAATATGTTTGGTGCCGAAAAAGATGATGCTATTAAAATCTTGCGCGACGTCTATGATAAAACATCTGTCATAGATTGTGAACTATTAGCGTATGCTGTGGATGAACTTTTGTCTGAAACCTTGAGACGAGGTGATGTATTTTAATATAAATAAATGTGATAAAAATGAAAAAATGATTATGTATTTCTTTCGCTTCCCTTTCTTGCTTGCGCTATCCTTCTCCTACATACGTGCATGCCTCGCGTAAGCGTTCTTCGTAAAGTGATACATCCCCTACTCTAAAATGTTTAATCGAGACGATGTCTATCTCGTTGTATCCGCCACAAAGTATTTGACTGTTCGTAAGGTAGAAGAAGTGAAGTGAAAAAGTACAAAATGGCTCAAGAGATGATTGATATGTCGCGGCAAGCATCCAATTTTTATCAAAAGATATTAGATGCTGCAAAGGCTGCATTTTTACCATGGGTACGTAGTTTTGTGATATACCTTTTTGTACAAATTATGTATTATAATTTTTATATTATATTTACAGTGCCTCATCGATGTCCGCATAGACGGATTTGTAAATATACGGCATCGACAGAGAGTGCGTATGTTGCGGCGGATTGCACGAAAAGATCTTGCAGAATTATGGGGTGACACCCGAGAGGCCCGCGAGTGGGCGGAAATATTTCCGCTTAACGATATCTTTTGCCTTCGACAGCTTTTTGAGCTCGAACCTTATGATGATTACAGCGATTATTTCGGTGATGAAGATTGGGAACTGGAAGAGCTAAAAGAACCTCCGAACAAGAAGCATAGAACTAACTGTAAATATCTTCTTTATTAATAAATTTATTATTTATTAAATTTATTACGTTCAAACTAGATTAATATACTAATAAGATTTCTTTCTGTTTCAGAAGGAGCCTACATATTATATTATTTTTATTATTATTTTATTATTATTTTGATTATTAGTTTATTCTTTTTTAACCATACACACACACACACACACACACACACACACATACATTTTGTATTACACATAAATTATGAATAAATATTATTATTATTATTATATTTAAAATGTTTGTTGATTATTTCTGCGCCTCCTTCTCCCACGTCCATGCATGCCTCGCGCTGTCTCTCTCTCTCTCTCTCCCGCGAACGTTATCCTTTTCCCACGCCAATGCGGACTCTATCCTTTTCCTTCACGCGTGCATGCCTCGCGCTATCTCTCTCACTCCGCCTTGCGAACGTCGTATCATCCGCGTGCATGCTTCGCGCTATCTCTCTCTCTCTTTTACATGCATATTTAAATACTTTAAATAGTTGTCTGTGGAAACATGCTAACTTTTGTTTTCTTATCAAGAGCTGAGAGTAAGCGTTCTTCGTAAGTGATACATCTCCTACTCTAAAATGTTTAATCGAGACAATGTCTATCCCGTTGTGTTTGTCATAACGTTTCGAGCAGTGAGTGACGAAAAGTTTAAGTGAAATTTGAAAAATGCCGTCGTTGATTGAATTGGTGCTGCAAGGGGGTCGGCCGTACGCGTCGTGGTGGGCAAAGGATCTCGCAATGGGGCTATTGCGGGTTTTGCTGAATCTGGTGTGTTTCCAAAGAGTAAGTAATATTTGTTTTATATTAATTATTTATAATATATTAATTATTTATAATAAATATTCTAATTCGATTTAATTTAATTTATAGTATCAATATACGAGCGAGATCGAGATCCCTGGATTTGTCAACATTAGACGTCGGCAACTTGTACGAGCGCTGCGCCGGCACGAGCGCGAGTTCCTCGAGGACGTATGGGAGGATAATGGCCCGGACGGTCTTCATTTAGACCTAAGACGTCTCTTCGGGCTCGAACCCTATGAGGAACCCTATGTGATGGAAGAATCGTGGGACGAGCCTCCGAGCAAGAGGTCAAAGAATTAATTGTAAGTATCTTCTTTTTAAAATTTATATTAGATTTATAAACATTAAATTAATATACTAATAAGATTTCTTTCTGTTTCAGATGGAGCCTACATATTATATTATTTTTATTATTATTTTATTATTTTTTCTATTATTATTTTTATTTTTATATTTTATATATATATTTTTTTAAACACACACACACACACACACACACACACACACACACACACACACACACACACACACATACATTTTGTATTACACATAAATTATGAATAAATATTATTATTATTATATTTAAAATGTTTGTTGATTATTTCTGCGCCTCCTTCTCCCACGTCCATGCATGCCTCGCGCTGTCTCTCTCTCTCTCTCTCTCTCCCGCGAACGTTATCCTTTTCCCACGCCAATGCGGACTCTATCCTTTTCCTTCACGCGTGCATGCCTCGCGCTATCTCTCTCACTCCGCCTTGCGAACGCCGTATCATCCGCGTGCATGCTTCGCGCTATCTCTCTCTCTCCCAAGTGCATCCTTCGCGCTATCCCTCTCCCAAGTGCATGCCTCGCGCTATCTCTCTCTTTCTCCCAAGTGCATGCTTCGCGCTATCCCTCTCTTACACCTACTCGCGCGGGTCCCTCGCCTATCGGTTAGGACGCGGTCCCCTCCCTCTCCCCGCGGACCCCTCGCCCACCAGTTAGGACGTGCGGACTTCTCGCTTATCGGTTAGGACGCGGTCCCTCTCCCCGCGGACCCCTCGCCCACCAGTTAGGACGCGCGGACTTCTCGCCTATCGGTTAGGACCCGCGGACCGCTCGCCTATTGGTTAGGACGCGATTCGCCCGCGTGACGTCATACCCCCCCCCCGCGTGACGTCACCCCCCCGCGTGACGTCACCCCCCCGCGTGACCTCACCCCCCCCCCGTGACGTCACCCCCCTTGCCCTGATTTCCCCCCTCGCCCCTCACCCCCCCTCAGAGCCCCTGGCTTAGAATCCGCATAGTATCACTACTAACATTTCTCATGAAATATTAAATAAATAATAATTTTGAATATATGAAAATGTGCGCATCAGATTCAATTATTAATATTAAACGAAATTAATGTTAACAATTAATTGCACATGTATATATCCTCTGGAAATCCAAAGGACATCCAATATAATAGACAGGGCAGATATCCTACAGACATCCAGGGGTTATCCAATGGACATTTATAGGACATTAATACTTATTACAATACTTAAAATTTCTAAATTATATTAAATAGCCTACATAACCGAAAGTAATCATGTATGCATATTAAATTTTCATAAAATATATTTATAATAATATCTTAAAACATCCTACAAATATCCTGAACCATCCTGGACATATTCAGGATGATCCTGAGGACGTTTTGTGCTGTCTGGGTATTTACGCATTTATTAATAATCTGGGATTAGATTGTAAATTAGTAATATTACAGTAATATTCTTATCAATATTTCAACAATTAATTAGTCTTTTTTTATTTTCGGTAGTGTTAGCACATCATTGTGTACACGCAATACATTCTAGTATCGTAAAAGATGCATTTACTGTGTAAGACTGTTTTTAAATCTGAACAATATTTGTTGTTTATTAAATTTTAATGAAGTATGTTTATTAGCTGGTAATGGTATGTATTACTGCTAAAGCAATATTTCTACGCAAAATTATGTGTGTATGAAATTCTAATTTATAATGCTTCTAATTTAGATTATTAAATATCAATTTTTTCAACTTTTATAGGAGCTGAGAACGTGATATTCTGTGCATCCATAGTAATCAGCAAAACAAATTTTCAGCTGACATCAGAAGATTCATATCAAGAGAAAATCCATTTACAAACCATGAGATTCAGTTAAGCGAGAGTTCATCATTATCGTCTCCGGTTTCAGAATCTTGTGAAATGTTATGGAATCATCTACTATGATTAATTTAGTTACTGTGTTTATCGAAGAAGGATCAATGTGCTTAAAGTCTTTACACGTGTTTGCATAATGCTTAAAAAATTTATATTCGTAGCCAGGTAATACCTGTGTGTACATGTGTGTGTGCGTGTCGTTTAAAATAATCTTTAATAATTTGTTATTTATGAAATAAAATAGATGCTCTTTTTCACAACTTTAATAATAATATTCATTAATACTTTTTAAGAGAATATTAATATCTTTTTGCATATAATATTATAAAGAATACAATATAGTAGAATAAGTTATAATAGAGTAAATATAATAGATTATATATTTATAATATATAAATATAATATATTATAAAAAAGCAAAGTATTATGAAAAATTTCAATTTTAAGTTTTGAAAATATAAATTATTACATATCTAATATGTCTGGAAATAATACTGTTGTACAATAAATATTTGTTTAATATTTTAACTTCAACAGTTTTCTTCTTATTTAAAATTAAGATGTAATAACTAATTTTGTACTTTATATCACAAAGTATGATTCTATTTTGTATTACAGTATAATGTAAAACAAAACACAATGTATGACAATGCTTTAGAAGAACAAAATCTAAGAAAGTAACATTTTTCTTCTAAAAAAATTAATTATGTTAAAAAGTAATCGAATTATTCGTTTTAACTTATAATACGATTATTAGAACTAATATACTTATAAAAATACTTTTGGCTTGTTATGTTTTGGTATGGATGCGTTTACGTCTTCTTATTTTTTTTTGTTTGTAAACAGATAAATTAACATAAATTGAAAATTTATTTTAAGGATTATATAAATTAGAACTGAAAAATTTGATTCTTTGTTTTTTGTTATTGCTATATCATTGATATATGTTTAATAAAATATGTTAAATAAAAATATATTGAATACAAATAAATATATATCATACCCAACAATTATATCATGGTGTTATTACGGATATATATTTGTCATAATTGTTATTGCATGCAGGACATTTTTCCTGTAATAATTTTTGTATGTAGTGTTTGCAACAACATAAGTGTCCACATGGTATGAAAGCTATCTTAGATCTCTTGACTAAACATATAATACATGTTACTTCTTCATATGAATTGTTTGCACTTATAGTTGATTCTATACTTTTAATGGATAAGAATAGCGTTTCTTGTTTATCATCTTCTGTATTCTCTTCATTAATCCAATAACTATAATCGTCATAAGAAACTTCATAAATATGTTCTGCAAAAATATAATATTTCGTTATTTTAATTTATGTATGTGTATATACATATATGCATATATACATATATACATATACACACACACACGCACACACACACACACACACACATATATATATATATATATACAGGGTGTCCCATTTTAAAAGTTCCACCCTCATAACTTTTCAGGATCAACGTTTGAAGGAAAACGACTCGGATAAAAGTTGTAGGGAACAAAGGGAGTTATCTAATAGTGACCTTGGATTTGACATTAAAGGTCATTTTCAAGGCCATTTGAAGGTCAACTTCCGTTTTTTAAATGGGAACCCCTATTTCTCATTACATATTCTTGTAGCTTACCTCGAGAGCTTTCCAAAACACTATAATAAAGTATTTTTTCATTAAGTACTTTTTGAGTTATTTTATATTTTAATCTGACATATTTTTATATAAAAAACAAAATATCTCGTAAAATATTTAGTTTTCGATAATCTTACCGTAATATTTTTATGTACAGAATAATGAGACAAATCAATTAGTAAAAAAAAAAAATAATTGTTTTTAGGAAAAAGTATGTAATTATTTACAATGTATTTTTTTAAACAATTATTTGTTTTTTTCTTTACACTAATTGATTTGTCTCATTATTCTTATATAAAGTTTGCAAAGAGCAACTGGCAGGAAATTAGAAATGTAATTATTTTCTATCAGTTCAATTTCTGATCAATCTCAACATAGGGAATTCAGATATTGGATAGTTTAAAAAATACTACACGGCTCAAACCCGGAAGGCAAACCTAATATTCATGTACAGCAGTATTTGAAAGCTTCAAATATCAAAGAACGTGAACTATTTACAATATTAGATTCTTAGTATTGGCAGTAAATAACAGAACGCAATCTTAATTTATATTTTAATTTCAGAATTTGCTCCTTGGAACGTACGAAAAATATCCCTAACATATCCTATAAAAATCCTTAGGATGTTCCACAGAATCTCCCTGGATTCTCCAGAGGCTAATATTCGGCTATCATTTACTCTTCCTCAGGACATCCAGAGGAGATCCGAGGATTAAAATGCGATGTCCTCCGGATATCCTACATGTATGTCCTGGATGCCCCCTGGATGTCCTAAGGACATCCTTGTGCTATCTGGAAAAAATGATTAGAAATGATTAAATGTAAGCGTATAATATAAAATTTAAAATAAATAATTATAAACTGATTAATAATTAACATTATATTAAAAACAACAATTTAATAGTATCATATGGTGTTCGAAATCAAATTAAAGGCGATGGAAGACGAGGCGCCTTGAACGAGATAGAGTTTAAAGCGATAGGAGATATAGCGCGGCCGATCGATAATTTCTAAGAATTCGGGATGAGAGAGATGACCGCTCTCGATACAGTCGCTCTTGCTCTAGCTTATCGGGAGCTGCGAGCCTTTCGACACTCCAAGCCTATCACTGCACTTTAAACTGACATCAGTGGCGCCCAATCAGGGGCTGCCAGCCCCCGTCAATCAAAAAACTACCGCGAATTTTTCCTATCATAATTGTCGCTCCCTTAAGACAAAAGAAAGTGAGTCATACGTTCTGGATCCTTCTAGAAGGATTCAAGATTATAAAAGAGGCGCGCACAAGGCGCGGCCGGCTCTTGACAAAAAGTAATCGACGCGTACATGTAGTTTTTCTCGCGCTGCTTTATTCGGCTAAGTTCCGTCGCGACAGTTAATCCAGTGCGCTTTCGCGGCTCGCGATCTACTGATTCTCTGTGCGGTCTTATCGTTCGACAGTGCGGTCTCCTCGTTCGAAATTATCCCTCCGTTGCTTGCGGAAATATTAGATATAATTTTCATTAATCTGTAAAAAGTGTACAAAGTTACTTTAAGAAATACGTATTGTCAAGTCGCCCGTCTTTCATACAGTTCCGCGTCCTCCTTACTCATCGAGATTACATTTAGCGGTACTCCTCACTCTCGCGTCCACCTCTCTCGCTAACATATGGAATTATGAATCTAAAAAAAAGAAATAATATTTTGTTACCTTCGAATTCATTGGTGTTATATATGCATCTGTGTTTTCGTCTCCGACGTCGAATATTTTGTCGTGTAATTGCGTTTTCAACGCAATTAACTGGCATTAATCAAAGCAAAGAAAATATTTTTAGAAATAACTACAATAAAATGATTACAACAAAACAGCAAAATGATTACAAATGATTACAAATTTACTTTCTCAGACAAAAAGCATAATTTATCATTAACCACTACACAGAAAATTATTATAGTAATTATCTAAATTTTACCTGTTTCTACAGCTCCACCTGTGTGTAAATCAGCATAAATATCATCTTCGTCATTATCATCTAAAAAATTTAATATACAAAAATATGTAAAAGATAATAAAAATTATAAAATTTTATAAAACTAAGAAATTTACAATAAATAATATTTGTAAATTAATTGGTTAATGCAATGCTTCGAAGCATCTCTAGCGTCTTCTCGATCGCAGCCATAATCTCATCAGTTTATTTCAAATAATTATTTCGTAGTACGGAAGATTCTTCATCCTTTTCGAGAATTTGTTCCGTACTAATCGGAACCTTTTCCCGGAAAACAGAAACCAGAATTTAATTTACAGCATCGAGCCACGTGGCAAAACTCAAGAACAATAAAAACGGCGAAGATGGTTAAGATAATTTGTAAATAAAAAAATAATGATAAGTTAATCTCTTCTCAACAAAATTCGATAATATATATACCCAGCAAACACAGAATATAACTGCTATATAACGTCGGAATAACATGTAATGTAACGGTTGTTATACTTAATTTATATTGGGATTATACAGGGTGTTCCCGGGTTAAATGGCCAAACTTCAAATATGAATTTAGGACCTTAAAACAAGAAAAAATTTTCCTCTGGAAGTATGCTCGCAAACGCTTCGTTCAAGAGATATTGACTTCTGAAGTTATGAATTATAGGAACGAATAATTTCGAAATAATCTAGATTTATTCTATTTATTGCTGTACAATAATTAAAATTTAATAATTAAATGTTTTGTTCAAAATGATGGTCTCCAGCTCGGAGACAAGCATTGCACCTATCGATGACAGAATGAGTGGCTGACTGACATTGTACATTTATCATTTCTTCGCACGCTTGCACCATCTTCCGTTTTAGTGATTGAAGGTCATTAATAGGCACTTCATAAACTTGTCAGTGACCTTCGATCTTCAAAACAAAAATAAAAAGGAACATTTCGAAATTATTCGTTCCTAGTTCATAACTTCAGAAGTCAATATCTCTTGAACGAAGCGTTTGCGAGCATACTTCCAGAGGAAAATTTTTTCTTGTTTTAAGGTCCTAAATTCATATTTCAAGTTTGACCATTTAACCTGGGAACACCCTGTATAACTGTCTCCAATTTATGCAATATAACACCAGAATATAACTGCTATGTAACATGGGAATAACATGTAATGTAACAGTTTTTATACCTAATTTATATTGGAATAATATAACTGTTTTTTATTTATGAAATATAACACTGTAATATAATATAATCTTTTTGATATGAATGTATAATTATTTTAAGAGTTATGTTTTTCAATATTATATATTGCTTGTGATTGATTAGTAAACAGAATTTGAAGATTTTATATAAAAAGAAAGAAATGTATATATGCCCACCTTTACGGAAAAATACACTCAACTTTTGGGTGTTAACCATTAAAAAAACATCAAAAAGAACCTTCAAAGTTGGGTGTGATTTCGGACCATTGATTAAAAGTTAACCTTCAAATGATAATTAATTGATGGTTAACCTTCAGTTAATGGTTAATCCTTAAAAATGATGGTAACCCTGAAAATAAGAATCCTCAAATGAAAGTAACACCCAAATGAGAGTAAACCCCATATTTGAATGTTCTCAATTTGCATTCGATAATACATGCAAAATCATCATCAGATGCGGGATTTATATACATATACTCTTATTAGGGTATTATTCTCATTCTCATTTAAGATTCCCTAAACAAAGTAGTAAATGAATGATAAAAAAAATCAACTGTGATTTCTTATTCTTAATTACATCTTTCAAAAATTCAACTTTTATTTCTCTAAATACGATGGAAAGTATAATTTATGAAACAAATCATATAATATCAAATAAAATATATCAAATAAAATAAAACATAAAGTATTTTGTATACATTTAAAATAAAACTTGTATTTAAAATCTAATCTTGTATTTAATCTAATTTAAATAAAAGAAAAATATCCTTTTCGATTTTTTTTTAAAGCTTGCTGCAAGTTTTGTACTTATATATATTATAATAGGCATTGTATGTTGAATCAATCATATTAAGCTTTTTCCGAAGTCGAGACTTTTTTGAAGTTCCGTGCGACATTCTTACATTTATTGGTTACTGCAGTATTGAATAACTGTTCTGCATTGTTCACATTTTTACATGTGAGTAGTACATAATCTGTAAACAAATATATAAATTATTATTAAAATTTTATAAATTCATTTTAATTTTAACGTAGTTTTCTTGCACACAAATACTTCTTGTTCGCAGTATACATATGTATTAATATTACAGTGTTAATACAAATTAAAAAGAATAGCAATTAATTGATTAAAAATGCGATAAATTAAAAAAAATCCTTATAATGTTTACCTTTCATTGCATTAAATTTATGATCTTGGTCCAAAGGTTTTTTTTTCCTCTCTATTGAACTTTCTATTGATTTTATATTGTTCTTTTTTCCTGTTCTAGATGAACACGCAATCTCTTGTGTTGAGAACAAATGACCCATTAAATCGCAGGTCATTTTACCAATATCAGAAGTCCGAATTTTCCGCATAATACTTTCGGGAATATTGACTTCTCGACCAAGTGATATCATATTCTATATAACAGATGATAACAATAAAATATAGTGAAAACTCTCAAAGAATTAAAAATTGCAGATAAATTCTCATTTTCCATTATAAAAAAATATACGAAATTTTGCATACATTTTAATTTTGCACAAGATACGATCAATTTACAGCGAATATATAGTACATACCTTGTCTACACAAGCATTATTCGCACTTTGCGGATTCTCTGCAGACGATGCCATATTTACTTTTACATCTGTTTCGACTTTCTGCAAAATACATAAACATACAGAATTTCAATTTGTACATACAAGATATTAATTTATAACAAGTAATACATATACCTCTCTCTTACACAAGCCATATCATTGACAATTTGCAAACTTTTTGTAGGCGATGCAATATTAATTTTGACATCTATATCAATCTTGACTTTCTGCAAAATATTCTCATTATTGCACAAAATTATTTCATTTTTATTAATTGACGTATCAATGGGAAGAACTTTCTCAACATTAACCTTATCATTTATTTTCTCATTATCTTTTTCTAATTGCTGCACCTGTAAAATGTATATTAGAAAATATAAAGACAAACATTATCATAACTAATAAAATAAACTTTAAATAGATGTATAATTTATAATATAAGTGATATTCTTATCAAATTATCAGAACGGACAATCCTTACATTTTGGGTTAAATTTTCAATACTTTGTAATTTTTGTATCACCCGGTCTGCTACAGTTTCTATTTTTTTTATTTCTGTAATAAAATTTGTATTAATTTATAATAACAATTATATTTTGAATGTATAATGTTCATTTCGTTTCATCGTTCACTACTGTATTCATTAAATATTAGATAACCCGGGAAAAAATGGCCCATATATAATTATATATGAAATATGCTCATATATAAATATATACAAATATATATGATTATATATAATTATCATATGATGTATATATAGTTATATATAATCCTGTATGATGTTATATATTGTCATATATAACCGTATATGAGATTATATATATTTATATAAGTAGGGTATATAGGAGAGTTCTAAGCCATGGTCCTCTGAGGGGGGATGAGGGGCGAGAGGAAACCGGCGCGGGGGTATGACGCCACGCGGGGAATCGCGTCCTAACCGATGGGCGAGGGGTCCGCGGAGAGGGGGAGGGGGACCGCGTCCTAACCGATAGGCGAGGGACCCGCTAACCTAACCGGTAGGCGAGGGGCCCGCGGAGAGGGGGGGAGAGGGACCGCGTCCTAACCGATTGGTGAGGGACCCGCGGGGAAGAGGGAACGCGAAGGTACGATGCCGCGAGTAGGTATGAGAGAGATAGCGCGAGGCGTCCGCAATGTGTAAGAGAAGGATAGCGCTAATGATATTCTATGAGCGTGGGAGAAGGATAGCGCGAGGCGTCCATATGAGCGTAAGACAAGGATAGCGTTTGCATGCACGTTGGAGAGAGATGGCGCGAGGCATGCACTTGGGAGAGGGATAGCGCGAAGCATACACTTGGGAGAAAGAGAGAGAGATAGCGCGAGGCATGCACTTGGGAGAGGGATAGCGCGGAGGATGCACGCGGATGATACGGCGTTCGCAAGGCGGTGTGAGAGAGATAGCGCGAGGCATGCACGCGTGTAGGAAAAGGATAGCGTCCGCATTGGCGTGGGAAAAGGATGACGTTCGCATGCATGTGGGAGAGAGAGAGAGACAGCGCGAGGCATGCATAGACGCTGGAGAAGGAGGCGCAGAAATAATCAACATTTTTTTTTAAATATAATAATAATAATATTTATTCAAAATTTATGTTTAATATAAATCCATGTGTGTGTGTGTGTGTGTGTGTGTGTGTGTGTGTGTGTGTGTGTGTGTGTGTGTGTGTGTGTGTGTGTGTGTGTGTGTGTAAAATAATAAAAATAATAATATGTGTGTGTGTGTAAAATAATAAAAATAATAATATGTGTGTGTGTGTAAAATAATAAAAATAATAATAATATATAATATATAATAATATGTTAGGATGACGCTCTATCTGAAACAGAAAAAATACAAGTCTTGTTAGTATATTAATTTAATTTTTATAAATCTAATATATTACGAATCTTAAAAAAGAAGATACTTACATTATCCTCCTGGGGCCGCAAGCTCTTCCTCCCAATCCTCCTCCCAATCCTCCTCTTCCTCTTCCTCTTCCCACGCCTCTTCAGGTTTCCAATTCTCCTCTTCTTCATAGGGCTCAAGCCCCAAAAGCGGCCGCAAATAGAAGATATCTTTATACTGGTCAGGGTGCACGCATGCCCACTCGCGGGCCCCTCGCGTATCGCCCCACAAATTGGCGTGCGCCCAATGCAAATTTCCTCTCATCCACCGCATGTATCGGCGGTGGATGACGTCAATTTGCACGAACTGAAATATAATAATAATTAATATACATCACACATAATCTCGCACACAAAGACAATGAACACTACTTACCAGATTATTGCGAAACATCTCGAAATATTTTTTCGCTTCACTTTTTAACCGTACCTCACTCGTTGTCAGACACTTTGTGACGGACATAATGCTCATGTACTGAGATGTAACATCTATATTTTAATTAAATGGCTGACGCCGCTATCTAACAGCACGTACTGAAATGTAATACTCGCATACTGGGATAAGAAAGAGGAAAAGGGAAGAATACAAGAGAATAAAAATATATTTTAACAATAATAATATTTATTCAATAATTGTGTATATAATACAATGTGTGTGTGTGTGTGTGTTTAAAAATAATAATAAATAATAAAAAAAATAATAATAATAAAAATATAAAAAAATACAAAGATATAAAATAATAATGATAATAATATGATGGCGCTCCATCTGAAACAGAAAAAATACAAGTCTTATCAGTATAAAAATTTAAATATTATGAAATTTTTAAAAAATAGATACTATTAATTCTTCGAGTATTTCAATGCGGTTCATAACGAGACGTCAGCTGCGTTTTATATATCAAAATCCCATTCCTTGTACATCACTTCTTTATGATCTCTCAGACGATGATCCAAATCTATTGTATTAGATTTCTTCAAGCCGATTTCTCGGCCTTGTACCATTTGTACAAGTGAAGTCACAGGAGTGTTTGTAGACAGCGCCGGGACACGGACATCTATGGGTTTGTAACGTTTGCGTAACGAATGTCTTAAACTTTCAAGTCGCGCGATTCTGCCAAACAGCAATTGAATTCCGCGCCTCTGTTGTAATATCGCGAGTCGGTACTGTTCTTCCAATCACTCAAGACACTCAAGGCACGTTCTTTCCCATAACCCGCATGAACATGCCGAGTCCACCTCTATGTAAAACTCCCATAGATATTGTTCTAATCGCGCAATGTATTTGGGTTTCTCCATATTTCCAATTCAAGTCTTTTTCACAACACAAGTTTTTGTCCAGCTTATACAATGCAAATTGGACACATATTGCAGGGCATTATCTGATACAGCGATTTTCTACACTCTGCACAAGACGATCCCAGGATTAGTGCATAAATTGCACTTTCATGTTCTCGCACAACACGAATATTCGAAAATAAGTCTGAAATTCGCATAAAACAGTCTGTGCAAAATTTTTCGTTGACGTCACTTTTATAATAAAAGTATATACAGCACATTTTCACCGCACCTAAACTATTTATTTCAACTCGGTTTAAAGTACGTTGCTTTATGTCCGTAATAATATCAATACTGCAATCACTATTGTAATCGGAATCCTCCGAAAGTACGCGGTCTTCGTCTGATGAATCGTCCAACAAATTCTCAAATGCTATCAAATTGCCATCTTCGAGAATGATATCCTCGTCATTATCAATAACTATAACTTCTTCGTCAGCCATAACACATATTGTTAAAATCGTCGTAAGGGCGTAGACGGTTGCGTACTATAACGTTGCACACTCCTCCCGATTATATAAATTTTAATTTCATATCTTTTGTCTCCTTCTAACTGGAGTATCACGTCTCACCTACCTCATCACTTTTCTACATCTTAAGCAGAATATGTCGAGAGAAAGATTTAAGTTTTGCAGACTGTGCATATCTATTACACAGATTTTATTCATACATAAAGGATGGGATAAATAATTAAATTCACAGATAAATAGTAAAATAACTTATGTATTACAAGCATCATGAAGAATATCATTTACGGCACATGTCAATAACTCGCAATCTATGAGCGATTCGCTGTTAAACATATCACTTTCACGTATTGCTTTTGCAGCGTCGCATACATTAGCGATATTATTACGTTGTAACACAGTTACAAATTGTTTGAATTTTTCATTAACAATATGAGTATTTTCGCATAGCCAGTAATACATATGATCTATGCATTTTTCAAAATCTAATAAATAGAATAGAGTTAGCGGTTTCATATATAAAGAATTATTGGATAATCCTATTTTTATAATATTCGAATCAGATATTTTAACCACTTCGAATGTTAAATCTCGGACCCGCAATGGGATTTCAGTCGATTGTAGCTGTTCAATGTCCCCACGTTTCTGCATCAGCGATTTCCATGTTTCAAAAGGCAATATTATTTGATTGCCCCGATTATCGCCGAGAACCAATTCCACGCAAGATACAGCTCCAACGTTTATTCCAATGTCCAAATATTTGTATGACGTCTGGGTTAAGGCGTATCGTCTTCCGAGTATACGAACCACGACGAGGCTTGGATGAAATGCTAGGGAGTAAAAAAATATTATTTATATAAATATTTAAAAGGTGTAAAAAATATTTAAAAAGTATAAAAAATTCTTTAAGTTAATTAAAACTTACTTGTTACATTTCTTCTTCTTACACGGTGAAGTTTCATCAGCATCTTGAATCGGAACGTAATAATTCATGAGGCTTCCTTCAGTAGGATACATTTTATATGAACCTTTCACATAAGTGGCCGATGCAATACTGAACGTATTAAACATATTTAAAATATGTATTAGCGTTGCAAAATTGCAATGTGGTGGGGATTATTGCCGACGCGATATTTTTTTCAATTTTTCCATTCAAGCGCCGATGTACGGCTGCTTCGCGATGACATCACCCCCAGGTGAGAGATTTAGCGGAATGCACAAAAAAATGTAATATAAAATTTTCAAGCGCCGATGTGCGGCTGCTTCGCGATGACATCACCCCAGATATCAGAATTCAAACGCGCGTGTCGAAACATGACAAAAATCGTGAAGCGGAATGCACAAAAAATGCAACGTAATATAAAATTTTCAAGCGCCGATGTGTGGCTGCTTCGCGATGACATCATCCTAGATATCAGAATTCAAACGCGCGTGTCAAAACATGACAAAATCGTGAAATATAAGGATAATCCTCATGGTTAAATTGCACTAACATACTTGGATAGCAACATGTAATTTGAAACTTTCGCGATGCATCTTGGCTGAGATGACAGCATCTCTAGACGACAAAAAAAATGCATTAATCGACATTAGACAAAATGTACGTGACAAACCGCGAAATAAAGATTTAGTTGATACACATGATAGAAAGAGACATCAAGATAGAATATAAAATCATGGTAAAGAGGCACACCCTGTCAGTATTTTCGCCAAGAGTTCCGAGACAAGAGCTACTAGTAAGCGCGTCTTGTTAGCAAAATTATTGGCATAAATTTGGAAATATGGCGGAAAACAGTGCCGAACGAAATCTGCACGAGCAATCTACATGGGTGAATTCGATAGAGGAGTACGTTGCGTGGGAGCAACGATGCGACGAATATATCGAATCGGTGGAAGAGCAAAGTCGAATCAAACGTCCACGATTATCGATCGGGATTCGACAATCGCTGATTGCCCGAATTGCGCAACTCGAGGGATTGAAAAACTCGTTACGCGTTTTGTACATGCGGGTGCAGGATGCAGCACGCGGCAACACGGATTGATTTGGCGAGAGATCGATACGGCGTTCGAGAGCCGCATATTGACTGGTGCGGTTATAAATCATAATCACATCGAGCTTCGTCAATTTTTCGAGGATGCCAAAGACATTGTGCTCGAACATGTGCAAACTGTGATGAAAAAACACTTTAACGTGAAAATTAATACAGTGTTCAATGGTGAATTTGTGACGGGTCATAAACGCGCAAATAAAAGTATCAATACGAGAAACTATGAACTATTTCGCACAACCGATTTACGCGAATGGTACGAGCGGCGCGTTGTCGGGCTCACTCTAGCATTGCTCGAAGAATTTCAGGAACGCGATAGCGGGTGGGCATTATCGCGAATACTCGATTTAATCGTAAATATAAATAAATATAATCCTTTGCGCGCGGGATGTCACATAAAATTACCGCGGACGATAATAATGAAGAGAGCGGTAATCAACGTGCAATCTAATGACAATGCGTGTTTCGCGTGGTCTGTGGTCGCCGCTCTACATCCAGCTGAAAGTTATGTTTATCGAGTATCTTCGTATCCTCATTATACAACAGTGCTGAATCTCCAGGACATTGAGTTTCCAGTGACTGTGAATCAAATTAAAATTTGAACTTGCCAACGATATCTCAATCAATGTATATAGTATCGAGGAAAAGAACATTGTCCCGATACGTCTGAGTGAGCTGAAAAGAGACAAACACGTCAACCTGCTGTACGTGGAAGACAACAACGTTGGACATTTCGCGTGGATCAAGAATCTATCCAGACTCGTGAGCTCGCAATTGAGCAAACATAATGGTCAAAAATATATCTGCGATCGGTACGTATATATTTAATAAATCACATTGTAGAAATAATTGAACAAAAAATAAAAAAGGTATTTCTTTTTACAGATGTTTGCACTACTTTGATTTAAATGACAAGTTACAATCACATACGATGGACTGTCGAGAGATGAACGAGTGCGCTATCCGATTACCGAGCGATAAGGACAAGTGGCTCACGTTCAACAATTATAATCGGAAAGAGCGGCCTCCTTTCGTCGTGTACGCCGACTTGGAGTGCGTTTTGGAGAAGACGGAGGAAGAGAGAAACTACCAACATCATAAAGTATTTAGCATAGCATATTATGTACACTGCTCGTACGACGAATCGTTATCCGCGTATCATTCTCGTCGCGGTATCGATTGCATGTCATGGTTCCTTGAAGAACTAAAAAATTTAGCGCAACGTGTAAAAAGTATTTTGTCAGCTAATGTCCCCATGGTAAATTTAACATCTGATGAATGGGAAAAATTTCACAGCGCGACACAATGTCACATTTGCGAGAAACCATTCGTCCAAGACGATACACGCGTACGCGATCATTGCCATCTGACCGGGCGATACAGAGGTCCCGCGCATTCAAATTGCAATTTAAATTATAAAGATTCTTTTTGCATTCCAATAGTTTTTCATAATTTATCCGGTTACGACGCACATTTTATTATAAAGGAAATAGCTACAGCGTTCGAAGGGAGAGTCGACTTACATCCGATAACAAAGGAAAAATATATATCGCTTACGAAAAATGTTAAACTTGGCGAAGAGAAATGGAAAAATCATATTAAATTGCGTTTTATCGATTCGTATAAATTTCTCACAGCTAGTCTCGATAAATTGGCATCATTCTTGAATAAAGACAAACTCAAAATTTTAAAATATGAATTTCAAAATTTATCGAATGACAATTTCAATTTATTAACACGGAAGGGCGTCTTTCCGTACGAATATATTGACTGCGTCGACAGGTTGCAAGATACGTGTTTACCACCGCGCGAATCATTTTACAGTTCCTTGACAGGTGACTCAATATCCGAGAGCGATTACGCGCACGCCGAGAACGTGTGGGAGCGGTTATCCATTCGAACGCTGGGCGAATATAGCGACTTGAATCTCAAAATTGATGTCTTGTTATTAGCAGACATTTTTGAAAATTTCCGCGAAAGTTGTATTAAAAGTTATGGGCTCGATCCCGCGTATTACTATACTCTTCCCGGATACACGTGGGACGCCATGTTGAAGCATACGAATATTACATTCGAATTGCTTACGGATATCGACATGGTTTTATTTATCGAACGCGGAATACGCGGCGGCTTGAGTCAATGTTCCAACAGATACGCACATGCTAATAACAAGTATATGGAATCGTACGATCCATCGAAACCTTCAACGTACCTCACGTACTTTGATGTAAATAATTTGTACGGATGGGCAATGTGTCAACCTTTACCCTATGCAGATTTTCGATGGGTCGACGACGTATCCGATTTTGATACATCATCGATCGCGCTCGATTCGCCTATAGGCTACATCCTTGAAGTCGATCTCGAGTATCCGCAACGTGTTCACGATGCGCACACCGACCTACCGTTCTGCCCGACACGCGACAAACCACCTGGTAAGCGGCAGGATAAGCTGCTCGCAACCTTATATGATAAGAAGCGTTACGTAATACATTACCGCAACCTGCAGCAATGCACGCGACACCGACTTCGAGTTACATCGAATATTACAGTTTTCGCAATCTCCATGGCTTCGCAGTTATATCGAATTCAATACACAATTCCGAACACTTGTGAAAAATGATTTTGAAAACAATTTATATAAATTAATGAATAATGCGGTATTTGGTAAAACGATGGAAAATGTGCGCAATCACGTTAATATTAAGCTCGTGACACATTGGGATGGAAGATATGGCGCAGAGGCGATGATCGCAAAACCAAATTTTCATAGTAGAAGCGTGTTTTCGGAGAATCTGATCGCCGTTGAATTGCGCAATCTCGAAGTTAAATTTAATAAACCAATCTACGTGGGTATGTGTATACTCGACATATCCAAGACATGTTTGTACGAGTTTCACTACGATTATATGGTACCTATGTATCGAGAGAAATGTAAAGTCATGTACACCGACACCGACAGTCTCATATATCACATAGAGTATGACGATGTATATGAGAATATAAAGCGCAACGTCGACAGATTCGATACCAGCGATTATGCGGTGGACAATGTGTACGGTATACCGCTCGCGAATAAAAAGATACCGGGTTTAATGAAGGACGAGAATAATGGCGCCGTCATGACCGAATTCGTCGGGCTTAGGGCAAAAATGTACGCGTTGCGAGTAGATGGTAAGAAGGATACGAAAAAAGTAAAAGGCGTCAAGAATAACGTCGTCGCGAGAACGAAAACGTTCGACGATTACACGCGGTGTTTGAACGAAGAGATTGAAATGACGCGTCAGCAGTCTTGTATAAGACCTAAATTACACGAAGTATACACCATCTGCGAGACAAAAATTGCTCTAAGTCCGTACGATGACAAGCGATATATCGTACCCGAAACCACCGACACGCTACAGTGGGGACATTATAAAATACCGTTGTAAATAAAAAGCATGTATATTTATTGTAAATAAAAAAATACGTATATTTATTGTAAATTAAAATTATATGTATATTTATTGTAAATTATATGTATATTTATTGTAAATTATATGTATGTTTTATAAAGTGTACAATATTGTTTATATTTATAAAATATTATTATGTATTATTGTTAACATATTTATAATATATTATTTTTATGTATCCAAGAGTTGTATGTAGCATCAAATCCCAGCCATTTCACATAAACCTTGTCACCCTTTTTGCGTATCACCTTTTCCACGAGATGTACGTCGGGATTAGCAACGCGTTGTAACTCGTATTCGTAAAATCCGCCGGCGACGGGATTTCCGCGCGAATCTTTGAGTACATAGGTACGGGATTAGTTTTCTGCACTTTAACAATCTTAAACACTTCGGTCGACCAATTTGGCGTGTAACCTTTCTTAAAGATGGTCTTGACTTTACTCACGCGTACCGGATCGCCTACTTTGAATCTTGCCGGTGCCGCAATCTTTACGTTGCTATATACCGTATTTAAAAGTTTATCGGCGATCGCGGGGATAACATCGATAGGTCTCATACCGATAGTGCGATGTTTTCGCGCATTGTACTCTCCAACGAGCCGGGACAACGCGTCGATCCACTTGTAATTTCCATTAAGCGTAAACATTTTCCACATATTGTTTTTTAACGTTCGGTTGAATCGTTCCACGACCGAGGCTTTCATGATAGAGTACGTCGAATAATGATTAATGCTATGCTTCTTCACGAGTTTCTGTACATTTGCGTTGTAAAATTCTTTTTCTCTGTCGGTTTGAAAATTTTTCGGGCATCTTCCATCGTCTCGAATTATCTTTGCGATCGTATCCGACATCTCGTTTCCACTCTTACTCTTGAGCGGTACAGCCCACGCATACTTGCTCAACACATCGATAACTGTGAGTATGTAGTTGTAGCCTTTGTTGAATCGTGCATATGGACGCATCTCGACTACGTCCGCCTGCCACAGATCGTCGTATCCGTGTACTATGACACGTCTACGTGGAAAATATTTTCTCGCTGGAGCATGCAATTCTTCCACGAGCAGCTGTTTTTCAGAGGTCTTTTGCGACATATTTGATCGAGGCATTATTTGCAATAATGAGATAATTCCTCCACGTATATTCTTTATATATATTTCTTCTCCTGCGCTGAATTAGATGTAGTCTGCGCGTGAGTTGCATACCGAAGCATTTTCTGCATCTCATCCATCATTATTTGCAGCGTTTGCACATTCGTCTCGAGCGTGATTATTTTTTTCTCAAGTTCTTCGAGTCTATCTTCTAAAGGCTTGACACGTATTTTCACGTACTGTTTGTTTGCGGCATCAGTATCATCTTCCGGTTGCGCTACCCGTCGTATCTTGCGCGACCTTGCGTCAAAGCCGGAGGCTGTCTGACACAGAGCGTTATCGCGCACGTAATTTCTTAGTAATCCATTCCATTAATAGTATGAGTTGTTCGGTGTTCCCAACGATAATCCAAATTTATTAATCGACATTTCGATACAAACGATAATGACAGACTGACTCGTTTCGCCGACGCATAGATTAATTTATAATAAGGCCAGCTTCCTAAAGTTCCTCGATAATTGATAATATTTCATTGTCGTGGGCATTGTTTCCGGCTTGACGCGAAGCTTCCAGCAATCGCAAGCGATCTACCAACTCGTTGGGATCATTCCAATGCACATAATCGATCTTATTATCGTTTAACGCCATAGCGCGCGGTATGTTTATACCTCTTCCAGCTTTTTTTCCAGGCGCTATTATATTTTTAATAGAGATTAATGGCGCTATTATATTTTTATACTTGTATCCCTTGTTACTTAACGCTGGATTACGCATATCATTGCCACGTCTATGCGCATTTGATGCCAGTAATATATTTTTGTATTTAATTTTATCATCGTCATTGTATACGTCACCGTCGGGTATTCTCTTGAAAATCAACTCGTAGAGACCTGGTGTTCCCACGTATCTTATTCCATCGATAATTATATTGTCATCTTTATCCACATCAAAAATTTTATCACCAAGCATCATTCCTTCGTTGCAAAATTTAACACCGTAAACATAATCCATACTGTTATTTTTATCTTGACTCAAAATAGCTCCCACATATTTTTGCCCTAGTGGACCCAGATGTGTGCGCAATGTATTTTGACCCTCGGACGTTTGTAATTGATATTGAACCGACGTCACAAGCGTTTCAGGCGTGGTTTCGAAAATTTCTTCCACATACGGAGACGATCTTTCGTACAATATTTGACTCGATTGTACATCTTTTATCGGAGTAGAAGTAACCACATTCGATAATTGTTTCATTCGCTTACGTTTTGATTGATTTGGAGTAGAAGTTATTAGCGAATCGTTCAATGATATATTTGACCTTGTTCTCTTTGTTTCAGACTCTTTTTTCAGATGCTTGTCTTCGAGCATACTCGAGGGTTCGATTTTCGCTTCATTAGATTCCACATTGATTGTATTTTCGACAAGTTGTTTTAGAGGTTCGATAATTGGTTTAAAGTGCCTCTCCAATGCGACGTCTTCCTCCATTTGACCGGTTTTTAAAGAACGATATTTTTTGCGGATCGATTCGCTCGTTTTTATAATCTCTCTCGGAATCTTCTCACGATCGTCACTGTCAATCGTCGTCGTCATGTTGCGCTCGGACGAAAATTTTTAGACGTTGCTCGATCGATGTATCGATAACGACTAATCACTTTACGGTATTGCAAAATCGTTAAATCCTTTTCGATATCGTCCATTAGTCTGTAAACTGTCTTTATCAATCACTACAAATCCATACTCGTGTTGCCAACATTTCTGACAGAATGCGCGAAAATCGCCGTAAGACATGTCAGTATTTACATGATCGTTGTATACATGTTTCAAGTTTGTATCATCTTGTTTAAATAAAATCAGCAAATTTGCATTGTCCCGTATGAGATGCTTGGGTATCTTGGCATACGTTTGACAAAGATAGAAACAGTCGACGCTCGAGTGTCGACCCATTGCAAAGTACTCTCTTATCGTATCTTGCTTATCGCATGCCACGTCGTCAAAGATAAAAATGGAATTCGGTAGCGCCTCGCTCAGTGGAATAACGTCACTATTATTAGAGAATGTAAAATAACCAATTTCATCGATCGATAATAGCAAATTTTCCAAGTATCGATATTTCGGTTGTTGGAGTGATTTCGAGTATACGTACACATTCTCGAAATGTACACCGTGTGGACTTTCTATCAAACTTATCAACACGTTAGTCTTACCGCAATTCGAAGGACCGCAAATAATGCCGCGTATAGTAGTCGGCAGCATGTTTCCATGCTTGCGTATTTCTTTCTCGGACATTACTCGTGTTTTATCGTCAAAATTTATCACTGATTATCGTCGCTTGTCGCGCAAACCGCATGTTTGCTCTCGCGAATCTCAAATCAGATTTTGAAACATGAGTCATCGGGGTCCTATTTATAGAGGCGCACCGAATCGAAACCGCTCAGTCTCAAAAATGTTTCTTCTTCTTTCGGTTGACAGCGATATTCTCGAGCTTACCACCGAGCAGTTACAGATTATCCCCAAGATTGTTTTACTGCGAGACTTTGGTAGCTACGTGGAACAATTGTGGGACAAGCTTCCCAAACATATAAAAGCTGACTCAGAGGTTCAACAGTATCGTCGATGCACGCGACATTATAATTTGCCGTGCCAACAAACACATTTCGACGGTCCAACACCGTTAATAAAAGATTGTGGCAAATGCCAGCAAAAATTATAAGAGGTAGCGGTTTGTTAAATCGTGCGATAAACGCACTTCCTATCGAATTACATATTCCAGGCTATCAGTTTTGCGGACCGGGAACTCATTTAGAAACACGATTGGCTAGAGGCGATCGAGGCAGTGATGCCAGATTCGGGACGTGCATCATACCAAATCGTAATAGAGGGGATAACAAACACAAGCGAAAACCGTGTCCATGTGAGCTCGGCGCTTCGGCTAGCTTCGGATAGTAGAAGAGGACAGATATATTGTTTTCTGTCTCTCTCCTTCTTACCAAGCCGGCAACGAACAACGAAGGCGACGGGCAACGGGCACGCTGCTCGCATTTCTTATTATGCGTTACAGCGTTAAATGATTTTGAAAATGATTTTACAGCTTTCTTTGGTATTATATATTTGCCAGAGAAAATAATGATATATCTTGTAAAAAAAAAAAAAAATAAAAATATTGAAAATAAATAAACAGAATTTCATAAAAAAATATCGGTATATTGTTTTAAATAAAATACTAAATATTTCTTTTGATAATCTTAGCTAAATATTTTTTTACTGAACGAAAATATCGTTTAAATCGATTTAAAATATATATATATTCTACTTATAATATTTATTTGAAATATGATAAACTGATAATAGAAATTACATGCATTATATTCAAGATGTTAACAGTAATTATTAAAATAAGTTATAATATAAGCTAGAATTTAGCAATTTAATCAACTTTTTACAATACTGATCAAGCGTTCGGAAGATGATTATCGGGAAAGTGCCGAGTTGTGAGAAATATATAATATTATATAATTCAACCTTTTACATAATAACGATACACAAACGTCTGACCACGTATACCACGTTTCGTATCGTTAATAGATTAAAAATAATAAAATAATGAATGGTGATTTTCCACACGACCATGAGGTACCACCAATGGCGCGTTCGGTTTTTTAGTGGACCTTCGCCTAGAGCCCTATTATACCACATTACACGGAGGAGAGATAGAAAAATAATTATGTTTTTACGCACTTCTTTAAAAGTGTGATGTCCGTTACGGACAAATTACTTTTTACACACTTGTTTAAAAGTGTGATGTCCTTTACGGACAAATTATTTTTTACACACTTATCGTTTAGAAGGGTGATGTCCTTTACGGACAAATTATTTTTTACACATCTGTCGTTTAGAAGTGTGATGTCCTTTACGGACAAATTATTTTTTACACACTTATCGTTTAGAAGTCTGATGTCCTTTACGGACAAATTATTTTTTACACACTTATCGTTTAAAAGTGTGATGTCCGTTACGGACAAATTACTTTTTACACATCTGTCGTTTAGAAGTGTGATGTCCTTTACAGACATAATGCCCATTACAGACATAATATTCTTGATGCTTAATATTCTTTATAGTATATTATTATATATTATTAGATAATGATGAATCAGCAATGTCATCGGTATCTGCAGCATATAGTGAAAGACTGTTTTTCTTTCTCTGTTCAGAATTTGTATATAATTTATCCGCCGACATAAGAGATAAATGCTGCTCATTAATTTTCATTTGTAAGGCTGTTTCCTCTCTCGCCTTTAACGCTGACTTGAATACGCAAGTGGCATTTATACAGGTCGATGAAAGTCTGTTTCGTTTTTTGGTTTTCAAATCAGATAAAATTGAAAATGTTCTTTCCGGATCAGCATTTGAGTTTGGAAGCGATCTAATGGCATTCAGAAGTGATTTTAAATTAGGATATTTAGTAATGTTATTGGATTGACGTTTTAAAATTTCTTTCCACATATTATCAAAATTTAATTGTGAAAGATTCTGTTTTTCCTCAATAGTAAAATTAGAATTTAATGCAAACCATTCTTCCATTAAACCAGTTTCATCAAAACCACCTAGAGTTTTTGCGATAAAAGAAACATCATTAAAGGATGTTTCTCTGTTATCGTCAAACAAAGATGCCTGTGGTTGAAAAACTTTTAATTTATAAAGAAATGCGTTATTAACAGGCAATCTTTTTCTAATTTCTTCGGCAGCAATCATATAAAACTGCAAACAGTTTTGTCGAATATTTATAATTACATCTGCATGTCCTTCCTTTACTAACTTTTCAAGATACTGTTCACATTCTGATCCTAAATTAATATCGTTAAGAGATTTGTGATTTTATTTATCATTAAATGTTACATTTAAAAGCAAATGTTTTATTAAATCCGGTTTTATAAAGTTTTGAGAAATTTTTATAAGAAAATTAACAGATCTAGACTGCAATAAATGGATTCTTGTTTCAATGGCTTGAAAAAAAGCATTAAATTGATTAAAGAAATTTAAAACATATTTTAAAAATAGAAAATAGGCTTTTGTTTCCACATTTTCCATGACCGACAATAAATGTTCCGCAGATTTTGATTTGTCGCTCACAACAGTTTCATTAAGGAAATATTTAACTGTATCCCATGATTCAAGAAGTCTGTCAATACAGGAATAATGTGAAAGCCATCGAGTATCACATAATTTCAAAATCTTACGATTAGTATCTTGAAAACATTCAGCAAATTCATTGAAAATAGCTGAACGTTTTGGACTGGTATTAATATAATTAGTTATTTTTCTAAGAAATTCCTCGCATAATGCAGGCATTTTAGCGCATGCAGCGTGCGCAGCCAATGCGGCGGAATGACAAGGACATGCAAATGTTAATAAATTTTTACATTTTTCTTCAAGTTTCTTTTTAAAAGATAAGTGTTTTCCTGTCATAACTGATGCATTGTCACATGACAGGGTAAGAATATTTAAAAATGGGATCTGTAGTTTATACATTTCAGATTGGAATGCATTAAATAATTTTTCCGCGCTACAATCTCTTGCATCAATATTCATTAATTTAACTAATTGAGACCGAACATCTAAACTCTCGGGATCAACATATCGAACAATAAATGTCATCCATTTTTCGTTACATATATCTGATGTTTCATCAATAAAAACAGAAAATTTATTATTCTGAATGCTATTAACTACACGTTTTATCTCAACCGGACACAAAACGTTTGATATTATATTTTTGCATTTCGTACGACCCATACTCATGCTTTTCAACACGTTATGATCTTTTCCAATCTCTTGAAAGAAATTAAGAATCTCTTTTGCAGTATGATGAGGTATATTTTTCTCAGTTATTAATGCGGCATATCGTATTTCCGCAGATTTTTTTCGCTCATCAAACGGCAAAAGCGATTCATCTTGCATATTCGGATCTTCGTTCGATTTGTTATTGCCATTTGTTTTTATTTTATTATTTTCACATTTATTTCTGTGAATTTTGGATTCTGCGTGTCGATATATTTGTGATAGACCACCGGCAATAGATCTATCACAAATCGAACAAAAAAATGAGTTAGCGTCATTTGATACTTCGCGTAACCATAATTTAAATTCTTCTATTTCTAACCATTGTTGTCTGAATGTTTTTTTATACCGAGTTTTTTTTTCTTGCAAATTTATATCGCTAATAGGAGTTGAAACATTTTCTTTGATACTATTTTTATGACATGCAGAATCCGCATGTCTTAAAATATTATAGTTGCATGAAAAATTTTTATTGCACACAATACAATTAAAAAGACTATCATCCAAGGGTACTTTGCGTATCCAAGACTTAAAGCGATCGTCATTAAGCCAAGAGTCTACAAAGCTTCGCTTAGGTTTCTTTTTTAATATATCGCACATTTCTATGTGAAATGAAAGATGGAAAAAACAAAGAATGAAAGAAGAGAAAGAATAAAAGAGGCAAATATATACAAATTTTGCTAACAATAAATTGAACGACTTACAGTCGGGATTGTTTCAATTTGAAAGGCTTTGCTTCAAGGCAAAGATTCCACAAGCACGCATAAAAAATACGTTCACTCACAATTACAAGAGGACAATATTTTTTTACACAGAGACCAATGTTACACAGAGAAGACAATGTTATTAGGAAATGCCATACGCTTCATGAAACAAATGAAGACATTGTACAGACATTTAATACTCAATAGCGTACTGCACAGGACGCAACATGTCACGTAAGTAACAAATCGAATTATTATTGTTCATATTTGTTAGAAATATCATTAACAATACACACGTCCAGAAAACATCCAGAGAATGTAAAACATCCTCTGCATGTTCTCTGCACGTCTTTTGAACATGTGTGTTGGTAGGAATGTTACACTTTAACCTTCGATTACTTTTTCTCTATTTATTACATATAAGCTATTTATTTACATTTGAACATCTATTAAAATGAGGCCATGTGCGCGCGCGCACACACACACATACACACATAGTCTCTCTCTCGTTTTCTAAACCTAAATTTTTTAAATGGAAACTGATTCTTAATGCATATTAATCAATATATATATATATATATATATATATATATATATATATAAATTTTTACAGAAGAACTTAACAAAGAATTCAAAAATATCGTGTTGGGAGAGGAGCCGCTGATGCAACAGTTGTTGCATCAGTTAAAGCAGCAACAGGAGCTGCAATTACAAACGCAGCAACAGCTGCAATATTTGCTGCAGCAGCAGCAGCAGCAGCAGCAGCAACAACAGCAGCAGCAGCAGCAGCAGCAGCAACAACAGCAGCAGCAGCAGCAGCAACAGCAGCAGTTAGCTAATACACAGCCGGGGCAGCCGGTGCCGCAGGAACAGCTACAGGGGCCGCCAAAAAAAATGGTATGTCTTTTATTTTTTGTTATTAATTTGTGAATTTATATGCATAATGATTTTTATTAGTTTATAATTGTGTTTTTATTTTTCAGAGAAAAAAAAAGGAGCTGGGCGCTCCCGTGCCCGCTGGTACTATCAGCGGGGCGCGGGAATGTCGAAAATGTGGAGCGGCTGGATAAAGAGAAGCGTCCGTGGCATCAAGAGCGGCCGAAGCGACCGAGGCAGCCGGGGCGGCCGGGGCGGCCGGGGCGGCCGTGGCGGCCGAGGCGGCCGAGCGGGCCAAGATGGCTCGCTTGTTATAAAAAATTTTTATTTTTAATCTTGACTTATTTTATTTTATTTTTAATATTTATTCCTTTAATAATAATTTAGTTTAAAATAATAAAAGTTTAAAGGAAATGAATCTATTTAGATTTATATAGTTATCCCTCATCCCTCCACCCTCTCTCTCTCTCTCTCTCTCTCTCTCTCTCTCTCTTTCTATCTATCTCTCCTCCGTGTAATGTGGTATAATAGGGCTCTAGGCGAAGGTCCACTAAAAAACCGAACGCGCCATTGGTGGTACCTCATGGTCGTGTGGAAAATCACCATTCATTATTTTATTATTTTTAATCTATTAACGATACGAAACGTGGTATACGTGGTCAGACGTTTGTGTATCGTTATTATGTAAAAGGTTGAATTATATAATATTATATATTTCTCACAACTCGGCACTTTCCCGATAATCATCTTCCGAACGCTTGATCAGTATTATAAAAAGTTGATTAAATTGCTAAATTCTAGCTTATATTATAACTTATTTTAATAATTACTGTTAACATCTTGAATATAATGCATGTAATTTCTATTATCAGTTTATCATATTTCAAATAAATATTATAAGTAGAATATATATATTTTAAATCGATTTAAACGATATTTTCGTTCAGTAAAAAAATATTTAGCTAAGATTATCAAAAGAAATATTTAGTATTTTATTTAAAACAATATACCGATATTTTTTTATGAAATTCTGTTTATTTATTTTCAATATTTTTATTTTTTTTTTTTTTACAAAATATATCATTATTTTCTCTGGCAAATATATAATACCAAAGAAAGCTGTAAAATCATTTTCAAAATCATTTAACGCTGTAACGCATAATAAGAAATGCGAGCAGCGTGCCCGTTGCCCGTCGCCTTCGTTGTTCGTTGCCGGCTTGGTAAGAAGGAGAGAGACAGAAAACAATATATCTGTCCTCTTCTACTATCCGAAGCTAGCCGAAGCGCCGAGCTCACATGGACGCGGTTTTCGCTTGTGTTTGTTATCCCCTCTATTACGATTTGGTATGGTGCACGTCCCGAATCTGGCATCACTGGATCGAGGTATCAATCCATTGGATGGCGCGTGTCGCGAGCACGACATAGCTTATTCTGGAAGCAACGATGTCGGTCAACGACACGTTGCGGATAATATACTCACCACGAAAGCGCGAACACGTATTACCGCGAGAGATTCGACTCTTGGCGAGAAAGCAGCCGCTACAGCTGTTTGGGCGGCTATGAAAGCAAAGACAAAATTCGGTATGGGGATGAAAACAAAAAAATCCCCGATGAAAACAAAAAAATCATCGATGAAGAAAAAGACTGCGAAAAAACGAATACTTCCTATAGCGAAGCGCGGTGGTATCTTACCCATTTTACCATTATTGGGAGTTCTCGGTTCGTTGGCTGGCGGAGCAGCGGGAATCGCGAAGGCGGTGAACGATAGCAAGGCGGCGCAACGTCAGCTCGAAGAAATGCAGCGTCATAATCGCGCCATGGAAGGTCACGGACTTTATCTCGCTCCATACAAGCTCGGACGAGGGTTCTCAACAGCGGCCAAGAAAAAAAAACGTCAAAATAAAAATGCCTGCCGGTGTAACAACTAATGTACAATTGGAACAACTTGCAAGACGTATGAGTAGGTAATCTAGGCCGTCCCTAACTCACGGCTCCATGAGTGCGAGAGAGAGGTACCCATAAGAGAAAAAGAGATAGCGAACGCTTGTTGGCTCAAGAGATGGCGTTCGGCGGCTCGATCGGGGCCACGCTTCCTCCTCGCCCTACGTACTCCCCTGATCCTCCCCACCGGCTCCCCCCTTCCCGAACTCCTCCCCGCGGTTGCTAACAAAGTGTTCGCTGTCTCTCGTTCTCCAAGGGTACCTCTCTCTCGCACTCATGGAGCCGTGAGTTAGGGACGGCCTACACAATTTCTTTCACTCGCGAGGAAGAACGATCGACGCGCTCGGCGTATCCATGGTGACTGACCGTTTTACGGCGCGGCTAAGTTATTAAACCCTCTTCTATATTCTCCCGCGCGAAGCGTTTCTCCCGGCGCGACTCGACCTTGACGCGACTCGTTCCGAAGGGGGCGACGGCGATCTCTCGCGCCGCTTTTAGCGCGCGATCCGCTATCGCGATTCTTAAGGGACGCGCGTCGCTTCTAGCGCGCGATCCGCGAGCGGATGCCGGGTATCCGGCGCCGAGGGAGACGGAGGATCATCGGAGGGCAATCGAACGGAGAAAGGAATGGCTAGCGGTGATACGAGCACGCTTATCGCGTATTGGAGCGAGTTTTTCTTCGTTTTCCGGCGATACGAGCGCGCTTATCGCATTTCGGGGCGAGTTTTTTTCGTTTCTTGGCGATGACGCGCTTCCGGTGACGAGACGCGTCCGAGAGCGAATATCCAGTTCGATTAATCGGAGCGCGTTATCACCATTTTTTTCGTTATAAAAGGATGCCGCGACGATCTCGAGATATTAGTACGTTCGAGAATATTCGCGGCGCGATGAAGCGCGCACCGAGCGCTTTATCGAGATTAGCTGGGAAAGTGGTGAATATTCGAATTAGAAGTATCGAGGATATACAGAATTTGGAAATACCGAATTGTTTGAAGAAGGAACTAAGCGAATGTTATATAGAGGACTGTCTGTACTGTAGAGAAAAGATCGGCTTCGCGGAAGAGTTCGTGCGAGAGGCGAGCGAGGCGCTATTCGACGAGCCTTTCTCGAATGTTGGAGCCGATGGCTATCTGCTTTATCGCAATTGGAAACGGCGATACGGAGTTCCGAGATTTTCGTGGGAGGTGAATCACGTCGTGCATTGCTTCTATACATTCGGTTGCCGATTCGAGAACGGAAATTATTTCGAGGAGGATGTGAGATATTGCGTGGAATGCGCGCATAGATCGAGCTTCGTGAGAAGCGTATCGACGCATATGAAAAAATCGGTGTATAGCGGGAGAGTGCCCGCCTGCGATCTTATTGACGAAGTCTTCGACGTATTGAATAATTGGTGCGGCGGCTGCGCGACGAGAGCTTTGTTCTACATCGAGGGTTACGACGAGGAAGAGACGTGGTTTATCAATAAAAGATCTTGGCTTTCGTTAAACGACGAGTGATGAATCGAGAAACGATGGAGGAGCGCGATCTTCTTAATAGCGCGCGGGATGTCTCGACGGTGGACGCGTATCGCGCGTGGGCGAGACAGTGCGACGAGTGTCTCGAGTTTCTGCGGGAGGGTTGTCGAGGCGAGCGCCGGGGGAGATCCACCGGAGCGATCAATTCTCTGATCGCTCGAACCGTTCGATTGACGGGCGCGAGAGACGATCTGCGTCGACGTTTCGAACGCGTGGGAGGCGGCGTAGAGAGGCGCGAAGGATTCTCGTGGTTTGAGATGGAGACAGCTTTCTCTAGACGCATTTTAATCGGCGCGGTTATTAACTTCGATTATATCGAATCTTCGCGATTTCTCGAGGACGCTAGAGATACTGTGCTCGATAGAGTACGCGATGCTATAGATGAATATAACAGTGTTAAGGTTAATACCGTGTTTATCGGTGAGTTCGTCTCAGGCGACAAGATTGATATTAAGACTATCGCCACGAAGAATTATCCGCTTCTACCTCTTTCCGATTTGCAAGAGTGGTATGGGAAGCGTGTGGTCGACGCTACTTTAGCTTCGCTGGAGGAGTTTCAAGAGCGTGATAGCGGATGGGCGTTATCGCGAATTCTAAATTTAACGGTGAATGTAAATAAATATAATCCTATGCACGCTGGATGCCACGTCCAGATACCGCGAGAGATCGCGTTGAAGAAAGCGGTGGTTAACGTGCGATCTGCGGATAACGCGTGTTTCGCGTGGGCGATAGTCGCCGCTTTATATCCGGTCGAGAAAAACACGGAAAGAAGCTCGCGGTATCCTCACTACTCGACGGTGCTGAATCTGGAGGGTATCGAGTTTCCCATGAGTTTAAATGGAATTACTAGATTCGAGCGTATTAATGACATATCTATTAATGTGTATACCGTTCGGGATAAGAAGGACGGGAAAGGTAGCTGCCGTATCGTTCCTCTGCGTCTCACCGGTGATAAGAAGGACAGACACGTTAATCTGCTGTATCTGAGCGATACAACGCAACGAGATAATACGGCGCATTTCGCATGGATTAAGAATTTGTCTCGACTCATCGGATCGCAACTGAGCAATAGGCAACATAAAGCGCATATATGCGATCGGTGAGTACGAATTAAAAAATTTGTCGCGTAGTGTGGATAATATACGCGATTTAAAAAATGTGTTTTATGTCACAGATGCATGCATTATTTTCGAACGAGCGATAAATTATCACAGCGCGGACTGTGGAAGGATGAACGAGTGCGCTATAGTTCTTCCTACTGAAGATGACAAATGGTTAGAGTTTCGCAATTACTGTAGAAAGGAGAGACTTCCATTCGTGGTGTATGCCGATCTCGAATGCGTGCTGGAGAAGAAAGAGGAGAAGAGAACGCCGAATACGTCTATCATTCAGCATCACAAAGTCTATAGCGCTGGATATTACGCGCGATGCGCGTTCGATGATGCTGGCTCGACTTACAAAGCCTATCGCGGCGAGAATTGCGTATCATGGTTCGTTAAAGAATTGTACGATCTAGCGCTTCGCGCGAAGACTATTCTCAGCACCGATGCGCCTATGACGGATCTTACACCGGACGAATGGGAGAGATTTATGAACGCGACGCACTGTCGCGTATGCGAGAAACCGTTCGAATCGGAAGACGCTCGCGTGCGCGATCACTGTCTCATCTAACCGGACGGTATAGAGGTCCGGCGCATTCGAATTGTAATTTAAATTATAAGGAGACTTACGTAATTCCCATATTCTTTCACAATTTATCGGGTTACGATGCGCATTTCATTATTAAAAATGTGGCTAACGTTTTTCCCGGCAGCATCGAGTTATTGCCGCTAACGAAGGAAATGTATATCTCTTTCACGAAGAACATTGAGGATGCGTCGAACGAGGGATGGTTCGGGAAACGCCTGAAATTGCGCTTCGTGGATTCTTTCAAGTTTTTAAGCGCGAGTCTCGAAAAATTGGCGTCGTATCTTGACAAGAGCGAGCTGAGGATCGCGCGTTCGGAATTTTCCGATCTTGACGACGCTGATTTCGAGCTTCTCGCGCGAAAAGGCGTGTTTCCTTATGAGTACGTCGACGACGTCGATAAATTACTGGAGACTCGTCTACCACCGCGCGAGGCTTTCCATAGTTCGCTGACCGATGACGCGATATCCGAGAGCGATTACGCGCGCGCGATAAGAGTCTGGGAGCGATTTCGCGTCGAAACGTTGGGCGACTATAGCGATTTGTATTTAAAAACCGACGTTCTTTTATTAGCCGATGTCTTCGAAAATTTTCGCGACGCGTGTATGAGAAGTTATAATTTAGATCCCGCATACTATTACACGTTACCTGGATATACGTGGGACGCTATGTTAAAGCACACGGATATTCGATTCGAGTTATTAACCGATATCGATATGGTGATGTTCGTGGAACGCGGGATACGCGGCGGGCTAAGTCAATGTTCCAATAGATACGCGCGCGCTAATAACAAGTATTTACAGACTTACGATCCTTCGGAACCGTCGTCTTATCTTATGTATTTCGATATAAATAATTTATACGGATGGGCGATGTGTCAATCTTTACCTTACGAAGATTTTCGATGGGTCGACGATGTCACGAGTATCAACTTAATGTCCGTGACATCGAACTCGCCTATCGGTTACATTCTAGAGGTCGACCTTGCGTATCCGCCCAACCTTCACGATTCTCACGCGGACTTGCCATTCTGCCCGACGCGCGATAAGCCGCCCGGAAAACGCGACGAGAAACTTCTCGCCACGCTGTGCGATAAGAATCGTTACGTAATATATTATCGCAATTTGCAGCAATGCATTCGACACGGATTACGCGTTACGAGGATACACAGAATATTACAATTCGCGCAATCTCCATGGCTGCGCGGATACATCGAATTAAACACGCGACTACGAATTAACGCGAAAAACGAGTTCGAGAAAAATCTTTACAAATTGATGAATAACGCCGTGTTTGGTAAGATTATGGAGAATGTGCGCAATCACTCGGATGTCCGGCTCGTGACTCGATGGGACGGGCAATACGGCGCGGAGGCGATGATCGCGAAGCCGAACTTTCATAGCAGAAGCGTCTTCGCGGAGAATCTCGTAGCCGTGGAATTGCGCAAACTCGAGATTAAGTTTAACAAACCGGTTTACGTGGGTATGTGTATTCTTGATGTGTCTAAGATTCGTTTATACGAATTTCACTACGAGTATATGCTACCGTTGTATCGAGATAAATGTAAAATAATGTATACCGATACGGATAGCCTCATTTATCGCATCGAGTGCGAGGATGTGTACGAAGATATGAAGCGCGGCATTGACAGATTTGATACGAGCGATTACGCGGTGGACAACGCGTACGGTATGCCTCTAGCTAATAAGAAAATACCTGGTGCTATAAAGGACGAGAATGCCGGCGCGATTATGACGGAATTCGTCGGGCTTAGAGCGAAGATGTACGCGCTACGAGTCGAAGGTAGAGACGATACGAAAAGAATTAAGGGTGTTAAGAGCAGCGTCGTCGCGAGAACGATAACGTTCGAAGATTACGCGCGCTGTCTTCGACGAAGAATCGAGATGAGGCGCGAACAATCTTGCATGAGATCTAAGTTACACGAGGTGTATACGGTGTCGGAATTGAAGGTTGCGCTCAGCCCACATGACGATAAACGATACGTGATATCAGGAACTACGGATACTTTACCGTGGGGGCATTATAAAATACCGCGGTAAGGAGCGAGGAAAACGTCATATATCGAGAATGTAATAAATAATATTTGCGTTTAATATAGTTTATTTTAATATAGTTTATTGTAATATAGTTTATTTTAATATAGTTTATTTTAATAAAATACTCCGAGAGCGCGATATAAGAGAATAACGAGCGCATGTCTTGCGAAAATCGTGAGAATATTTATAAACGAACGCGAGGATCGAACTCGCGAAATCGCGTTTTTTCGCGAGTGCTTTGTAATTTCGCGAGACGCGCGTTCGCCATTCTATTTACGACGCTCCCGGAGACGCTTCTTAAAATGTTCAAACTTTCAACTTATTGTTAATATAAATCCGTCTAAAAAAGACATCACAGATGTAAAAAAAAAGCGCTAAGTATATCTTTCTCCAGCCAAAATAGTCCTTTACAAAAATTAATTGCCATCAAAAATATCTTCTCAAAAATTATATTTATTTTACAAAAATTTATCGCCACCAAAAATATCTTCTTAATAATTATATAATATTTATAAATTACATTTTATCTATATTAATGACACGGGAAAACAACTTAAAATATTAGCATCAAAAAGAAGTGAAATCAAAAAATCACGCTAAGTAAATTTAGGAAAATATAATGCATAATATTTAGTTGAATTGCTTTCTATAATTAGAATAGATCTATTCAATGTAAGATGCAAAAAATATAAAAATTGTAAAATTTTGCATTCTTTTATCTATTTAACATTTCATTCTATTCTATTTGCAGAAGCAAATAAAATGCAATAAAATATACATATATATATATATGGCATAAGAGAGGGTGTAAAACTTAAAATTGATCGTACAAATGTATAATTATTATATATTTTTAAAATATTTATATACATATATACAAATAATAAATTATTTATATCTAAATAATTATTCATATTTATTTAATTCGAATATACTTAAACGTATATTCAAGAAAAGAAAATATAAGACAAAAAATTAAATCTCGAAAATTAAAAAATTTTAAGTTAAAAAATAAAAATTCAAAAATTAAGGTTAAATATATAAATACAAAAAAATTTAATGCAAAAAAATTTAAAGCTAAAAATAATTAAATTCAAAAAATTTTAAGCGCAAAAAAATTGACGTTAAAAAAATGAAAGTAAAAAAATTTCATGTGCAAAAAAAATTTAACGGATTTTGTCTTGAAATGTTCTAAGGTATCTGCCATTAAGAGGAAATACGTAGTTTTAGGACACCCTGTATATACATATTTTGTAAAATGTAAAATTTTTTATATGTGTTTCTGATTCAACACTATACTTCAATATTTATTTTTATATATAAAATAACAAGAGAAATGTGCTTTAATATTTATCTTTATATTTAACTATTATTATTAATAATAATAATTTTATCAATAACGTTTCATTATCAAGATGAATAAAATAATATTTTAATTAATCAACAATCATGATACGTAATTATTCAGAGATAAAGCATGCGTGTCAAATATACCCCGATATATTTATGTGTCAAGGCATTCCTCTATTCTCGATCGTATAACAATTACTAAAACTTTAAAGGTTATTATAAATATATTAAAGGTTATTGTAAATATAATAAATATTAAGACATTTAATAGAATTCGATAAAATTGAATAATGTAACTAAATTTAATGCGAAATATTACGTTAACCTTAGATATTTTCTGTAATAAATAAATATAGAATTGTAGAATAAATTAGAAATACAAATTACCTTAATCTCCTCACGCCAATCACCAATATTTAAAACTATTACACTGCACAAACTATAACACAGTAAATCGCGTTGAAACAACGAAATCGAGAATCACTCTGCGCTACAGTCTGCATAAAAGTGTATATATATAAATGTATATATGTAATAAGACTATTTCTTTTCTTCTTAAATATTCAATGTTTTTGCTTCATTCGCTCCTCATCAGCGGCTTTGTATTTGTAATGTTTATTTTGTGAAAGTATGTCCAAACGATTTTTCCGTAAGATATGTTAACATATCATGTATTTAATAACAAAAAAGACGAAACCATAGAATATGTCAACAAATTATGTATCTATTGTAACAAGATGAAAGATATACTTATATTACATTTATTATATATATTTTTATATATAACGAGAAAGACGAAAGATATACTTATATTACATTTATTATATATAATTATTATATATTAACGAGAGACGCTATCGCGTTTCTTGATTTTGCTATATAGGATGTTTCATAATTCACCTTCACGAATTATTCCATACTGCATAGAAAGAATGCGGTACATTACATAAATTATGAAAAATTATTATTTAATATATTATTTATTTTATTTTAATATTTATATTTATGAGATATATGCGTGCGTGAATATTTATGCGTGCATGTGTGCGCGCGTACGTATGTGTGCGTATATGCGTATATGCGTTACGTGTATGCGCGAATTGTGTGCCGCGCGTATGTATGTATGTGTGCGTGCGTATACATATCAATGAATCTGGAACAATATGGCGTCTTGCGAACAAAGCGACATACGTCTAGCGACGTATCAGTGAACCTGGAAAACGGACTAGCAGCATAGCCTAGCGGCGTATCAGTGAACATGGACAAACATGGCGTCTCGAAAAGTGACACCTTTTTGGCCGAAAAATTCATATGAAATATCGAGATCTGTACATCAAGTGCAAGTACCAGTGTCATTTTGATATTATTATATTCGGAAAAATCCATGTTCTCGATTGATATATTCATCTCTCGAAAGGATGGTCCGACGTACGAGATATTTCGAATTCATTTTCTAAAATTTTCAAAAAACGTTCTCACTCCGGTAAATGATACACGGTAGCGTCTGTTTACAGTAAACAAAAAAACGACGAAAGATATACTTAGCGAGACGCTACCGCGTCTCTTGATGTAACACAGTTTAGTGTTAGTATAAACACAGTTTATTTTATAAATAATAAAGACTATTTTATAAATAATGAAGATTATTTTATAAATAATATATAATAGTATATTTTATAAGCAATATTTACTTTAATAAAATATTCCGAGAGAAAAAATAGTAAAGATGGGATACGCGAAGGTACGAAATATTCGCGAAGAGACGCGCGAATTTTTTCAAGTATTTTTACATCGTAAAAAATTGTGGTAGTTTCCTATCTGTTCTATTTTTAATAAGTCTCGAGCCAGTTTTGACAAGTTGCTCTAGCCAAAGATTTATAGAATAGCAAATAAATCTTGGCGAGATTAGAAAGTTATTCTAGCTTATAACTTTTTATTCTCGCTCGAGATTTATTTACAAATCTCAGGCTAGAGCAGCTTGCTAAATCTGCATCGAGACATATTAAACATAGAACAGGTTGGAAACTTCCACAATCTATTTATTATGTTCCCGGAAGCATTATATATATCGAACAACGCGAAAAAAGGTTAATGCGAGATACGACGTTCGCGTAATTGTGTGATAAAAGAATTTATATAGAGCGTGAGAAAGAATCCGTATAAAGCGCGAAAGAGAAAACGCAGGACGCGGCGGCCGCGTAGCGGCGCGAGAAAGAATCTGTATGGAGCGCGAGAGAGAACCCGTATGGAACGCGAGAAGGACGGACTCCGAGTATTTTCGCATTATACAAAATCGTGATAAATCTCCATTCTGTCCAATTCGCGGCGAATCTTGACCCAGATTATGCGAGCTATTCCAAATCTTGACTTGGAGTAACTTACCAAATCTAAGGCAGGATTTGTCGCAAGTTGGACAGAGCGGAAATTTTCACGATCTTTTTATTATGTTCTCGGAAGCATTATATATCAAGCAACGCGAAAAAAGGTTACTGCGAGATACGACGTTCGCTTAACGACGCAATGAAGAATTCATAGAGCGGGAGAAAGAGTCCGTATAAAGCGCGAAAGAGAAAACGCAGGACGCGGCGGCCGCGTAGCGGTGCGAGAAAGAATCTGTATGGAGCGCGAGAGAGAACTTGTATGGAGCGCGAGAGAGAACTCGTATGGAACGCGATAATTTCGTGATAATTTTTATTTTTCTAACGAATAATTTTATTTAATATATGTAGTTGTATTTAATATATGTAGTTGTATTTAATATATGTAGTTTTATTTAACAAAAATACATTTTTATCATAATACAGCCGTTTTATTTATCCAAGAATTGTGCGACTCGTCCATTCCCAGCCATTTCACGTAAACTTCGTTGCCTCTTCGACGCAGCACCTTTTCCACGAGATACACGTCGGGATCGTTGACGCGCAGCAAATCGTGCTCGTAGAATCCTCCGGCGATCGGTTCGCCGCGCGAATCCTTCAGCAGATACGTTACGGGATTAGTTCGTTGTATCTTGGCTATTCGAAAAATTTCGGTTGTCCAGTTAGGTGTGAAGCCTTTCTCGAAGATCGTCTTAAACTTGCTGACGCGTACCGGATCAGCTATTTTGAATTTAGCTGGAGTCGCAATTTTTATATTGCTGTATACTACTTTACTTGCCTACTTTGAATCTTGCCGGTGCCGCAATCTTTACGTTGCTGTATACCGTATTTAAAAGTTTATCGGCGATCGCTGGAGTCACGTCGACGGGTCTCATACCTATAGTGCGATGTTTTCGCGCGTTATATTCCTCGAGGTAATTCGTCTATCCACTTATACGTTCCGCTTAGCGTGAAATATTTCCACATAGAATTTTTGAGTGTGCGATTGAATCGTTCGACGATCGACGCTTTCATCACCGAGTACGTCGAGTAATGATTCACTTCGCGCTTTTCCGCGAATTTTCTCACTTCGGCGTTATAGAATTCTTTTCCTTTGTCGGTCTGCAGATTTTTCGGACACCGCTTAGAGTCTCGCACTATCTTAGATAACGCTCGGGTAATCTCGTTCGCGCTCTTGCTTTTAAGCGGTACGGCCCAAGCGTATTTGCTTAATGCGTCGATAACGGTGAGTATGTAGTTGTGGCCTTTGTTGAGTCTCGCGTAAGGACGCATCTCGACCACATCCGCCTGCCATAGGTCGTCGTACCCGCGTATCGCGACGCGACGACGCGGAAAGTTTCTTCTCGCGGGCGCGTGCAATTCCTCGACTAGTTTTCGTTTTTCGGCGCTCATAATTCTCTTCTCTTTCTCTCAAGGATGACGTTGGGCGGGATCTCTCTCTCGAGCGGCTCGCCGCTCCGAGTGTCGCCGCTGGTCTCGCGAATCTTCGCTAGTTCCGTCACTCTCCCCGATAGCTCGTCCGCGTCTCTCTTCAATCGCGATGTTGAATTTTCCAATTCTCGTATTTTCGCCGCGGAATTCGCGGCGACGCGCGATTTTTGGGTTAGTTCCTGTATTATTTTCCCCTGATTGAACAGTATTTTACGGTCGCTCGCGCTTTTCGTCGAAGATTCCACAGCGTTGAGCGATATCGTATTTTTTGCGGCATCGATTCGATCGCTTAAACCATTAATTCGTTTATCTAAGGCATCGATTCGTTTATCTAGAGCGTTAGCGTTAGATTCTGTTCTCGAAACGGAATTTTCCACAGCGTCTATCCGTTTACTCAAAACGTCGTCGCGCGCTTCGATCTTGGAAACAAAACTCTCCGCGGCGTCTATTCGTTTACCCAGAGCGTTATCGAGCTGGGTGAGTCTCGTGAATAGTAGAATGACGCCTTTCTCTGCCTCATCCGCGTCTTTTCTCAATTGCGACGTGATTCCTTCAACGTAGCTTTTGCTCGTCGCGTCGGCGTCCTCTTCTGGCTTAGCCAGACGCTTTATCTTGCGCTCTCTCGCGTCGTATTCGACGGAAGAGCTTAGGCACAGCGCGTTATCGCGCATGTAATTTCGCAGATACTCAATAGCCGGACGTAGTCTTCCGGTTCTCGCGTCATAGCCGCGGTTTTTTAAAGGCGTGCCGAATTTGCTCACGGACATCGTGAATTCCGCGCACGACTGCGGCGATCGTCGATGCGACGGTTCGATTTATACTATCGCTCCCGTTTCGCGAAGCTCCTCGATTATCGATTGAATCTCGTTTTCGTGAGCGTTGTTGCCAGCTCGACGCGAAGCGTCCAGCAATCGCAGACGATCCACTAATTCGTTTGGATCGTCCCAATGAATATAATCGATTCTATCGTTCGTGACTCGCATGGTTGACGGTACGCGACCCGCACCCATCTTTTTTGCGCTGCTGCCGTGAATAAGCGGAGCGATAACGAACTTGTATTTGTATCCCTTATTTCCTAAAACAGATTTTTTAGCGTCATGGTCGCGTTTATGAGCGTTCGTTGTTAACAATATACTCTTGTATGTTAATTTATCCTTTTCCGTATATGTGAGACAATCAGGATTTTTCATGAAGATTAATTCGTATAAACCGGGGGGACCGATGTATTTAATTTCATCTATAAGTATGGAGTCATCCGCGTCTATATCGAATCGCCTATTGCCGAGCATCGCGCCTTTCGCGCTAATGTACACTCCGTAAACGTGATCGATCTCATTTAGCGCTTCTCCGCCGAGAAGAGCCCTCATGTATTTTCGTCCCAACGGTCCTAGCCGACCGTGCGATATTTCGTGATCTTGAAAAATTCGCGAAGTTCGCTTAACGGGCGTTTCAAACGTTGAGGACGACTCGAAATTCTCAGGTTCGAACGCTTCCTCTTCAGTTTCGTCCATCGCGAATGGATCTCTCTCGATAGGATATACGTTTGACGAAGTAGAAATGGCATCTAATCGTCGTCGCGCTCGTATTCGTTTCACTTTAGTTTTTTTCCAAGCGGGGGTCAACTCTTCCTCCTTCCTTTTTTCCTCATTCCATTTTTCCTTGACGCTCGTCGTTACAGGCGAAGCGTCGATCGCGTCTCGCTTTATCATTTCGCGTTTAATCTCATCTCGCTCGATCTCGTCTCGCTCGGCGCGCTCGGCGATGCGCCGCAGCGGATCGACGATTGGTTTGAAACGGCTCTCCATCGCAATCTCGTTTTCCATTTTGCCAGTCTTTAATGCTCTGTGTTTTTTACGAATCGATGCGCGCGTCTTAGCGATCTCTTTCACGTCTTCTCTTGTTCGCCGATATCCGTCGCAGCCATCGTGATTAATAAATCGGTTCTTCTCGCTCGCGGGAGGGAGAGCGATCGATGCGTTCGACGTATTCGCGACGACTGATCGCTCTATGGTACGGCGAAATCGTTAAACCCTCGCCTATATCTGCCGGCGCTAAGCGCGCTATCTTTGTCGATTACTAGGAAACCATATCTATATCGCCAACACGCGCGGCATAGCGCGTGAAAATTCTTATACGACATATCTGTGTTCACGTGATCGTTGTTTGCGTGACGCAAATTAGTGCCATCTTGCTTAAAAAGAATCAGCAGATTCGCGTTATCTCGAATCAAATGCTTTGGTATTTTAGCATACGTTTGGCACAGATAGAAGCAATCGATGTTCGAGTGTTGACCCATAGCGAAATATTCTCTAATAGTATTCTGTTTGTCGCACGCTACGTCGTCGAATACGAATATAGAATTCGGGAGCGCTTCGCTAGGCGAAATAACGTCAGAGTTATCGGAAAATGTGAAATAACATATCTTCCATCGGTGCCAATAAATTCTCTAAATACTGATATTTAGGCTGCTGCAATGACTTCGAGTAAACGTAAACGCTCTCGAAGCGTACGCCGTGCGGACTCTCCAACAAACTTATCAGCGCGTTCGTTTTACCGCAATTAGAGGGACCGCAAATGAGGCAGCGAATAGCGCTCGGTAATAGACGACCGTGTCTGCGCGCTTCCTCAGACGGTCGCATCCTACCATCGAGATTCGTCACCCTTATCGCGATCGGCTGCCGCACGAAGCGCATTCCTCTCGCCGTGCGCGTGCGCGGTACACTCACGCGAGGCAGGGCGAGATCTTTTTATTCATATACGGATAGATCGCCGTCGATCGCACAGTAGCGAATCGCGCGCGGTGAATCGAGATGTTTATTTTACTAATAGACGGTGACGATATTCTCGATTTAACCACCGATCAATTGCGGTTTATCCCGAAAGTAATTTTACTAAAACACTTCGGTCGCTATGTGGAACGATTGTGGGAGAAACTGCCCGAACATATAAGAGTGGATCCGGAGGTGCGGCGCTACCGTCGATGCCTGGAGCATTACAATCGTCCCTGGCAACGAACGCACATCGACGGCCCGGCGCCGCTCGTTAAAGATTGCAGCGAATGCAATTCGCGAAGCAGGTACGATGTAATCGGTGATATCAGCGGCGCCGGCTTATTGAATAGAGCGATAAACGCGCTCCCCTTCGAATTACATATACCCGGATATCAATTTTGCGGGCCGGGTACTCGTCTCGCGAAACGATTAGCGCGAGGCGATCGAGGTATCAATCCTCTGGACGCAGCCTGCCGCGAGCACGACATCGCGTACTCGCGGAGCGGCGAGCTCACCGATCGACACGCCGCCGACCGCGCGCTCGCTGAGAGAGCGCGCGAGCGCGTCGCGGCTAAAGACTCGACTCTCGGCGAGAGAGCCGCCGCGACGGCTGTATGGATAGCTATGAAATCGAAAACAAAACTTGGAATGGGCGCGACGAGAATCAAGAGAAAGAAGAGCAACAGGAGGACGACCGGTACGAGGAAAAAAACGCTTCCGATAGCGAAACGCGGCGGCTTCTTGCCCCTGCTGCCGTTATTGGGAGCTCTCGGTTCTTTGGCTGGAGGAGCGGCGGGAATTGCGAAAGCGGTGCACGATCGCAAAGCGGCGTGACGACAGTTGGAGGAATAGCAGCGTCACGATCGCGCAATGGAGGGTTGTGGTTTATACCTCGCACCGTACAAGCGCGGAAGTGGCGCGTCCGCGACGAAAAGAAGAGGAAGAGCTAAAAAAAAACTTCGCGTAAACAGACGCTAGGAATTCTCCCATCCGTCGGAGTAATGACGAACGAACAGTTAAATCGCGCGGCGACACTCTCGCGCGTGCCTCACTTTAGAGGCGTGTTTATGCGCGACGCGCTTCCATCGCGGGCGCGCCGCGATGAGAGCGGCATCGTGAATTTAGACGACGCATCCGGCCCGGGTACTCATTGGGTGGCATACGCGAAAAAAGGGGGCGACGCGATCTATTACGACGGTTTCGGCAATCTTCGTCCTCCGCGCGAACTCGCGCGTTATCTCGGGCGCGATGTGAATATTCGATACAATCGTCGCTCCGAGCAAACGCGCGATCAGAATATCTGTGGACAATTGAGTCTTCGATTTCTCCGGGGGGTCGATTGGAGAAATCGCGCGCTATAATATCGACCGTCGCTCGTCAATCGAGCGCAGTTCGATTACTCTCGTCAATCATGTCGCTAACTCTTACTCTTTCCGGACGAAGCAGCATTCTCGCGGCGAGTTACTTTCCGCCTCTGGATTTAAACGACGATAATTACGAGTTAGGTTTAACCAATTTCGAGACTTATAACACGATACCGAATGTAAATTCCACGAATAATAAATTTTACTTCGATGACAACGACGAGGTTATCGCGATTCCAGTGGGATCTTACGAGTTAAGCGCTATAAGCGCGTATCTAAGAGCCGCGATTCATCGCAAACGACGAGTGAGAGAGGAGAGACGAGAGCGCGGAAACGAGGAATTGGAAACGAGTGATGACGATTATATATACAGCGTCGGCGACGACCGCGACGACTATTTCGAAGACGATGACAACGGTGATAAGAGTGAAAATTCTATAACGCTTCGCGGTAATGATAACACTATGAGAAGCGAGATTAAGTGCGCGTATCGAGTAAATTTCACAAAACCTGATAAAATCGGTTCGTTACTGGGTTTCTCGTCTCGCGTGTTACAATCGAATAAATGGTACGCGTCCGATAAGCCGATAAATATTATGGCTATTAATCTCATTAGAGTAGAGTGCAACGTCACGACAGGAGCGTATCACAATGACAAATCCGCGCATACTATACACGAGTTTGCGCCTAATGTTCCACCCGGATATAAAGTGTCGGAGATCCCAGCGCAGATCATTTACCTTCCGATCATCGCGCGGACCATTACTGATATAAATGTGCGTGTCGTGGATCAGAACGGAAGACTAATCGATTTTCGCGGCGAAGAGATCACGGTTCGTCTGCACGTGCGGCGAAGACGATAGAAAGGTGCGCGATGCTCGTAGTGAACGGATCGAATGCGAGAAACGCGCCCATGGTCGCTATCGCGTCGCCCCTAGACGCGAAAAAGAGAAAGAAAAAGGGAGGAAGGTTAACCGCCGCTAATGCGGCTTTCCTGTGCTCTTTGGGTTTCGTCGTACCAAGAACCGTTTCTCCGTAAAAGCGAAATGTGCGACATTCTAAGCATCGGCGGGGAGCCGATTTTAGACGATCGTATTGTCAAGATCGAAACTCACACATACAATCTTTACGCCAATACTACGTTTGGGAATAGCGACGAGATACGAATTCCTATACAACAGCAAGATCTGTACACATTACCGTGCGATAGTTTTCTCTACATAGAAGGTAGACTCGAGTCTAAAGTGCGCAAGAGGAAACCGCGTCGGTGACGAGGCTAGTGAACAATTGTGCGGCGTTTATGTTCAAGGAGATTCGCTACGAACTCGACGGTGTGAAAATCGATCGAAGCAGAAATGTTGGAATAACGAGCACGATTAAGAATTACGCGTCGCTGTCAGTCGAAAAAAGCAAGATATTAAAGAACGCCGGATGGGACTTATCGGCGGCAACTCATTCGTCGATCAACGATTTCAACTTTTGCGTACCTCTCAGCGTGTTATTAGGTTTTTGCGAGGATTACAAGCGTGTCGTGATCAACGCGCGACACGAACTTATTCTGATACGAGCGCGTAATGATAACAATTGTATCATATCGCGCGAAACGCAAGAGCCTAAAATCGTTTTATTAAAGATACAGTGGCGAATGCCTCATATAGTGTTAAACGATATTAATAAATTAAGGTTATTGCGCACGTTGGATAGCGGACGATATCTGAGCGTCGCTTTTCGCTCGTGGGATCTCTACGAGTTTCCGCTTCTACAGAGGACGACTAAACATTCGTAGGCTGTCAAAGCGGCGACGCAACTCGAGAAACCGCGATACGTTATCTTCGCGCTACAGTCCGAAAAGAAGAACATTCTATTCGAGGAGCCTTCCCTATTCGACGATTGCAAACTAACTAATGTCAAACTGTATCTTAATTCCGATTTTTATCCTTACGACGATATGAATTTAGATTTCGATAAGCGCAAAGTCGCAGTGCTATACGATATGTACTCGAAATTTCGAAGAACGTATTACGGATGCGACAATGACGAAGCGCTCTTAAATCTGAATAAATTTTTATTCTACGGCCCGCTCGTAGTCATCGACTGTTCTCGACAAAACGAATCGATTAAAAGCGCCACTGTGGACGTTCGCATAGAGTTCGATTGCAAGGAGAACATTCCCTCTAATACCACAGCTTACTGTCTTATCATTCACGATCGAGTGGTGGAGTACAATCCGCTCACCAACGTTGTGCGCAGAATCATGTAAGCGCGATGATATTCGTAAAAATATGAAGAGAGAATAATAGAGGCGCACACTTCGAGTACCGCTAATAACGGTGATGGACGCACCGATCTTCGTCGATCTTCAAGGTTTCGTAGTTAACGAGAGATTCGTCGCGAAAGAAGTAGCCGTGTTAAGAAATGGCGCGGAATTGACGCATCACATCTTTCGCCCACCGATGTCTTGGGATCTGCTAACGAGAGCGGAAAAATCGCGAGCGTGTTGGTTGACATCTAATCATCATCAATTAAAGTGGAATGATGGACACGTGAATTGTGGGTCGATGAAAAGACTCGTTCGGGACGCAGTATGCCGAGAATCTAGCCCCGATCCAGCGATAAGAATCTACGTTAAAGGTCACGAGAAGAAAAAATGGCTGATCGAGATCTTAGGAAACGTTGCCGACGATCGCGACGTAGCCGTCTCCGTCGAGACTATCGATGCTGATTACGAGGATATAGAACGTCTGGAAACTCTAAACGCTTCGCGGGCCTCTCGCTGCGGATATCACGCGAAGAATTGCGCGTTAGAGAACGCTTGTAAATTGCACGATTGATGGTTCGAACGACGCGATCATTTGCGTAATATGTGTGATTGATTCTATATTATATTACTTTATATCTACTCGTTTGTATTATAAATTATATCGATTTATTGTATATTATGCATCATCATATATTATATAGCATATCGAGTCAATTATTTAATCTATAAATTTAATTATATTTTAAGCTTTATTTAATGTATCGAATCTATTATCAATTATATAACCTATAAATTTAATTATATATAATGTATCGAGTCAATTATATAATCTATAAATTTAATTTATAAATTTAATCATTTATTTTAAGTTTTAATAAATGTATTCGTCATACTGTCGCAAAATACACACTATACTAACGAACCACGTTTTTCTTTTATCGCGGTCGCGTATCCTTTCCCACGATAATAGCTCACGCATCTCCTATTTTATACAGATATCAAAAAAGTGTTCGATTATCTAACTGACTAGTGTCATTATAATAAAATTAAAATAAATCTATTTTGTTTTAGTATTTTATATTATAAAATAAATTTATCTTTACATATTAAACGAATACTATTTTAGTATTTTATATTATACAATAAATTTATTTTTATATATTAAACGAATACTATTTTTATCGCGAGCGCGTATCCTTCCGCGATAAGAGAGCGCCAACGCTTACTACGAAAGAAAGATAGCGCGAGAGCGAGAGGATATCGAAGAAGGAAAGAGAAGCGAAAAGAATCGATGCTTCGTTTAATATATATAGCATTTATTCATAAAGAATCACATTTTACAAATGCGCAATACATGAAATATATAAGTATAAACAAAAATCAAATTTTACTAATGCGTAAAGTTACAGCTCGAAGAACGGCTGCGATTCGGGCTCGTAACCCTCCAATTGTACACTCGCCGGCGGTTCATTCTCGTCGCCCGTCGACGGTTCGGCCTCGTCCTCCATCGGCTGCGATTCGGGCTCCTCGTCGATTAATTGCGATTCGGGCTTCTCGTCGATCGGTCGCGATTCAGGCTCTTTGTTGATTGGCCGCGATTCGGGCTCTTCGCTGATTGGCCGCGATTCGGGCTCCTCGCTGATTGGCCGCGATTCGGGCTCCTCGTCGATCGGTGACGCGATGACTCGCCTATTCTCGTGTTCGTGAAGCCTGTCGATTAATTCAGGGATGGCGAAGTCGCGATCGCGAAACTCGAATTGCTCGGGGGCTAGCGCGACGTCGCGTCGGCGAGCGTCGCGCAATGCGCTGTGAACGTTTTGCGCCTGCGCGAGCATAGTCCTCGTCTTCGTCAATAAATCGTAGAGCGATTCTCGCGCCGTTCTTATACAATCTTCTATCTGTTGTCTAAAGTAAAAAAGTAAAAGGGTTATTAAAAAATTATAATTTATTATAAAAAGTATTATAAAAAATTTTGATCGAATACTTACATTGACCGCGCGATATCGATGTCTCCGTCCAACTGAAAGTTGAGTCTGAACAAATCCGGACTGTTCTCGATAACGCCTCGCGCAAATCCGAGGCGAGATCTCCCAAAACGTAGGCCTTTATTGCAATTAAATCTCCGTTCACATTAATATAATCAGCCGCGTTAATTATTTGCTCGATTCGGTCCATATCGAGCAGTTCGCCACCGATTTTAATTCTCACTATTTCGCACTTCGCCACTTTGCTCTTCACCGTTTCGCGCTTCGTCGACTCGTCACTTCGCTATTTCGCGAGCGAGAATACTTTGACGCTTCTCGAAACGATCTCGCGTTTATAAGGATCGACGCGCGGATGCCGCGATACGAACGGAGATAAACTAGTAATAAAAATAGATTATAGAGGAAAATATAACAAAGAATAATGCGATAAGAGGGACTCGAGCGCCCGCTAAATAACGCGCATCCCGGATACGCGATGAATGTTTATCGTCGCCGGAAGGGGTACGTTTCTCTAATCGCTCGTCGAGTGTCCTTCTTAGAGGATAAACGAATAATATAAATAGAAATAATAAAAAAGTAAAACCGCGAGAGGAACTCGAGCATCCGCTAGATAACGCGCGTCCTGAACGCTCGGCCGATATTCGCTCGTCGTCGAAAGGGCGCGTCCCTCTAATCGAGGCGGACCGCGAATCTTTTTCGAACGAATCGTCGACGCATTTCCCCCTCCCCCCACCCGCGTCGAATTTGCTGATGATAAAAATAGGCGTCTCGCCGAACGCGCGAATCAATCGCTCCCGGCGTCTCTCGATAGTTTCCCGCGTTTTTCCCCGCTCCGCGCGATGGCTAACGCGAAGACGGTTCTTCTCGTCTTAGCGACGACGCTCGTCGCCGCGACGGCCGCCGCGCCCGTCGACTCAGAGAAGGCTGAGGCGCTCCGCTTCCTGCGCGCGTACGATTTTCTAAAGGACGACGGAGAATCCCTATCATCCGATAACGCTACATCTCTGCGTCGCGCTTTGTCGCTGTTTCAGGAATACTATCAATTATCGGGAAACGGCGAGTTAGATGCAGTTACTCTTAGCTTTATGCGTAAATCGCGATGCGGTCTCGCGGATATTCCCGATCGCGCGTATAGCCCGATCGCGCGAAAATGGCCAAAAACGCGTCTCACGTGGATTTTTCAGGTAGCTAGCGAGGAACTCTCGCGAACGGCCGAAGCGGCGTTCGCGTTATGGGCGGTGAATTCGTCGCTAACCTTCGCGCGCGACCCGCTGCGACCCGATATATTGATATCGTATCGAACGGGCGCGCACACTTACGCGAATCACAAGAATATAGGCATTTGCCCGGCGACCTTCGACGGTCCCGGGGGAGCTCTAGCTCTCGCGTTCTTTCCCTCTGGAATGACCGATTTTGCATCAGAAGTACACGTTGACGATTCGGAACCGTGGCACGTGTATCTAAATAAAAATCCTCCCAACACGCATCATTTGTAGCAAACGCTGACGCACGAGATTGGCCACGCTTTGGGTCTACAACACAGCATGCGTAATGACTCGATAATGTTTCCGTATATACCCGATATCGAGAATCAATTTCCGGTTAAGCTGAGCATAGAGGATATTCTGGCTATACAGAATCTGTACGGGTCTCACGACGACGGAAACTGTCCAACGGCGACTCCCGCGATTACCGCGGCGCCTGCTACGACGAGCGTCGCGCCAATCGACCCCGCGCGCGCGGATCTCTGCGCTTTACGGCGCGTGGACGCCGCGCTGATAATGAATCACCGATTATATATAGCTAATCGCCGTAATGTGTGGTCAATCGACGTGATCGAGAAACGCTACGGTAGGCCTCTGACGCTCACGGATTACGCGGCGTTTCTCCCAGCGAATTTCACGCGCCTATCCGCCGCGTATCGAAGACCCTCGGGCGATCTCGCGCTATTCGCGGACGATTCGATCTACCTCGCGGAATATCCCAGCCTTAAGCTAAAATCGGGTTGGCCGAGATATTTCCACGATATCGGACTTCCTCGAAATGTTAAGGGGTCTGTTCTTTGCAGTTGAACTGGCTGCACTGGTTCAGAGTTTATCTTTTTCTCTCCCCATTGGAAGGAGAAGGATGGGCTCTGAACTGGTGCAGCCAGTTCAGCTGTAAAGAACAGACCTAAGATTAATGCTGCGATAAACACGCACACAGGACGAACCTACGCGATCTACGACGACGACAAGGTAGAGGAGATCGACGAGTGCCGCATGATAGTCATTAGACACGCTCCATTAAAAGATATATTTCCAGGAATACCGCCCGCGATAACGTCAGCCTTTCGATATATCGACGGCAATCTATATTTCTTCGCCAAATGTCAGTTTTACGCCTTTAACGAATTTACGAATATCGTAACTTCGGCGCGTCCTTTCGATCTACACGCGCTCGGTATCGAGTGTCCTACGAATGAGCTGCTAAGACAATTGCGCGATCTCCTCAGTCGCGTTTATCGTCTCAACGACGCGACCGAGAGAGAGAGGATCGACGAGGAGGACGACTAGAGCGACTCTGCCGTCATTTTTAAAAAATAGAATATAGGAGAGGATGCGCGCGAAAGAGGAAGAAGCAATCTCTACGCGAGTATATAAAGACCATCCATCAGTTAAGCGCTTCATTGTCGACGGAGAACGCCGAAGCCTACGAACGAAAAAAAACGAGCGATAATGTACGCGACAATGGGTGGGCCACCGCAACAGCAGCACTCATTTGATAATCGATCGAGGCTAACCGAGCGAGACCGCGAGGATAGCGCGGGATACGCAAAAAGAGCTAAACAGGGCAATGGGTAAGACTATTAAATGTTTATTCGAACTAATAATCCGCTAGCGTCGTTTCTCTTATCACCCGCATCCATTTTCAGACGAGATCGCGACCGGACGCCTAGACGCGACGCGGATGTTTCGATTGTGCGGCCGCTCAGAATCTTAGGAAGACGCTACCCATTGACCAAAACTGCGTACAAGCATCTCGAAGTCAGCGTTAACATTAGTCGACCCTCTTTTGTGGAAATCATCCTTGGAGATTGCCACGGCAAGGAGATCTCGCTAATGCCGGATATGTGGAAGGAACTGCTCGATCTACGATCTACGCTTCTATCATATTTTCGCTCCGACAAGCGCGATGAGGCGCGTCCTCCAGCGCCGATATATATCGAACAGTTAACGCTGCGATTCGGTAAACTCAACAATCTCCGAATACTTCGTCTCGAAACACCCAAAGTTCGTCTGGCCGTATCGAAGAGCACCGTTCTAACTATATTAAATCTAGAACTTTGCGTTAACCGCATCGTTACATCTTTAAGCGGTTTAACCGCGCATGTGGATAACAAGCTGACTCGTTTTCTCGATATCGCGGCAGGCGCTCACGATTCGGCGCTTATTCCCGCAATGATACGCGATAACGAGAATTTCGACCGCAACGATATCGTTGATTGCGAGCTGCAGGCTCTGCTCTTCGGGGAATCGTGATACGCTTATTCGCTTACTCGTATTATCACATTATTAATATATTAAAAATATTGTAAAAGGAAACAAAAACGCTTCTCCTCTCGCGTGAAAAAACAATCTCTCTTTATTCCACGACCTTTCGACGATTCGCTATCTCGCTCGAGCGATAAGCGCGCTCGTATCGCGGATCGCGCACTAGAAGCGACGCGCGTCTCTTAAGAATCACAATAGCAAATCGCGCGCTAGAAATGGTGCGAGAGATCGCCGTCGCCTCCTTAAGGAACGAGTCGCGTCAAGGTCGAGTCGCGCCAAGGTCAAATCGCGCCGGGAGAAACCGCGATCTCGATCGAGTCGAGCGTCATCTCCCGGGCGATTTCGTTGGTTTTTTTGAGCGTCTAGATAGGCCGGCGCTAACTCACTTTCATGAGACCAAGAGAGATGGATAGAGAGATAGAAAAGGATGGAGATATGAGTTAGAACAGTTTGTAGACGACCGAGGGGGGTCGTGCAGACAGGTGGGAGAGGAGGGGGGTACGTAGGGCGAGTCGGTAAGCGCGACCCCCGATCGAGCCGAGCGCCATCTCACGGGCAATCTCAGCGATTCATACCCGCTCCCTCCCGTGACGTCACGCGCTCCCCCGACCCCCCTCGCCGCGCTTCCCGTCACTCCCTACGTACCCCCCTCCTCACCCCCTGTCCACGCTTTCTCGGTTGTCAACAAACTGTTCTAACTCATATCTCCATCCTTTTCTAACTCTCTATCCATCTCTCTCGCTCTCATTGTAAAAGTGAGTTAGCGGCGGCCTATCTCACCTACTCGTATGCGTATACAATTTTTTAGAGGTGTTTTCATGCGCAATAATTTATCGATAAACGGTATACGGCGAAATGAGAGCGGTATCGTCAATTTGGATGACGTCGATGGTTTCGGTACTCATTGGGTTGCGTATGCAAAGAGGGGAGATCGTGTAGTATATTTCGATAGTTTTGGAAATCTTCGACTGCCCAAGGAATTAGTGCGATATTTTGGACAGAATGTTGCAAATATAAAATATAATCACACGGTCTATCAAAATTATAATCAAAGTATTTATGGACAATTGTGTCTTCGATTTCTTCAAACGGTCGATGATCGATATAAATTTAAAGCCTGACAATTCACCGTCGCGCCTCAGTATTCGTTCGACAGTTTTCCAGCATGTCACTCACACTTACGTTGACAGGCAAGAGTAGCGTTCTTGCTGTAAGCTACTTTCCAGCTATAGATTTAAACGATGGCGATTACGAGCTTGGTTTAACGGACTTTGAAACTTATCATACGATATCGAACGTGAATTCTTGGAATAATAAATTTTATTTTGATAACGACGATAAGGAAATTACGATTCCCGAGGGATCGTACGAATTACACGCTATAAACGAATATCTCCGACGTGCAATTTTACGACATCGATGCGTAGTTGATTCCAACGATATTGTTGATGGCGAAGAACACGATGAATATCCAATAATGTTTCGCGCTAATCATAATACGCTAAAAAGTGAAATCAAATGTGTCTATAGAATAAATTTTAGTAAACCAGGCAACGTTGGATCGTTGTTGGGATTCTCGTCGAATCGTATATTACAACCTCGGAAATGGCACGAATCGGATGTACCGATAAATATTATTAGCATAAATATTATTCGTATAGAATGCAGCGTAACCACTGGCGCGTACAGCAATGACAAGCGCGTACATACGATACATGAATTTTCACCGAGCGTGCCGCCAGGATATAAGATATCGGGAATGCCAGCACAGATCATTTATCTACCGATAGTCGCACGGAGCATTACTGATTTGACGATACGCATTGTTGATCAAGAAGGACATTTGCTTGATTTTCGAGGAAAGGAAATTACCGTAAGATTGCATATACGGCGGCGGCAAAAATAAAGCGTTTGACAAATGAAATGCTTGTGTTGAACGAAAGCACGGAGCACGCGAGAGACAATATCTTTACGAGGGACAATATTTTTGCGAGTAGGCGAGTGACTGCGGTATCGGGTGACAATAATCAGATATCTGGTTACGCTAAAAAGAAGCTCATCGCGTTGAATCGCGAGTTTTTAAAATCATTGGGATTCGTCGTACGAAATACTTGAACGATATGATTGACATCTTGAATATCGGAGGCGAGCCGATCTTTGACGATCGTATCGTCAAGATTGAGACTCATACGTACAATCCATACGCCAACACAACGCTTGGATATAGCGACGAGATACGGATACCGATACAACATCAAGATTTGTACACGTTACCATGTGAAAGTTTTCTATACGTCGAGGGAAAGTTGAGGGTGCGTAAAGTAGATGAAGGGGCAAGAGTGGTATTGGGCAACAATTGTGTCGCGTTTATGTTTGATGAACTTCGATATAAACTCGACGGTGTGGAGATTGACAGCAACAGAAACGTTGGAATAACTTCCACGATTAAAAACTATGTCTCTCTAACAACCGAGAAAGGTAAAATCATGGAGAATGCTGCGTGGAATATATCGCATAATGCTGCTGAAGCTTACTTCAATTTATGCGTGCCGCTAAACATACTATTGGGTTTTTGCGAAGATTATAAGCGAGTTGTGATTAACGCTCGTCACGAATTAATTCTGATACGTTCGCGCAACGACAACATTTGCATATTTGGACATGCTTCGGCTGAAGCTGATATCGAATTATTCAAGATACAATGGCGTATGCCTCATGTAATATTGAGCGAGGTCAATAAACTATCCTTGCTACGCGCATTGGAAAGCGGGCGATACTTGACTATGAGTTTTCGCTCTTGGGATCTATACGAATTTCCTCTATTGCATAATACGACCAAGCATTCGTGGACTGTGAAAGCCGCCTCTCAGCTGGAGAAGCCGCGATACGTGATCTTTGCGCTGCAGACTGGCAGAAAAAATGCTGTGTCAAATGATATTACTACATTCGGCGACTGCAAATTGACCAACGTTAAACTCTATCTAAACTCGGAATTTTATCCCTACGATGATTTGAATTTAGATTTCGATAAAAATAGATTCGCCCTCTTGTTCGATATGTACTCTCGTTTTCGCAAATCTTATTACGGATGTGATAATGATGATGTGCTATTAAACATTCCAAAATTTTTACATTGCGGTCCTCTCGCGGTTATCGATTGCTCGCGACAAAACGAGTCTGTCAAAAATTCCACCGTGGACGTGAGATTAGAGTTTGAGTGCAAGGAGGATATACCGGCAAATACCACCGCCTATTGTCTCATCTTGCACGATCGCGTTGTCGAATATTGCCCATTGACCAACGTAGTTCGTAAAATTACCTAGATCAGCAAATATCCCCTCCAATGTCAAAAATATATAAAGATTGAGATTTTGACGATCGACAGCAGTCGTACATCGTTCTTGCAATCGTACAGTAATATTATCAGCATGATCGCGCCAACGTTTGTGGATTTGGAAGGATTCATTATCGGGAGAAACTTTGTCGTGAAGGAAGTAGCGATACTGAGAAATGGATTTGTTCTTTCTCACTACTTTTTTGCAAGTCCCGTACCATGGCGTGCGCTTACAAAATCTGAGAGATGCCAAGCTTCATGGCTAATCGGACATCACCATGGACTTCAATGGGAGGATGGAAACGTTCCATACAGCTTCGCCAGGCTTTTGATTACGAGAGCTGTGATGGGTGCGGCGGAAGAGGAAGATGGAGCATCTCCTATCGTGTACGTTAAAGGACACGAAAAACGAGAATGGCTGGCCGATATACTTGACGATGATGCGAGAAACGACGTTATTATTGAGACCTTGGATGCGGACTATGAAGATATCACTTCGTTAAATAAGCTAGATGTTACTAATACTATGCGCTGTGAAAAACATTAAAAAATTTCGCTTTACAAAATGTATTTAAAATATTCAATTGGTGAATGAATCATCATAAAGATTCACCCAAACATTTTTTAGAATAAATTATTGTTAAAATATATTTTTATTCTCTTTTGTTCTTCCCTTTTCCTCTTTCTTATCCCAGTATGCGAGTATTAAATTTCAGTACGTGACGTTAGATAGCGGCGTCAGCCACCTTATCAGACTACAGATGTTACATTTCAGTACATGCACATAGACTTTAAATATTTGAATGGTGTATAAATAATTGTTTTGTCGTTCAAAGCCGTTCGATAGCCGTTCAAAGCCGTTCGATAACCGTTCGATAGCTGTTCAAAGCTGTTCGATAGCCGTTCGATAGCTGTTCAAAGCCGTTCAAAAACCGTTCATAGCCGTTCGACAGCCGTTCAAAGCCGTTCGGTAGCCGTTCATAGCCGTTCGGTAGCCGTTCGATAGCCGTTCAATATCCGTTCAATAGCCGTTCGATAGTGGTTTACATATTATAATAATATATTATTCATATTTAAAAGACTTTAAATAGTTGTCTGTGGAAACATGCTAACTTTTGTTTTCTTATCATGTGCTGAGAGTAAGCGTTCTTCGTAAGTGATTCATCCCCTACTCTAAAATGTTCGAGACAATGTCTATCCCGTTGTGTCCGTCATAAAGTGTCCGACAGTCTGACAAATTAAAAGTGTCTTAAGTGTCTAAGTGAAAATATTCAAAATGCCATCACTAATAAACTTGGTATTGCAACGGGATCGATGGAACGCGGCATGGTGGGCGGAGGATCTCGCAATGGGGCTGTTGAGAGCCCTGTTGAATCTCGTAGTATTTCAAAGAGTAAGTAATATTTGTTTTATATTAAAATTATGTTTTATATTAAAATTATGTTTTATAATATATTAATTATTTATAATATATATTATAATTTGATTTAATTTAATTTATAGTACGACTTTACTCGTGAGATCCGGATTCCCGGTTTCATTAACATAGAACGTCGACAAGATATGCGAATGTTGCGGCGGCAAGAGCGCTATTTCCGCGAGGATGTGTGGGAGCATAACGGCCCCGACGGCCTCTATTTGGCGTTAAGACGTCTCTTCGGGCTCGAGCCCTACGAGGAAGACGTGGTGGAAGAACCGTGGGACGAGCCTCCGAGCAAGAGGTCGAAAAATTAATTGTAAGTATCTATTTTTTAAAAATTTTAAAACGTTCAAACTAGATATTTTAATAGGACTTGTATTTTTTCTGTTTCAGATGGAGCGCCGCATTATTATTATTATCATTATTATTTTTATTATTATTTTATTATTATTTTTATCTTTATATTTTTATATTATATATATATATATATATATATTTTTTTTTTAACACACATACACACACACACACACAATTATATTATATACACAATTTTTTGAATAAATATTATTATTATTATTATATAAAAAAAATGTTGATTATTTCTGAGCCTCCTTCTCCCACGTCCATGCATGCCTCGCGCTGTCTCTCTCTCTCCCACATGCATGCGAACGTCATCCTTTTCCCACGCCAATGCGGACGCTATCCTTTTCCTACACGCGTGCATGCCTCGCGCTATCTCTCTCACACCGCCTTGCAAACGCCGTATCATCCGCGTGCATGCTTCGCGCTATCTCTCTCTCTCTCTCCCAAGTGCATGCCTCGCGCTATCTCTCTCCCAAATGCATGCCTCGCGCCATCTCTCTCTCTCTCTCTCCAACGTGCATGCAAACGCTATCCTTGTCTTACGCCTCCTCGCGGCATCGCGTTCCCTCTTCCTCGCGGGTCCCTCGCCTATCGGTTTCGCCGCGGGTCCCCCTCTTCCCCGCGGGAAGATAAATATTAACGGATCAAGGAACAAATTTTTTAAGTGAGATATTTAAAAACACTTGCAAACTATTAAAAATCGAAAAGATCCAAACAACCGCGTATCATCCTTCATCGAAAGCAACGGAGCGCTAGAACGATCTCACCGGACTCTAGCCGAATATCTCCGACATTATATAAACGCCGATCAAACGGATTGGGACGAATGGATTCCCTACGCGATGTTTACGTATAATATGACACCGCACACGGCGACAGGATTCACACCCTTCGAATTAATTTACGGGAACTGAGCAACATTACCGACGACATTGTCGCAACCGCCTAAGCCCACGTATACATACGATGATTACGCTCAAGAATTAAAAGAGAAATTACGCGCCTCACAGCAAGTTGCAAAGGAGCACATAAAGAATGAAAAAATAAAAACTAAAGAAAATTACGATAAAAAGACGAAAGAAATCAAACTCAAGGTAGGAGAAAAAATCCTCTTGTACGACGAAACAATTCGCCGAGGACGATCAAAGAAATTGGACTCCCTATGGATCGGACCCTACACGATAATCGAAAAGAATTCGGAAGTGAACTACACAAAAAAAAGGAGAAGGAAAATCATACGCGTCCACATAAATCGATTGAAACCTTTTATCGAAAATTAAAGAGTAAGAAAAAGAAGAAAGAGAAAGAAAAATGCACGAACAAAATAAAAAATAGAATAAATAATAAGAGAAACGGAAATAAAAATTCCTACCTTAACGTCCACATCCAGCACCGCGACCCAGATTCCACTCCCGCATAGCCTGAAGAAGAGCACGACCACGACCCACAGGACGAGACTCAGGGTTGAGAAAGCGACCACGACCCGCAAAACGAGGCGCCGGATCCCACCGAAATTCAAGTCCGCGACCCCGATTGATATGGGGCGGCGGCGCGTCCACAGGCACTTCCGGCACAAAATCAACGTCACGATCGACGGATCGACCACTAAATCCGGAAGACCCAGCAACTCGACCTCAAAACAAGCGCGGGCGCCGAGATTTGGTCCCGAAAGGAACGGGCAAAATGGTCCGACACGTCTGACATCTCCACTAAGGAATACTGACCCCTAACAGAGTTTTGAGCAACACTGAAAAATAGCTCGTGACAGTTGGGAGCCATAACACCCGAAAAAACTCAAAGAACCGTTCGCACAACGCGACGAGACAACACGCAAGAAAAATTTCCGTACAGGATTAAAAGTACGAGACGACGTCGGAAGACAGACTGAATGGAAGAGCGAATAAAAAGCCTGGAAAGGGCTAGATAAAAGCAAATAGCCGCGTATGCATTCAGAGAAAAAGAGAATGCACCGCAAATGATTCTAAGAAAATATTATAATATAATACAAAGCTTTCTATTACAGGAGTCTTATTGCACGGAGCACCTGTAAGGAAACCGAACCTGATACCCAAGTCGAAATAAAAGAATTTAAATATGAACCGGATATCTACTTCGAAAAAATGGGCAAGATAAACCAAATCGAATCCACATGGAAAATGGTGATAAAACTAGACATCGCCGCAATGGACCATCGACATGAACAATTGAGAAACTATATGGCACAGACGAGAGCTCTATGCTACGATAAACTATTGCAAATAAAAATGAAAGAAACCTGCCACAACCTGCTACAAATAGCAGAAAAGGACAGAAAACAAGCAGAAAAATTGCTAAAACGCCTAAAGGTTGCGTACCAAGCACCCAAGAAGACAAGACGAGGGCTAATCGACGGTCTAGGAACGATAGCCAAAACACTCTTCGGCACAATGGACGTAGACGACGAAAAAATTATAAAGGAGCAATTAAATCTCATGCAAAGAAATCAGCAAACGCTACAGCACGCGATGAAAAATCAGATTAAAATATTAAACGCAACAATTGCGCATGTGGATAATGTTGAAAAAGTTCTGCAAGAAAATGAAGAACAATTCTTAAATATAACAGAGAAGATGCGACAAGCCTGGATACAAACAGAAGTTGGATATGGACAACGAGAAGATCTCGACGAACACTTTATAATATTAAATGCCATAATAAAAGATCTAACGAACGATCTTATGGATATTATCGCGCATCTGACTAACGCGAAAAGAGGGATAATCGACATAAGATTATTACCAATAGAAAGCATTCTAGATAACCTCAAGGAAACAGCGTCACAAATACCACAGGGAACGCACTTCCCATTTCAAATATTCGTAGAAAATTGAAGAACAATCGAAAAGTTCTTAACAATTAGCGCATACTACGATAATACAAATATATTTACGATTATAAAGATTCCGCTAATCACATATCCCGAGTATGAAATAATAGAGGCAATCCCATTACCTACGCACCAATTTAATAACACATTTATATTTATAGAAGTAAATCAACCGATAATAGCGATAGACGTAGATAGCCGAACGTATTTTACGCCTACCGAAAACGATCTAAATAAATGCGTGCGAAATAATGATCAATACGTTTGCGAACAAAATTATCCCATACATTACTTAGCCGAAAGAGCGCTATGCGAAGTACAAGCATATGTACAGTTAGGGACATACACAAACAACTGTAATATTCGACACATATACAACCATATGGATAGCGCTGAGTAATGCGAACTCATGGTTATACTCTACACGAGCAAACCAACCGATCGAAATAACGTGCGAAAACGACGCAACGCGAAAACTAGAAATAAAAAGAAGCGGACAAATCACATTAAAAGAAAAATGTAAATTAACAACGCAAGACGTCATAATACGGACAAAAAAGCCCGCGATAATAACAACCGTACAGACAAATTACCAGATTACAATCTTACGATGACACACGAGAAACGAAACGAAAAAATATTGGACAAAATTAGACTGATAAAATTACGAAAAGTCATTAGAAACCCGACAGAATTAAGGGACCTAAGCGAAAGACTTGACGAAACAAACGAAGACTTAAATAACAATTATTTTACCACTAACGAACACATTATATATCCCGTAGCTTCAAGTTGCACAGGAATAATAATAATAATAATAATAATTACCACAATAGCAATTACATACGCCAAGAAAAAATATAAGACAGAAAAGAAAAAACTAACAGAAACCAATATAAATCCGATGTGCAAACCGAAAATAATTCAAGAGCACATCTACGGCACCGCAAGCGGATCGAATAGAACAGCTGAGATAGAAACTGACACCGCGATAACTAACACTGCGATGCTATATTGAAATTAGGTAGATATAAGAAACAATTGTAAAATGCGAAAAATTTATAGCGAAAAAATGTGTGGACGAAAATTCATGTATAGTTAATTTTCTTTTTCCAAAGGGGGAGGGATGTCGTAATCCGACCGACTTCTTAATATTAAAAGATAAAATAAGTAAAGTAGAACAGAAAAGATTGAGAAAGAGCTGACTAAAGCAAAGCATTAGAATCAGGGAAAGAGCCGAAGGAAAAGTAATTAAGAAAGAATAAAAGAGTATTAATAAAATGAAAGTAAGACACGGTCAAGTTCTCGGAAGCTGAATAAGCAGCTGGCGAGACAGCTGACGAGCGGAGCATGAGACATGCTCCGGTCAGGGACACCACACTCCTCCCTAATCAACGACCTAATTAATTAATATATATTGAGCGCGAGATGCACCGACGCTAGCTAAGTAATATAGCTCATTAACATCGCTCGCTACTCGCTCGCTCACATCAGCAGTATTGATATACCGTACGTATCGCGCCCGACTATTATAATCGCGACTAAGTGAAAGTGTACAAGAATCTGTGAAATATATCAATTTATACCTAACGTCCGGGAGTGTCTTATTTCGAGCGTGGATCCTAATCCTTTGGGCGTATAAATCCCTAAAGACCTCTTCTTTAGCGGCTAGAGGCACAACAGCAAAATGAATAAAGTAATAGATGTTATGAATGTGTATCATTTAAATAATTGGAAAGGAAAAAAGGGTCCATTATCAGGTATTAATTCAATGGCTGAAGAATTATTAATATCTTTTATTGAATGGTGTTCGAAGTGGAGTACTTCCCCCAACAAAATATCGAGACCTCCGTGCTTTGATGGAATGATTATGACTGTGCAAGCAATTTTATCAACGTATCGTTCCATTAAACAAGACTATCCATGTTTCAAGTTTGCCACTGCACTTTGTAATCAGGATCCTATAGAACATACATTCGGAAAAATTAGAGGACGCGGAGGATTCAACCCTAATCCAACTGCCAGAATGGTACGGTTAACGTTGCACCACATTTTATCAAGTGGATATTTATGGAAGTCAAAGGGGAAATGTAACTTGTCAAGAAACGTCTTCATTAACGGATGGTACATCGCTAGTTCATGGTGAAATGGAAATTAACAATGTTTCATTACAAGAAGAGTTTATTTTTTCAACTGAAATGGATGAGGATTCTGATAATCTCATTGCGACAGCTTTTGAAGAAATTACTCAATATTCAGAACAGAATTATTTCGATGACAATTTAGAAATAATTAATACCAACAAGGACAATTTAAATTTAACAGAATTATATGAAAGAAATGCAATTGCATATTTCGCAGGATATATTGCTCGCCATGGTTATGAGACTACAAAGTGCGACAGCTGCCGTGAAAAAAATTTGAAAACACCGATGGAAGGATCAAACGAAAATGAAATCTATATTCAGTTACGTAAATATAAACACCAAGACGAAGATGAACCTGAAATAGAATGGTTATCAAGGCCAACGGATTCATTTTTAAATATTATCTCTCTTCAACTTGAATCAATCAACTCATATTACAAGAAGTTTTGGCATTTAAAAGATGTGAAGAAAAAACTCCTCGAGATTTGTGTAAAACACGTCCAGCATGCTGATGAAGATTGGTTTAATCAGAACAATGAATGTTATCAACATAGGATCGAAATGTTAGATTTCATGTTAAGAGCCAAGATATATGCGATTGCAAAAAAAAATAACAATAGAGGAAGAGAGAGAATAAATACAGCATCTGGAAAATCAAAAGAAATAAAGACAAAATGTCAAAAGCTAAAGAACATAAAACATATGTAACATCGTCATATTACATACATAAAATTTATGGTAAGTGTTCACAGTCCGTCCCTATTTCAAGATGATCTTAGCAGGAATGTCTTAATAAGATGCTAATTCCATACTGTGATTGGTCTACATCTGGCAAGACGTAGAAGTTTGTTGGGTAAATATATATAGTTTATTGTACAATCTTATATCACATTAAATTTAATTATTTTTACAAAATATTGTAATATTATATTTGCAGGTCAAAATATAAATTATTTAAATTGACTGGTTTCATGGAATACGAATGTGCGTCTAACAGATTATGGCTACAGAAGAATAGATTTGAAATATACATTTTTCAAACTTCAACCGATGAACTTCAAAGCCTCGCATACTTCCTAGAAAGTAGTGTTAATATGCGGGTTCTAACTCAGGTCCTCTGAGGGGTGGTGAGGGACGGGGGGGTCCCGCGCTGGCGAGGGGGCATGACATCACGCGGGCGGAGGGGGATTTTCGTGGCGCGGGGGAATGACGTCACGCGGGCGGGGGAGCTTATCGCGGGAGCATAAACAGCGCGGTGTATTACAAAGGGCGTGTGCCGATGTCCGGCTGCTCGAATTTATAAACATTATAAACAAATATCGTCTCACACTGCACTATTGCACGTGCGGCATTATTGAATTTTGTAGAAAGATGATAAGGCTAACGCCGATGTCCGGCTGCTATAATTTATTATAAACAAAATAGAACCATCGCGGTGGTCTCTTCATTTTTTCCAGGAGGAGCCGTTCGCGCACTATTGCGCGTAACATTAGAATTAGATGATAAGGCGAGCGCCGATGTCCTGCCGCTCGAATTTATAAATAATATAAATAAGATAGAACCATCGCGGTACCATAACGCGATAGATGAAAAATATATAATGAAGAACGAAGGGTGTCAAAAGTGCATAACGAAAAATTTTGGTCGCGCGAAGAGAAGTCAAGTGCTTTTCCTTCGCCCGTGCTCCCCGACACACTTGAACGCGCCAGTAATAAACATTGCCGCAGCAGATCTGGATTTTTCCGATGCGACAGGATAGTATCGTCCGAGTTACCAGAGCGAACGTTTGACAGTCCAACAAGTTAGTGTTTAAAGCGATCAAAAAAATTTTTTAAATGCCATCGCTGATTGATGCTGTGTTGTGTCGCGGGCGATGGAACGCTGCATGGGGGGCGGAGGATTTGGCGATGGGGCTGTTGAGAGCCCTATTGAATCTAGTAGTATACCAGAGAGTAAGTAGCATTTTTTATTTTATGTTACATTAACTATGTATAGTATATTATAATATATTATAATTTTGATTTATAGTACGACTTTACTCGTGAGATCCGGATTCCCGGTTTCATTAATATAGAACATCGACAAGATGTGCGAATGTTGCGGTGGCACAAGTGCGATTTCCGCGAGGACGTGTGGGAGCATAACGGCCCCGACGGCCTCTATTTGGCGTTAAGACGTCTTTTCGGGCTCGAGCCCTACGAGGAAGACGTGGTGGAAGAACCGTGGGACGAGCCTCCGAGCAAGAGGTCGAAAAATTAATTGTATCTATTTTTTAAAAATTTTAGGACGTTCAAACTAGATATTTTAATAAGACTTGTATTTTTTCTGTTTCAGATGGAGCGCCGCCTTATTATATTTTATTTTATTATTATTTTTATTATTATTTGATTATTATTTTTTATATTTTATATTTTACACCCACACCCACACACCCACGCACCCACCCACGCACGCACGCACATACACACACACACACACACATTTATATGATATACGCAATTGTTAAATAAACATTATTATTTTTATTCTATATAAAATGTCAATTATTTCTGTGCTTCCTTCTTTCCTTTTCCTACTCGTACATGCCTCGCATTATCTCTCTCTTTCTCCCGCGAACGTCATCCTTTTCCCACGCCAATGCGGACGCTATCCTTCTCCTACACGCGTGCATGCCTCGCGCTATCTCTCTCGCACCGCCTTACGAACGCCGTATCTCGCATCATCACCCACGCGCATGCCTCGCGCTATCCTTCTCGCGCTATCTTTCTCGCACGCCCATAGAATGCTATCCTTTTCCTACTCGCGAACGCCTCTCGCTATCCTTCTCCCACACCCATAGAATGCTATCCTTTTCCTACTCGCGAACGCCTCGCGCTATTCTTCTCCCACTCGGTCGCGCTGCAGTTACATATCTATCTTATATGCGAGGAAGGGTAGCGAAATAATCATTTTGTTCATTTTTTTATTAACATATTTATTTATATTACCATACAGCACCTCGTCTCAAGGTTTCAGACAAAAGTTTATCCACAGCATAAGCTAATAGTTCGCAATCTATGATAGATGTTTTATCATAAACTTCGCGCAAGATTTTGACCGCAGAATCTCTCTCGGCGCCAAACATATTACTTTGCAAACTCCGGACAAATTGATCGAAACTCTCATTTACGGCATCTAAATTCTCGCACAGCTTCAAATATTCGTGATTAACACAGTGTTCGAGTTCGAATAAGAAAAATATAGTTGATGGTTTCATGTACAAGCAAGAATCGCGCAACGTAAGTTTGACAACACTCGCATCACTTATTTTAACAATCTCAATTGTTAAATCGTTAATCCATATTGGTGTATGATCGGGCGTTTGCACAAGTCGTTCAACGTCCGCTCGTTTCAGCATTAGCGATTCCCATGTGTCAATAGATAATACGATTTGATTGCCTCGGTTATCGCCGAGATGCAATTCCACGTAAGATGTTATTCCAACGCTGATTCCAATATCCAAGTATTTATAAGCAGTACGCGTCAAAGCAAATCTGCGTACCAAAATACGTGGTATACAACGAGGTTTATCGCATCTGAAAAATACAAAAAATATAAAATAGCATGGAGAAAACATATATGGAAAATATATATATATATATATATGTATGAAACATTTGTGATTATTTGTGAATTTAGGAGAAGGGGAAACGGTCAACGTATGATACGATGGGAGATTATTGCTCTGAAAATTTAGGAGAAGGGGGAACGGTCAACGTTAAAAAGAATTCTTAGAAACGACTCGCGAGGAAAGGAGTGGGGAGAATAAGAAATAAAAAACATTAAATACGTCTACACATTTTATTTATAAAAATATTGCAATTTTTTTTGGCGTTGCGACCACCAGCTAAATATTTTTAATACATTCTGTAATGCGCAATTCTTAACATGTTTTCCGCATCGTATAGTATTAGTAGCATCTAGATTATTTAAAGATTCAATATCTTCGTAATCAGCATCCAAAGTCTCGATGATTAAATTTTCTCTCGCAAGATTCTCAAGCAAATCCACCAGCCATTCTCGTTTCTGGCCTCCCTTGACGTACACGAGAGTCGACGTCTCGTCATCCTCTTCTGTACCAAGCACGGCTGATGTAATCAAGCGTTTAGCCATGCTGTACGGCACGTTTCCGTCTTCCCATCGTAATCCATGATGATTCGCGATCAGCCAGGAAGCACATGATTTGTCGGATTTTGTGAGGAGATTCCATGGTAGGGGGTATGTAAAAATGTAATGCGCCAGAACGGTCCCCTTTCTCAGCACCGCCACCTCCTTTACGACAAATTTCATCCCGATGAAGAATCCTTGTAGGTCCACGAACGTTGGTACTGACATAACGTTTTTCTTTTTATATCAGCACGTCGAGAAGAAGAAGACTGCGATTGATCCTGATGCATTATTGGTTTTATATCATCTCATCCCAAACACTTAGGTGATTTTGCGCACAACGTTGGTCAACGGGTTGTACTGAATCACGCGATCGTGTATGATGAGATAGTACGCAGTGGTATTCGGCGGCACGTTCTCCTTACACTCGAATTCCAATCGCACATCCACGGTTGCGCTCTTGACCGATTCGTTTTGTCGAGAGCAATCGATGATCACGAACGGACCGTTAAGTAGAAACTGCGTGACTGTGAGACTCGGCTCGAGATACTCGTATCCGTAATAGTTTTTGCAGATACGCTGGTACGTGTCGTACAGAATCGACCATCTGTTTTTATCGAAATCTAGATTCATATCGTCGTACGGATAACATTCCGAATTCAGATAGAGTTTCATGTTGGTCAATTTGCAATGGTCGAATCGACTCGTATCCTCGGACATGACGTTCTTCCGGCTTGTCTGCAGAACGAAGACAACGTATCACGGCTTCTCCAGCTGAGTCGCGGTTTTAATGGGCCACGAATGCTTGGTTGTACGCTGCAATAGCGGAAATTCGTACAGATCCCACGAGCGAAAACCCATGCTGAGGTATCGTCCGCTTTCCAAGGCGCGCAGCATCGACAGCTTATTGATCTCGTTCAATACCACGTGTGGCATTCGCCATTGTATCTTGAATATGTCGATCGCAGGCTCCAGCGCCAAATTTCCAATCAGACAATTGTTGTCGTTGCGCGATCGTATTAAGATCAACTCGTGACGAGCGTTAATCACCACGTGTCTGTAATCCTCGCAAAATCCTAATAACATGTAGAGCGGTACGCAAAAATTGAAGTATCCATTTGCGTTAGTCTGCGCATTCCAGCCAGCGTTCCTCATAATCACGGTTTTATCGGATGATATCGTTACATAGTTCTTGAGTGTGCTAGTTATTCCAACATTTCTGTTACGATCAATCTCCACACCGTCGAGTTCGTATCGAATCTCATCGAACATGAACGCGACGCAATTATTTCCCAGTGCCACATCAAAACCTTCAGCTGGTTTGTTTATTACTAGTTTTCCCTCGATGTATAGAAAACTCTCATACGTCAAGGTATACAGATCCTGTTGTTGTATGGGTATTCGTATCTCGTCGCTATACTCAAACGTTGTGTTGGCGTACGGGTTGTACGTGTGAGTCTCGATCTTGACGATACAATCGTCAAAGACCGGCTCGCCTTCGATGTTAAGGATATCAGTCATGTTTTCTCAGATATTTCGCACCGCGAATCCCAAAGATTGCAAAAATTCAACATTTGACGCGTTGAGTTTCTTTTTCTTGGTGCAACCGGATGATTGGATATTAGCGAATGTTGACGTTGTTGTCGCTGGCCTCGCGTTATCTCTCGCGTCTTTCGCTCCGCTCAAGACGAGCATCTCATGTATCGCACGCTAATTTTGTCGCCGTCGTACGTGCAATCTGATGGTGATCTCTTCTCCTCGAAAATCGAGCAATCGTCCGTCTTGATCCGCGATGCGTATCGTTAGATCCGTAATGCTCCGCGCGATGATCGGCAGGTAAATGATCTGCGCCAGCGTTTCCGATATCTTATATCCTGGCGGCACGCTCGGTGAAAATTCATGTATCGTATGAACGCGTTTGCCGTTGCTGTACGCACCAGCTGTCACGTTACACTCTACGCGGATAATGTTTACGTTGATGAAATTAATCGGTATGTCCGATTGGTGCCACTGTCCCGGCTGCAATATACGCTTCGACGAGAATCCCAGCAGCGATCCAATGTTGTTGGGTTTGTTAAAGTTTACTCTGAAGGCGCACTTGATCTCGCTATTCATTGTATTGTAATTAGCACGGAGCACTATCGGGTATTCTACAGCCTCGTCTTCGTCACCGTTCGCTCGAACGGTCTCCTCTCGCGATATCACCGTGACATCACCGCGTTTGTCGACACGATTGCCGGAGCGAACTACGCGTCGCGGATGTTTCCGTGAAATTGCACGTTTCAAAAACTCGTGTATTGCGTGTATCTCGTACGATCCCTAGGGAATCGTAATTTCCGTGTCATCCTCATCGAAATAAAATTTATTATTCGAGGAATTCACGTTCGACATCGTATGATAAGTCTCAAAATTTGTTAGACCGAGCTCGTAATCACCGTCGCTCAAATCTATAGCTGGATGGTAGTGTGCCACGAGGACGCTACTCTTCCCGGTCTTCTTCTTCTTTCTTTTATGGCTGGTTGGGCATTAGTCGCCCATACACCATTGTTTCTTATGGATTTGTAAAATATAAGCAAAATTCCTCTTAAGAGAGGAGGGAGTCCAAAAAGGGTCCAGACAAAAGACATACGCAGCACGCAAAAACACGTCCGAACCCGACACGTTGTCAATCGGAACTACTCTTCCCGGTCAGCGTGAATGTCATAGACATGTCGGCAAAAATGTTTAACGAATACTGAGTCTTAATGGCGCATCGTCAGGCTTTAAATTCACACCGATCGTCGTCGACCGTTTGGAGAAACCGCAGACGCAATTGTCCGCAGATGCTTTGATCGTAAGTTTGAAAGGACGTGCGATTGTACTCGATTTTCATCCCGTTCCGTCCGAAATATCGCACCAATTCATTCGGCGGTCGAAAATTGCCAAAACTGTCGAAATATATAGCGCGATTTCCCCTCTTTGCGTACGCTATCCAATGAGTACCTGGTCCTTTGGTACTATCCAAATTCACGATACCGCTCTCGTTTCGATATATACCACCGATCGGTAACGAATCACGCATGAAAACCCCTCTAAAGTACGGTATACCCACGAGGATGTTTTCGAAACCACGGGCGACTCGCTCGTGACATCCGTCCGAAATCAGTTGCAAACGCTGAAGGGTCGAGAAACGTTGCGAGATCAGTTAGGTCCACTGGGTCGAAAGTATATCTGGCCTGTTCTGAGCGGTGATCGAGAGAGTGGTATTGACACCGTGTACGGTGTTTATCTCGACAACGATGGAATGATGTTCGGTAATAAACATCTTGACGTGGACAACGCGGATAACATAATTATCGACGGCGTACGATACGCCGGCACACCTGGTCTTTACGAGTTGATCTTCAAGAAAGCCCCCGATGATGTCATCTATACGGAGGATGATAAGCAAACGTACAAGAGTATGCTGTTGATGACGAGCGCGCATAAACGCAATCACGATGCGCACGGTCGATTACTGAGTAACAGGGGATACAAGTACAAAGAAATAATCGCAAAGCTGATACCGATCGAACCCAAGGGAAAAAAATCTGGAAAGGGATTATTCGTGCCTCGCGAAATGACGCTAACCGACAACAAGATCGACTACGTGCACTGGGACGATCCCAACGAGCTGGTGGATCGTTTACGATTGCTCGACGCTTCGCACCAAGTAGGCCACAACGGCCACGACAACGAGATTCTGTCGATCATCGAGGAACTTCGCGAAACCGGCATTATTATAAATTAAACTGTGTCTCGACAAAACGAATCAATCGATCGATCGATGTCGCTCGCATCGATGATGCATATCAACAAATTTGAGATATCCGAGCAGAGCAAAGACGTGACGAACGCCATTTCATACCGTCGATGGAGCGGATTAATGAGAAATTTCGTGCGCGATAACGCTCTGTGTCGCACCGTTACGGACTTTGACGCGAGGTCGCGCAAGATTCGCCGTGTAGCGCAACCTGAGGCTGATACCGACGCCGTCAACAAACTGTACCTGGATCAGTGCGTTAAAATATTGAGAAATCAACTGAAAGAGTCAGACGAGAAGCTTGCCGCGTTAGAGAAAGACGTGCGAGCGTTACAGACTGTGGTAAACGAGCTTCAGCATGCGAATATCGCTAGATTAGAAACGAGTAACGAACGCTAACGAAACGCCAACGAGCGATAACGAAACGACGACGAAACGTCAACGAACGCTAACGAAACGTCAACGAACGACAACAAAACGACGACGAAACGTTAGCGAAACGCCAACGAACGACAATGGACGACAACAAACGGTTCACGGACAGCTACGGACGGTTCACGAACGGCTACGAACGGTTGAAGGACGGCCGAACGGTTCAGGAACGGCTGTCGGACGGTTATCTAAAGGCTCAAGAACGGCTACGAACGGCTATCGAACGGCGACGAATGACGGATGACAAAGAACCATTATTGAAAGACGATGAACGGGAATAAACGGTTATTGAATGGTTAAAAAATTAGAGATATAAATTATAATGTAATTTCTTTGCACATATTATTACGCGCCGACCAGCCGCACAACTAAAAACATGACATCGTTAAAATCCGACGGACGTAAAAATATCGAGAAGCTACGACTCGTCGAGGAACTGCATGCTCCGGCGAGAAGAAATTTTCCCCGAAGACGCGTCGTAGTGCGGGGTTACGATGACCTGTGGCAAGCTGACATCGTCGAGATGCGTCCGTACTCTCGTTTCAACAGAGGTTACCACTACATACTCACCGTCATCGATGTGTTGAGCAAGTACGCGTGGACCGTACCGCTCAAGAGTAAAGGCGGAAGCGAGACGGCTGATGCTATCGCAGAGATAATTCGAGATACCGAGAGGCACCCGAAAAACATGCAAACCGATATGGGGAAGGAATTTTACAACGCCGACGTGCAACGTCTCGTGAAGAAACACGACATCAATCATTATTCCACGTATTCGGTATTGAAGGCATCGGTCGTCGAACGATTCAATCGCACGTTAAAGAACGACATGTGGAAGATGTTTACGCTCAACGGAACTTACAAGTGGGTCGACGCGTTGCCGCGACTCGTGTCGGATTACAACATGCGCAAGCATCGAACGATCGGTATGCGACCCGTCGACGTTACCCCCGCGATCGCCGAAAGATTCTTGGCTACGGTGTACAGCGCGATAAAAATCGCGGGTCTGGCAAAGTTCAAAGTAGGTGACTCGGTACGCGTTAGCAAGTACAAGACGATCTTCGAGAAGGGTTACACGCCAAATTGGACCACCGAGGTGTTTAAGATCGTTAAAGTGCAGCGTACTAATCCCGTAACCTATTTACTCGAGGACTATCGCAAAAAATCTGTCGCTGGGGCGTTCTACAAGTACGAGTTGCGTCGCGCGACTGATCCGGACGTGTATCTCGTGGAGAAAGTATTGCGCAGAAAGGGTGACGAGGTTTACGTGAAATGGTTGGGATTCGATGGATCGCACAACTCTTGGATACACAAGGACAATGTGGTTTAATTTGTACAAACTGTATTTTATTCTTAACATATGAAAAATATGAAATACATATAAAGTATCTGAAATATGTAAAAAAATATAAAAATATAATATGTGTAAGATGTATACAGCATATAAAATATAAAAAGAAAAAAGAAAGATAGAAATATATTTCTTTTGTTTTCCTCGGGTGACACCCGTTTGGACACGGAACGATTGGACACTGCACGATTGGACACTGCACGATTGGACACCGTACGATTGGACACTGCACGATTGGACACCGCATCATTGGACACTGCACGATTGGACACCGCACGATTGGACACTGCACGATTGGACACCGCATTATTGGACATTGCACGATTGGACACCGCACGATTGAACACTGCACGATTGGACATAGTGGGTTCCGTCCCCCCTTCGGGGGGCTCCACTATCAAAAAACTAGACACATAAGTTTGCGTTGAACCTCGCTTCGCGTGGAAAGTTGTAAACCTATGTGGAACTTTACTTCGCATTAAAAAGAATATATGTGGAGGCTGTATGTTCCGCCCCCCCTACGGGGGTGCTCCACTATCAAAAAACTAGACACATAGGTTTGCGTTGAACCTCGCTTCGCGTGGAAAGTTGTAAACCTATGTAGAACCTTACTACGCATTAAAAAGTATATGCGTGGAGGCAGTATGTTCCGGCCCCCCCCCCCTAAGGGGGGGCTCCACTTCCGAAAGATATAACCTAACCCATACCTATTTCTGATTTAAAACTAAAATTTATGCTTCTGCTTGTGACCTCTTTATGCATAATTACCGGTGTCCAATCGTGCGGTGTCCAATCGTGCGGTGTCCAATCGTGCAGTGTCCAATAATGCGGTGTCCAATCGTGCAGTGTCCAATCGTACGGTGTCCAATCGTGCAGTGTCCAATCGTGCAGTGTGCGTGTCCAATCGTGCGGTGTCCAATCGTGCGGTGTCCAATCGTGCGGTGTCCAGTCGTGCGGTGTCCAATCGTGCGGTGTCCAATCGTGCGGTGTCCAATCGTGCGGTGTCCAATCGTGCAGTGTGCGTGTCCAATTGTGCGGTGTCCAATCGTGCGGTGTCCAATAATTCTGTGTCCAATCGTGCAGTGTCCAATCGTTCCGTGTCCAATACTACGTGTCCAATCGAGCGGTGTCCAATCGTTTCGTGTCCAAACGGGATACGCCCGTTTTCCTCATACATACATGCATACATACATACATACATACATACATTACATTACATTACATTACATTATAAGGGTATCCGGTAATGTCCCCACGGTAGCGTGTCGGTCGAATCAGGTACGATATATCGCTTGTCGTCGTACGGACTCAGGGCGATTTTTGTCTCGCTGATTGTGTACACTTCGTGCAATTTTGACCTTATGCAGGACTGCTGTCGAGTCATTTCAATTTCATCGCGCAGGCACCGCGTGTAATCATCGAACGTTATCGTTCTCGCTACGACGTTACTCTTGACGCCTTTAACCTTTTTTGTATCCTTTTTACTATCTATTAGCAACGCGTACATTTTTGCTCTAAGCCCGACAAATTCAGTCATGATCGCACCGTTATTCTCGTCCTTCATCAAGCCCGGCACTTTCTTGATCTCGAGCGGTATACCGTACGCGTTGTTAGCTGGATAATCGCTCGTGTCGAATCTAGCGATATCGCGTTTCATGTTCTCGTACACATCCTCGATATGATAAATCAAACTGTCTGTATCGGTGTACATTATTTTACAATTTTTGCGATATAACGGTACCATGTATTCGTGATGAAATTCGTACAAACACGTTTTAGAAATGTCTAGGATGCACACACCGACGTAGATCGGTTTATTAAATTTCACCTCGAGTTTGCACAATTCGGCAGCGACCAAATTTTCCGAAAAGACGCTCCTGCTGTGAAAATTTGGTTTCGCGATCATCGCCTCCGCGCCGTATCGTCCGTCCCACTTTGTTAATAATTTTACATCGACGTGATTGCGCACGTTTTCCATAGTTTTACCGAATACCGCGTTGTTCATTAACTTATATAAATTTTTCTCGAAATCGTTTGTCGCGCGCGTTCTAAACCGGGTGTTGAGTTCGATGTAATCGCGGAGCCATGCGGATTGAGCGAATTGCAATACGCGATGTATCTTTACGACGCGAAGGCCGTGACGCGTGCATTGTTGCAGGTTGCGATAGTGTATGACGTAACGCTTCTTTTCATATAATGTCGCGAGGAGCTTGTCCTGCTGCTTGCCGGACGACTTATCGCGCGTCGGACAGAACGGTAGGTCAGCGTGCGCGTCGTGAAGATGTTGCGGATACTCCAGATCGACCTCGAGAATATAACCTGTGGTTGAATCCGAAGCGATCGCGCTAACGTCAAAGTCAGAGATGTCGTCGACCCATCGAAATTCGGCATAGGGCAACGGTTGACACATTGCCCAACCGTACAAGTTGTTTACATCAAAATACATCATGTACGACGATAGTTTCGATGGGTCGTAAGACGGCATGTACTTGTTATTGGCTCGCGCGTATCTGCCGGAACATTGGCTCAGGCCACCGCGTATACCACGTTCGATAAACATAACCATATCGATATCAGTAAGTAATTCGAACGTAATATTCGTATGTTTTAGCATGGCGTCCCACGTGTATCCGGGAAGAGTATAATAATACGCGGGGTCGAGCCCATAACTCTCGATACATTTGTCGCGAAAATTTTCAAAAACGTCGGCCAATAACAAGAAATCCGTTTTTAAATACAAGTCGCTGTATTCGCCCAGCGTTCGAACGGAGAACCGCCTCCAGACGTTTTCGGCGTGCGCGTAATCGCTCTCAGATACGGTGTCACCGGTCAAGGAACTGTAAAATGATTCGCGCGGTGGTAAACACGTATCGTGCAACCTATTGACACAGTCAATGTATTCGTATGGAAAGACACCTTTTCGCGTCAATAAATTGAACTCTTCGGTCGATAAATCTTGAAATTTCGATTTTAAAATTTGGAGTTTATCATTATTTAGAAACGATGCCAATTTTTCGAGACTAGTACTGAGAAATTTGTACGAATCGATGAACCGTAACTTTATATCGCTTCGCCAATCTGATCTTTCGGCGGTATCTTTAACATGTTTCGTGAATGAAATATACTTTTCTTTCGTTATCGGTAGTACGTTGATCGAGCCTTCGAACGCGGTAGCTATTTCCTCGATGATAAAATGTGAATCGTAACCTGATAAATTGTGAAAAACTATTGGAATGCAAAAAGAGTCTTTATAATTTGAATTGCAGTTTGAATGCGCGGGACCTCGATACCGCCCGGTAAGATGGCAATGATCGCGTACGCGTGTATCGTCTTGCGCAAACGGTTTTTCGCAAATGTGACAGTGTGTCGCGCTGTGAAACTTTTCCCGCTCATCTCGCGTTAAATTTACCATGGGGATATTCGTGGTTAAAATAGTCTTTACGCGTTGCGCTAAATTTTCTAATTTTTCCACGAACCACGAAACGCAGTCCGTACTGCGGCGAGAATGATACGCGGATAACGATTCGTCGTACGAACAATGTACATAATAAGCTACGCTAAATACTTGACGATGTTGAAACGTGTACGTAGACGTCATCGGATCACAGTCGGTCTTTCTCAGCACGCACTCCAAGTCGGCGTATACGACGAATGGAAGCCGCTCCTTTCTGTTGTAGTTGTTGAAGCTGAGCCATTTGTCCTTATCGCCCGGTAATCGGATGGCGCACTCGTTCATTTCTCGGCAGTCTACAGTGTGCGATTGCAACTTGTCGTCCGATCCAAAATAGTGTAAACATCTGTAAAAAAAGAAATAATTAATTTTTCTTTCGTATATTTTATATATTACATTTTTATTAAATATACGTACCGATCGCAGATATATTTTTGGCCATTATGTTTGCTCAGTTGCGAGCTCACGAGGCGGGATAAATTCTTGATCCATGCAAAATGTCCGACGTCTTGCGAATCTTGCATGTACAGCAAGTTGACGTGTCTGTCCTTTTGCGCCGAAAGACGTATCGGGACAACGTTATTCTCTTTCTCGATGCAGTATACATTTATCGAAATATCGTTATGAAGTTCAAACTTTTTAATTTGATTAACAGTCACCGGCAACTCAATGTCCTGGAGATTCAGCACTGTTGTGTAATGCGGGTACGAAGATTCCCGATCCGCGTTTCTTTCGGCTGGATACAGAGCGGCGACCACCGCCCACGCGAAACACGCATTGTCTTTGGATTGCACGTTTATCACCGCTCTCTTCATTATTATTTCTCGCGGTAATTTAATATGGTACCCAGCGCGCATTGGATTATATTTATTTATATTTACAGTTAAATTGAGGATTCGCGACAAAGCCCACCCGCTGTCGCGTTCTTGAAATTCTTCTAGCGAGGCAAGCGTGGGCTCGACGACGCGTCGCTCGTACCACTCGTGTAGATCGGACGTGCGAAAGAGTTCATAGTTTCTGGTATTGATACTCTTATTGGCGCTCTTATCACCCGACACGAATTCACCGTTGAACATAGTATTCACTTTCACGTTAAAGTATCTTTCCAGAACTTTTTGCACGTGTTCGAGCACAATGTCTTTCGCATCCTCGAGAAATTGCCGCGGTTCGATATAGTATGCGTTAATCACCGCACCGGTCAGTATACGGTTTTCGAACGCGGTATAGATCTCTCGCCAAACGAGTCTTTCCGTGTTATTCTCACCACTGTAATCACCACCGCTATGTACAAACCGTCTCTCTAATGGAATCTTCGCACCATCGTGTCGCGCGATTCTAGCCACCAAAGATTGTCGAACTCCGATCGAGAGCCGCGGACGCTTGGCATTACTGCGTTCCTCGAGCTGTTTGATAAATTCTTCGCATCGCTGCGCCCACGCGAAATACTCGCCCAAGGTAGCGACTCAGTGCGATAGCTCCAACAGGTCGCGTTCGGTTTGCTCGGTGTTTTCCATGATTTTTTATTATTATTTTTCACTTTGTGCAGATTATCACAAAATCTTCCTCTACCGAACACTTGACACACACAAAAAAAATACAAGTACCCGCTGTACCACTTTCAACCGATATACAGATCGCAAGCTTTCAAATCGCATACTGAGTTTTTGACACCCTTCGTTCTTCATTATATATTTTTTCATCTATCGCGTTATGGTACCGCGATGGTTCTATGTTGTTTATAATAAATTCTAGCAGCCGGACATCGGCGCTCGCCTTATCATCTAATTCTAATGTTACGCGCAATAGTGCGCGAGCGGCTCCTCCTGGAAAAAATGAAGAGACCACCGCGATGGTTCTATTTTGTTTATAATAAATTATAGCAGCCGGACATCGGCGCTAGCCATTTGTAATATACCGATAAACATGTCCCGACGCGAATTCTAGGAGCCGGACATCGGCGCTCGCCTTATCATCTTTCTATGAAATTCAATAATGCCGCACGTGCAATAGTGCGAGACGATATTTGTTTATAATGTTTTTAAATTCGAGCAGTCGGACATCGGCACCTGCCCTTTGTAATACACCGCGCTGATTATGCTCCCGCGATAAGCTCCCCCGCCCGCGTGACGTCATTCCCCCGCGCCACCAAAATCCCCCTCCGCCCGCGTGACGTCATGCCCCCTCGCCCGCGCGGGACCCCCCCGTCCCTCACCTCCCCTCAGAGGACCTGAGTTAGAACTCCCCTATTAACACTACTTTCGTAACCGAATATGACACGCGTCTTTCCAGACCGAAAGCTCCCGGAAAACAACCACCCAACTTCGTTTAACAAAACCCCCTCGTTGTTAGGGAGAACGCCTTGCAGCTAATGTATCGCCAAGCATCCAGCGCGAACATAACACCGAGCGTCCAGCGCGAACGTAACGCTGCCCTTCTTCTTCAAGATTGTCGTCCCGACAATCAGTGATCGACGAGTCTATGTTGAATGGGTTGACTGCAGTCCACTTCTTCCAAAGCGAAGACTCCAGGGTGCCATAATGACTCCTTGCTCTACCCTGAGCTGCTGCTGCAGGTTACCGAGCTTAATTACTTGGCCCCAATCACACGCTTTCCAGGAATTCACAGGATACTGCCATCGAACCCTCTTCATTCTCGTCAACTTCAGGGTACCAAAAATGGTCTCTTGCCCTACCTCGAGCTGCTGCCACGAGTTACCAGGCTCCATTTTTCTCTGGTCTCCACCTACGACTTCGGGACCTCCTTGAAGATTCAGGGCACCAAAAATGGTCTCTTGCCCTACCTCGAGCTGCTGCCACGAGTTACCAGGCTCCATTTTTTTTCATTTCCACCTACGATTCTGGGACTTCATTGCGGATTTTCTTGAAGATAGAGAGCTGGCCAGGCTTCCTTCTTTTTCAACTTCCACACGCCCACATAGGATTTCCGCTTTTTTTTTCACGTGAACCTCCTCGATGCTAGTGCTGCCTCAATGCGATCTTGCAAGTCTTCGGACAAGGGGGGGGGGGGTTTCTGAGGACCCAAACGTCTCGTAAGACTAACCTTGCCCCTGCCTCGGCATTCGCCCTAGTCCCACGGAAAACCTCAGTCGAAAACCGGGGAGAGGCAGTCCTCAAAAAAAAAATAAATATCCTTCTTCCTGTAGAGACTGACGGCAGTTTCAAAGGGAAAGGGAACACTTCAGTCATCAGGGAACACTAGGAGATCATGCTTTCTGAAACGGGCAAAATATTTAACGCAGAAAACAGAAAAATATTTTTCTTTAACAAATAAATTAATTTTTAAATGGGACTCTGAGCTTCAAAGTTTTTTTCAACTATCCCTTAATCGCGTTTTCCTGCTTGCTAGGACAATCAGAACGAAAATGCCCAGTTTTTCCGCATGTCCAACATTCCCTATTAAAATTTTCTCTCCTCTCTTCGAAACCTTCCCCTTGAATAACTTTTAAAGTTTTCGCCCTCTCTGTCGCCGAATTTAAAGAATCAACATTTTCGAGTTGAAGGGTTCTTCTAATAAAGTTATCGGAAACAGCAGAAATAAATTGTGCGCAGGCAATCCTTTCGCGAACCTCAAGCGGACATTCAGGGTAAGCGAGGCGCACGAGTCTTTTAAGCTCAAAGCCAAGGGTAGCCAAATCTTCCCCAGCTTTCTGTTTACGGTTTGTAAAGTGCGTGTAAAAATTCTGAGACAGATGTCCCTCCCCAAAACGCAATTCGAGTTTAGATTTCAACTCCGAAAATTCTAAACTCGACACATCTTGTACCGCTTCTAACATAGAACGCGCTTTGCCCCTCAAACACGCAGCAAGCGCAACGGTCTTAGTCGCGTCATCCCATTTATTCGCCTGAGCGATAAAATTAAACTGCGAGAAAAATTCCCGCAGCGGCACCGTTCCATCAAACACGTCCGGTTTTAATTTAAAACCTAGTTCCGCGCGTATGTTGATTTCCGCCGCGTTTTCGCCCCGCGAATTCCCGACTCTAGAAATCGAAGGACTTAGCTGGTTATTTCCTTGCAGCCGTGTGAGCTCATCTTCAAACTGTTGAAGTCTCGCTGTGAGCTCTGTTTCCCTCCGAGCTTGCTCCTCGCACATTCTCCGCATCTCCTCCAGTATCGCTCCAAGAGATGTTGTTTCCGTCGCGGGCCTCATATCATCAGCAGGTGGTGTTTCTGTCCTCGCTCGGGTCCTTCTCGGTGAATGTACCGTACTCATCTTCGTATTCCGATATCGAGATGACTATCCCGGACGAGCCCCCAAAATGTTGCGTTCGTCGCTCTCTCACTTTCTCACACTCGCGCACAAGCAATAAAAGGACACTTCCGTAAAAAGGAGAACAACTTTATACACAGAAATATTATATACAAGAAGAGTACAGCATTAGTAGTGATACTATGCGGATTCTAAGCCAGGGGCTCTGAGGGGGGGTGAGGGGCGAGGGGGGAAATCAGGGCAAGGGGGGTGACGTCACGCGGGGGGGGGGACGTCACGCGGGGGGGGTATGACGTCACGCGGGCGAATCGCGTCCTAACCGATAGACGAGCGGTCCGCGCGTCCTAACTGGTGGGCGAGGGGTCCGCGGGGAGAGGGACCGCGTCCTAACCGATAAGCGAGAAGTCCGCACGTCCTAACCGGTTGGCGAAGGGTCCGCGGAGAGGGGGAGGGGACCGCGTCCTAACCGATAGGCGAGGGACCCGCGCGAGTAGGTGTAAGAGAGGGATAGCGCGAAGCATGCACTTGGGAGAAAGAGAGAGATAGCGCGAGGCATGCACTTGGGAGAGGGATAGCGCGAAGGATGCACTTGGGAGAGAGAGAGATAGCGCGAAGCATGCACGCGGATGATACGGCGTTCGCAAGGCGGAGTGAGAGAGATAGCGCGAGGCATGCACGCGTGAAGGAAAAGGATAGAGTCCGCATTGGCGTGGGAAAAGGATAACGTTCGCGGGAGAGAGAGAGAGACAGCGCGAGGCATGCATGGACGTGGGAGAAGGAGGCGCAGAAATAATCAACAAACATTTTTAAATATAATAATAATAATAATATTTATTCATAATTTATGTGTAATACAAAATATGTATGTGTGTGTGTGTGTGTGTGTGTGTGTGTGTGTTTAAAAAAATATATATATAAAATATAAAAATAATAATAGAAAAAATAATGATAATAATGATAATAATAATAATGCGGCGCTCCATCTGAAACAGAAAGAAATCTTATTAGTATATTAATTTAATGTTTATAAATCTAATATAAATTTTAAAAAGAAAATACTTACATTATCCTCCTGGAGCCGCAAGAAGCTCTTCCTCCCAATCTTCCTCCCAATCCTCCTCTTCCTCTTCCTCCTCCTCTTCCTCCGGCTCCCAATTTTCCTCTTCTTCGTACGGCTCAAGCCCAAAAAGAGGCCGCAAGAAGAAAATGTCCTCGTACTGCGTAGGGTGCACGATCGCCCACTCGCGGGCCCCTCGCGTATCGCCCCACAAATTGGCGTGCGCCCAACGCAGATTTTGACGCATCCACCGCATGTATCGGCGGTGGATCACATCAATTTGTACAAACTGAAATAAATTATTAATTAATAAATATCACACATAATCTTGCACACAAAAACACTGAACATTACTTACCAGATTAAGGTGAAACATTGGCATTTCGAATATTTTTCCCTTGGAACACACTTAATGGACTTTTAAACGCTCGCTGTCAGACACTTTGTGACAAACACAACGGGATAGACATTGTCTCGAACATTTTAGAGTAGGAGATGTATCACTTACGAAGAACGCTTACTCTCAGCTCTTGATAAGAAAACAAAAGTTAGCATGTTTCCACAGACAACTATTTAAAGTTTTTAAATATGAATAATATATAATATTATTATAATATGTAAACGACTATCGAACGGCTATCGAACGGCCGTTGAACGGCTATCAAACGGCTATTGAACAGCTTTGAACAGCTATCGAACGGCTTTGAACGGCTACCGAACGGCTTTGAACGCCTATCGAACAACTATTGAACGGTTATCGAACGGGTATGAACGACTATCGAACGACTATTGAACGACTATCGAACGACTATTGAACGACTATCGAACGGCTTTGAACAGCTTTCGAACGGCTATCGAACAGCTATTGAACGGCTTTGAACAGCTTTCGAACGGCTATTGAACGGCTATAAACGACTATTGAACGACTATTGAACGACAAAACAATTATTTATACACAATTCAAATATTTAAACTCTATGTCCATGTACTGAAATGTAACATCTATATTTTAATTAACTAGCTGACGCCGCTATCTAACGTCACGTACTGAAATTTAATACTCGCAAACTGGGATAAGAAAGAGGAAAAGGGAAGAATAAAAGAGAATAAAATATATTTTAACAATAGTTTATTCTAAGAAATGTTTGGATGAATCTTTATGATGATTCATTCACCAATTGAATATTTTAAATACATTTTGTAAAGCGCAATTTTTTAAATGTTTTTCACAGCGCATAGTATTAGTAACATCTAGCTTATTTAACGAACTGATATCTTCATAGTCCGCATCCAAGGTCTCAATAATAACATCGTTTCTCGCATCATCGTCAAGTATATCGGCCAGCCATTCTCGTTTTTCGTGTCCTTTAACGTACACGATAGGAGATGCTCCATCTTCCTCTTCCGTCGCACCCACCACAGCTCTCGTAATCAAACGCCTAGCGAAGCTGTATGGAACGTTTCCATCCTCCCATTGAAGTCCATGGTGATGCCCGATTAGCCATGAAGCTTGGCATCTTTCAGATTTTGTAAGCGCACGCCATGGTACGGGACTTGCAAAAAAGTAATGAGAGAGAACAAGCCCATTTCTCAATATCGCTACTTCCTTCACGACAAAGTTTCGCCCGATAATGAATCCTTGCAGATCTACAAACGTTGGCGCGATCATGTCGATAATATTACCGTACGACTGCAAGAATGATGTATGACTGCTGTCGATCGTCAAATCTTAATTTTTATATATTTTTGACATTGGAGGGGATATTTGCTGATTTAGGTAATTTTACGAACTACGTTGGTCAATGGGCAATATTCGACAACGCGATCGTGCAAGATGAGACAATAGGCGGTGGTATTTGCAGGTATATCCTCCTTGCACTCAAACTCTAATCTCACGTCCACGGTGGAATTTTTGACAGACTCGTTTTGTCGCGAGGAATCGATAACCGCGAGAGGACCGCAATGTAAAAATTTTGAAATGTTTAATAGCACATCATCATTATCACATCCGTAATAAGATTTGCGAAAACGAGAGTACATATCGAACAAGAGGGCGAATCTATTTTTATCGAAATCTAAATTTAAATCATCGTAGGGATAAAATTCCGAGTTTAGATAGAGTTTAACGTTGGTCAATTTGCAGTCGTCGAATATAGTAATATCTTTTGACACAGCATTTTTTCTGCCAGTCTGCAGCGCAAAGATCACGTATCGCGGCTTCTCCAGCTGAGAAGCGTCTTTCACGGTCCACGAATGCTTGGTCGTATTATGCAATAGAGGAAATTCGTATAGATCCCAAGAGCGAAAACTTATATTCAAGTATCGCCCGCTTTCCAACGCGCGTAGCAAGGATAGTTTGTTGACCTCGCTCAATATTACATGTGGCATACGCCATTGTATCTTGAATAATTCGATATCAGCTTCAGCCGAAGCATGTCCAAATATGCAATTGTTGTCGTTGCGCGAACGTATCAGAATTAATTCGTGACGAGCGTTGATCACAACTCGCTTATAATCTTCGCAAAAACCCAGTAGTATGTTTAGCGGCACGCAAAAATTGAAGTAAGCTTCAGCAGCATTATGCGACATATTCCACGCAGCATTCTCCAAGATTTTACCTTTCTCGGTTGTTAGAGAGACATAGTTTTTAATCGTGGAAGTTATTCCAACGTTTCTGTTGCGGTCAATCTCCACACCGTTGAGTTCATATCGAAGTTCATCAAGCATAAACGCGATACAATTGTTTCCCAATACCACTCTTCCCCCTTCAGCTACTTTACGCACCCTCAACTTTCCCTCGACGTATAGAAAACTTTCACATGGTAACGTGTACAAATCTTGATGTTGTATCGGTATCCGTATCTCGTCGCTGTATTCAAGCGTTGTGTTGGCGTATGGATTGTACGTATGAGTCTCAATCTTGACGATACGATCGTCAAAGATCGGCTCGCCTCCGATATTCAAGATGTCAATCATATCGTTCAAGTATTTCGTACGACGAATCCCAATGATTTTAAAAACTCGCGATTCAACGCGCTGAGCTTCTTTTTAGCGTAACCAGATATCTGATTATTGTCACCCGATACCGCAGTCACTCGCCTACTCGCAAAAATATTGTCCCTCGCAAAAATATTGTCTCTCGCGTGCTCCGTGCTTTCGTTCAACACAAGCATTTCATTTGTCAAACGCTTTATTTTTGCCGCCGCCGTATATGCAATCTTACGGTAATTTCCTCTCCACGAAAATCGAGCAAATGTCCTTCTTGATCAACAATGCGTATCGTTAAATCAGTAATGCTCCGTGCGACGATCGGTAGATAAATGATCTGTGCTGGCGTTTCCGATATCTTATATCCAGGCGGCACGCTCGGTGAAAATTCATGTATCGTGTGTACGCGCTTGTCGTTGCTGTACGCGCCAGTGGTTACGCTGCATTCTATACGAATAATATTTACGTTAATAATATTTATCGGTACATCCGATTCGTGCCATTTCCGAGGTTGTAATATACGATTCGACGAGAATCCCAACAACGATCCAACGTTGCCCGGTTTACTAAAATTTATTCTATAGACACATTTGATTTCACTCTTTAGCGTATTATGATTAGCGCGAAGCATTATTGGATATTCATCGTGTTCTTCGCCATCAACAATATCGTTGGAATCAACTACGCGTCGATGTCGTAAAATTGCACGTCGGAGATATTCGTTTATAGCGTGTAATTCGTACGATCCCTCGGGAATCGTAATTTCCTTATCGTCGTTATCAAAATAAAGTTTATTATTCCAAGAATTCACGTTCGATATCGTATGATAAGTTTCAAAGTCCGTTAAACCAAGCTCGTAATCGCCATCGTTTAAATCTATAGCCGGAAAGTAGCTTACAGCAAGAGCGCTACTCTTGCCGGTCAACGTAAGCGTGAGTGACATGCTGGAAAACTGTCAAACGAATACTGAGTCGCGACGGAGAATTGTCAGGCTTTAAATTCATATCGATCATCGACCGTTTGAAGAAATCGAAGACACAATTGTCCACAAATACTTTGATTATAATTTCAATAGGCCGTGTGATTGTATTCTATATTTGCAACATTCTGTCCAAAATATCGCACTAATTCCTTGGGTGGTCGAAGATTTCCAAAACTATCGAAATATACTACACGATCTCCCCTCTTTGCATACGCAACCCAATGAGTACCGGAACCATCAACGTCATCCAAATTGACGATACCGCTCTCATTTCGCCGTATACCGTTTATCGGTAAATTATTGCGCATGAAAACGCCTCTAAAAAATTTTATACGCATACGTCTTGCAAGTTGTTCCAATTGTATATTGATCGTTACACCGGCAGGCATTTTTATTTTGACGTTTTTTTTTTTTCTTGGCCGCTGTTGAGAACCCTCGTCCGCGCTTGTATGGAGCGAGATAAAGTCCGTGACCTTCCATGGCGCGATTATGACGTTGCATTTCTTCGAACTGACGTTGCACCACCTTGCTATCGTTCACAGCCTTCGCGATTCCCGCTGCTCCGCCAGCCAATGAACCGAGAACTCCCAATAATGGTAAAATTGGTAAAATACCACCGCGCTTCGCTATTGGAAGTATTCGTTTTTTCACAGTTTTTTTCTTCGTCGATGATTTTTTTGTCTTCATTCCCATACCGAATTTTGTCTTTGCTTTCATAGCCGCCCAAACAGCTGTAGCGGCTGCTCTTTCGCCAAGAGTCGAATCTCTCGCGGTAATACGTGTTCGCGCCTTCGTGGCGAGTATATTATCCGCAACGTGTCGTTGACCGAGATCGTTGCTTCCAGAATAAGCTATGTCGTGCTCGCGACACGCGGCATCCAATGGATTGATACCCCGATCGCCTCTAGCCAATCGCGTTTCTAAATGAGTTCCCGGTCCACAAAACTGATAGCCTGGAATATGTAATTCGATAGGAAGTGCGTTTATCGCACGATTTAACAAACCACCACCTCTTATAATTTTTGCTGGCATTTGCCGCAATCTTTTATTAACGGTGTTGGACCGTCGAAATGTGTTTGTTGCCACGGCAAATTATAATGTCGTGTGCATCGACGATACTGTTGAACCTCTGAGTCAGCTTTTATATGTTCGGGAAGCTTGTCCCACAATTGTTCCACGTAGCTACCAAAGTCTCGCAGTAAAACAATCTTGGTGATAATCTGTAACTGCTCGGTGGTAAGCTCGAGAATATCGCTGTCAACCGATAGAAGAAGAAACATTTTTGAGACTGAGCGGTTTCGATTCGGTGCGCCTCTATAAATAGGGCCCCGATGACTCATTTTCCAAAATCTGATTTGAGATTCGCGAGAGCAAATATGCGGTTCGCGCGACAAGCGACGATAATCAAAGTGATAAATTTTGACGATAAAACACGAGTAATGTCCGAGAAAGAAATACGCAAGCATGGAAACATGCTGCTGACTACTATACGCGGTATCATTTGCGGTCCTTCGAATTGCGGTAAGACTAACGTGTTGATAAGTTTGATAGAAAGTCCACACGGTGTACATTTCGAGAATGTGTACGTATACTCGAAATCACTTCAACAACCGAAATATCGATACTTGGAAAATTTGCTCTTATCGATCGATGAAATTGGTTATTTTACATTCTCTAATAATAGTGACGTTATTCCACCGAGCGAGGCGCTTCCGAATTCCATTTTTATCTTTGACGACGTGGCATGCGATAAGCAAGATACGATAAGAGAGTACTTTGCAATGGGTCGACACTCGAGCGTCGACTGTTTCTATCTTTGTCAAACGTATGCCAAGATACCCAAGCATCTTATACGGGACAATGCAAATTTACTGATTTTATTTAAACAAGGTGGTACAAACTTGAAACATGTATACAACGATCATGTAAATACTGACATGTCTTACGACGATTTTCGCGCATTCTGTCAGAAATGTTGGCAACACGAGTATGGATTTGTAGTGATCGATAAAGACAGTTTACAGACTAATGGACGATATCGAAAAGGATTTAACGATTTTGCAATACCGTAAAGTGGTTAGTCGCTATCGATACATCGATCGAGCAACGTCTAAAAATTTTCGTCCGAGCGCAACATGACGACGACGATTGACAGTGACGATCGTGAGAAGATTGCGAGAGAGATTGTAAAAACGAGCGAATCGACCCGCAAAAAATATCGTTCTTTAAAAACCGGTCAAATGGAGGAAGACGTCGCATTGGAGAGGCACTTTAAACCTATTATCGAACCTCTAAAACAACTTGTCGAAAATACAATCAATGTGGAATCTAATGAAGCAGAAATCGAACCCTCGAGTATGCTCGAAGACAAGCATCTGAAAAAAGAGTCTGGAACAAAGCGAACAAGGTCAAATATATCATTGAACGATTCGCTAATAACTTCTACTCCAAATCAATCAAAACGTAAGCGAATGAAACAATTATCGAATGTGGTTACTTCTACTCCGATAAAAGATGTACAATCGAGTCAAATATTGTACGAAAGATCGTCTCCGTATGTGGAAGAAATTTTCGAAACCATGCCTGAAACGCTTGTGACGTCGGTTCAACATCAATTACAAACGTCCGAGGGTCAAAATACATTGCGCGCACACCTGGGTCCACTAGGGCAAAAATATGTGGGAGCTATTTTGAGTCAAGATAAAAATAACAGTATGGATTATGTTTACGGTGTTAAATTTCGCAACGAAGGAATGATGCTTGGTGATAAAATTTTTGATGTGGATAAAGATGACAATATAATTATCAATGGAATAAGATATGTGGGAACACCAGGTCTCTACGAATTGATTTTCAAGAGAATACCCGACGGTGACGTACAATATACAATGACGATGATAAAATTAAATACAAAAATATATTACTGGCGACAAATGCGCATAGACGTGGCAATGATATGCGTAATCCATTGTTAAGTAACAAGGGATACAAGTATAAATATATAATAGCGCCATTAATCTCTATTAAAAATATAATAGCGTCTGGAAAAAAAGCTGGAAGAGGTATAAACATACCGCGCGCTATGACGTTAAACGATAATAAGATCGATTATGTGCATTGGAATGATCCCAACGAGTTGGTAGATCGCTTGCGATTGCTGGAAGCTTCGCGTCAAGCCGGCAACAATGCCCACGACAATGAAATATTATCAATTATCGAGGAACTTTACGAAGCTGGCCTTATTATAAATTAATCTATGCATCGGCGAAACGAGTCAGTCTGTCATTATTGTTTGTATCGAAATGTCGATTAATAAATTTGGATTATCGTTGGGAACACCGAACAACTCATACTATCAATGGAATGGATTACTAAGAAATTACGTGCGCGATAACGCTCTGTGTCAGACAGCCTCCGGCTTTGACGCAAGGTCGCGCAAGATACAACGCGTAGCGCAACCGGAAGATGATACTGATGCCGCAAACAAACAGTACGTGGAAATACGTGTCAAGCTTTTGGAGGACAGACAGGAAGAACTTGAGAAAAAAATAATCACGCTCGAGACGAATGTGCAAACGCTGCAAATAATGATGGATGAGATGCAGAAAATGCTTCGGTATGCAACTCACGCGCAGACTACATCTAATTCAGCGCAGGAGAAGAAAGATATATAAAGAATATACGTGGAGGAATTATCTCATTATTGCAAATTATGCCTCGATCAAATATGTCGCAAAAGACCTCTGAAAAACAGCTGCTCGTGGAAGAATTGCATGCTCCAGCGAGAAAAAATTTCCCGCGTAGACGTGTCATAGTACACGGATACGACGATCTGTGGCAGGCGGACGTGGTCGAGATGCGTCCATATGCACGATTCAACAAAGGCTACAACTACATACTCACAGTTATCGATGTGTTGAGCAAGTATGCGTGGGCTGTACCGCTCAAGAGTAAGAGTGGAAACGAGATGTCGGATACGATCGCAAAGATAATTCGAGACGATGGAAGATGCCCGAAAAATTTTCAAACCGACAGAGGAAAAGAATTTTACAACGCAAATGTACAGAAACTCGTGAAGAAGCATAGCATAAATCATTATTCGACGTACTCTGTCATGAAAGCCTCGGTCGTGGAACGATTCAACCGAACGTTAAAGAACAATATGTGGAAAATGTTTACGCTTAGATCTAAATTACACGAAGTATATACTATTCGCGAGACAAAAATTGCTCTAAGTCCGTACGATGATAAGCGGTATATCGTACCCGAAACCACCGACACGCTACCGTGGGGACATTACAAAATACCGTTGTAAATAAAAAGCATGTATATTGATTGTAAATAAAAATTATGTTTATTTATTGTACATTAAGATTATATGTATATTTATTGTAAATTATATGTATATTTTATAAAGTGTACAATATTGTTTATATTTATAATATATTATTTTTATCTATCCAAGAGTTGTGTGTCGCATCAAATCCCAGCCATTTCACATAAACCTTGTCACCCTTTTTGCGTATCACCTTTCCACGAGATGTACGTCGGGATTAGCAACGCGTTGTAACTCGTATTCGTAAAATCCGCCGGCGATGGGATTTCCGCGCGAATCTTTGAGTACATAGGTCACGGGATTAGTTTTCTGCACTTTAACGATCTTAAACACTTCGGTCGACCAATTTGGCGTGTAACCTTTCTTAAAGATGGTCTTGACTTTACTCACGCGTACCGGATCGCCTACTTTGAATTTTGCCGGTGCCGCAATCTTTACGTTGCTGTATACCGTATTTAAAAGTTTATCGGCGATCGCGGGGGTAACATCGATAGGTCTCATACCGATAGTGCGATGTTTTCGCGCATTGTACTCTCCAACGAGCTGGGACAACGCGGCGATCCACTTGTAATTTCCATTAAGCGTAAACATTTTCCACATATTGTTCTTTAACGTTCGGTTGAATCGTTCCACGACCGAGGCTTTCATGACAGAGTACGTCGAATAATGATTAATGCTATGCTTCTTCACGAGTTTCTGTACATTTGCGTTGTAAAATTCTTTTCCTCTGTCGGTTTGAAAATTTTTCGGGCATCTTCCATCGTCTCGAATTATCTTTGCGATCGTATCCGACATCTCGTTTCCACTCTTACTCTTGAGCGGTACAGCCCACGCATACTTGCTCAACACATCGATAACTGTGAGTATGTAGTTGTAGCCTTTGTTGAATCGTGCATATGGACGCATCTCGACCACGTCCGCCTGCCACAGATCGTCGTATCCGTGTACTATGACACGTCTACGCGGGAAATTTTTTCTCGCTGGAGCATGCAATTCTTCCACGAGCAGCTGTTTTTCAGAGGTCTTTTGCGACATATTTGATCGAGGCATAATTTGCAATAATGAGATAATTCCTCCACGTATATTCTTTATATATCTTTCTTCTCCTGCGCTGAATTAGATGTAGTCTGCGCGTGAGTTGCATACCGAAGCATTTTCTGCATCTCATCCATCATTATTTGCAGCGTTTGCACATTCGTCTCGAGCGTGATTATTTTTTTCTCAAGTTCTTCCTGTCTGTCCTCCAAAAGCTTGACACGTATTTCCACGTACTGTTTGTTTGCGGCATCAGTATCATCTTCCGGTTGCGCTACGCGTTGTATCTTGCGCGACCTTGCGTCAAAGCCGGAGGCTGTCTGACACAGAGCGTTATCGCGCACGTAATTTCTTAGTAATCCATTCCATTGATAGTATGAGTTGTTCGGTGTTCCCAACGATAATCCAAATTTATTAATCGACATTTCGATACAAACAATAATGACAGACTGACTCGTTTCGCCGATGCATAGATTAATTTATAATAAGGCCAGCTTCGTAAAGTTCCTCGATAATTGATAATATTTCATTGTCGTGGGCATTGTTGCCGGCTTGACGCGAAGCTTCCAGCAATCGCAAGCGATCTACCAACTCGTTGGGATCATTCCAATGCACATAATCGATCTTATTATCGTTTAACGTCATAGCGCGCGGTATGTTTATACCTCTTCCAGCTTTTTTTCCAGACGCTATTATATTTTTAATAGAGATTAATGGCGCTATTATATATTTATACTTGTATCCCTTGTTACTTAACAATGGATTACGCATATCATTGCCACGTCTATGCGCATTTGTCGCCAGTAATATATTTTTGTATTTAATTTTATCATCGTCATTGTATATTGTACGTCACCGTCGGGTATTCTCTTGAAAATCAATTCGTAGAGACCTGGTGTTCCCACATATCTTATTCCATTGATAATTATATTGTCATCTTTATCCACATCAAAAATTTTATCACCAAGCATCATTCCTTCGTTGCGAAATTTAACACCGTAAACATAATCCATACTGTTATTTTTATCTTGACTCAAAATAGCTCCCACATATTTTTGCCCTAGTGGACCCAGGTGTGCGCGCAATGTATTTTGACCCTCGGACGTTTGTAATTGATGTTGAACCGCGTCACAAGCGTTTCAGGCATGGTTTCGAAAATTTCTTCCACATACGGAGACGATCTTTCGTACAATATTTGACTCGATTGTACATCTTTTATCGGAGTAGAAGTAACCACATTCGATAATTGTTTCATTCGCTTACGTTTTGATTGATTTGGAGTAGAAGTTATTAGCGAATCGTTCAATGATATATTTGACCTTGTTCGCTTTGTTCCAGACTCTTTTTTCAGATGCTTGTCTTCGAGCATACTCGAGGGTTCGATTTCTGCTTCATTAGATTCCACATTGATTGTATTTTCGACAAGTTGTTTTAGAGGTTCGATAATAGGTTTAAAGTGCCTCTCCAATGCGACGTCTTCCTCCATTTGACCGGTTTTTAAAGAACGATATTTTTTGCGGGTCGATTCGCTCGTTTTTACAATCTCTCTCGCAATCTTCTCACGATCGTCACTGTCAATCGTCGTCGTCATGTTGCGCTCGGACGAAAATTTTTAGACGTTGCTCGATCGATGTATCGATAGCGACTAACCACTTTACGGTATTGCAAAATCGTTAAATCCTTTTCGATATCGTCCATTAGTCTGTAAACTGTCTTTATCGATCACTACAAATCCATACTCGTGTTGCCAACATTTCTGACAGAATGCGCGAAAATCGTCGTAAGACATGTCAGTATTTACATGATCGTTGTATACATGTTTCAAGTTTGTACCACCTTGTTTAAATAAAATCAGTAAATTTGCATTGTCCCGTATAAGATGCTTGGGTATCTTGGCATACGTTTGACAAAGATAGAAACAGTCGACGCTCGAGTGTCGACCCATTGCAAAGTACTCTCTTATCGTATCTTGCTTATCGCATGCCACGTCGTCAAAGATAAAAATGGAATTCGGAAGCGCCTCGCTCGGTGGAATAACGTCACTATTATTAGAGAATGTAAAATAACCAATTTCATCGATCGATAAGAGCAAATTTTCCAAGTATCGATATTTCGGTTGTTGAAGTGATTTCGAGTATACGTACACATTCTCGAAATGTACACCGTGTGGACTTTCTATCAAACTTATCAACACGTTAGTCTTACCGCAATTCGAAGGACCGCAAATGATACCGCGTATAGTAGTCAGCAGCATGTTTCCATGCTTGCGTATTTCTTTCTCGGACATTACTCGTGTTTTATCGTCAAAATTTATCACTTTGATTATCGTCGCTTGTCGCGCGAACCGCATATTTGCTCTCGCGAATCTCAAATCAGATTTTGGAAAATGAGTCATCGGGGCCCTATTTATAGAGGCGCACCGAATCGAAACCGCTCAGTCTCAAAAATGTTTCTTCTTCTATCGGTTGACAGCGATATTCTCGAGCTTACCACCGAGCAGTTACAGATTATCACCAAGATTGTTTTACTGCGAGACTTTGGTAGCTACGTGGAACAATTGTGGGACAAGCTTCCCGAACATATAAAAGCTGACTCAGAGGTTCAACAGTATCGTCGATGCACACGACATTATAATTTGCCGTGGCAACAAACACATTTCGACGGTCCAACACCGTTAATAAAAGATTGCGGCAAATGCCAGCAAAAATTATAAGAGGTGGTGGTTTGTTAAATCGTGCGATAAACGCACTTCCTATCGAATTACATATTCCAGGCTATCAGTTTTGTGGACCGGGAACTCATTTAGAAACGCGATTGGCTAGAGGCGATCGGGGTATCAATCCATTGGATGCCGCGTGTCGCGAGCACGACATAGCTTATTCTGGAAGCAACGATCTCGGTCAACGACACGTTGCGGATAATATACTCGCCACGAAGGCGCGAACACGTATTACCGCGAGAGATTCGACTCTTGGCGAAAGAGCAGCCGCTACAGCTGTTTGGGCGGCTATGAAAGCAAAGACAAAATTCGGTATGGGAATGAAGACAAAAAAATCATCGACGAAGAAAAAAACTGTGAAAAAACGAATACTTCCAATAGCGAAGCGCGGTGGTATTTTACCAATTTTACCATTATTGGGAGTTCTCGGTTCATTGGCTGGCGGAGCAGCGGGAATCGCGAAGGCTGTGAACGATAGCAAGGTGGTGCAACGTCAGTTCGAAGAAATGCAACGTCATAATCGCGCCATGGAAGGTCACGGACTTTATCTCGCTCCATACAAGCGCGGACGAGGGTTCTCAACAGCGGCCAAGAAAAAAAAAACGTCAAAATAAAAATGCCTGCCGGTGTAACGACCAATATACAATTGGAACAACTTGCAAGACGTATGCGTATACAATTTTTTAGAGGCGTTTTCATGCGCAATAATTTACCGATAAACGGTATACGGCGAAATGAGAGCGGTATCGTCAATTTGGATGACGTTGATGGTTCCGGTACTCATTGGGTTGCGTATGCAAAGAGGGGAGATCGTGTAGTATATTTCGATAGTTTTGGAAATCTTCGACCACCCAAGGAATTAGTGCGATATTTTGGACAGAATGTTGCAAATATAGAATACAATCACACGGCCTATCAAAATTATAATCAAAGTATTTGTGGACAATTGTGTCTTCGATTTCTTCAAACGATCGATGATCGATATGAATTTAAAGCCTGACAATTCTCCGTCGCGACTCAGTATTCGTTTGACAGTTTTCCAGCATGTCACTCACGCTTACGTTGACCGGCAAGAGTAGCGCTCTTGCTGTAAGCTACTTTCCGGCTATAGATTTAAACGATGGCGATTACGAGCTTGGTTTAACGGACTTTGAAACTTATCATACGATATCGAACGTGAATTCTTGGAATAATAAACTTTATTTTGATAACGACGATAAGGAAATTACGATTCCCGAGGGATCGTACGAATTACACGCTATAAACGAATATCTCCGACGTGCAATTTTACGACATCGACGCGTAGTTGATTCCAACGATATTGTTGATGGCGAAGAACACGATGAATATCCAATAATGCTTCGCGCTAATCATAATACGCTAAAGAGTGAAATCAAATGTGTCTATAGAATAAATTTTAGTAAACCGGGCAACGTTGGATCGTTGTTGGGATTCTCGTCGAATCGTATATTACAACCTCGGAAATGGCACGAATCGGATGTACCGATAAATATTATTAACGTAAATATTATTCGTATAGAATGCAGCGTAACCACTGGCGCGTACAGCAACGACAAGCGCGTACACACGATACATGAATTTTCACCGAGCGTGCCGCCTGGATATAAGATATCGGAAACGCCAGCACAGATCATTTATCTACCGATCGTCGCACGGAGCATTACTGATTTAACGATACGCATTGTTGATCAAGAAGGACATTTGCTCGATTTTCGTGGAGAGGAAATTACCGTAAGATTGCATATACGGCGGCGGCAAAAATAAAGCGTTTGACAAATGAAATGCTTGTGTTGAACGAAAGCACGGAGCACGCGAGAGACAATATTTTTGCGAGGGACAATATTTTTGCGAGTAGGCGAGTGACTGCGGTATCGGGTGACAATAATCAGATATCTGGTTACGCTAAAAAGAAGCTCAGCGCGTTGAATCGCGAGTTTTTAAAATCATTGGGATTCGTCGTACGAAATACTTGAACGATATGATTGACATCTTGAATATCGGAGGCGAGCCGATCTTTGACGATCGTATCGTCAAGATTGAGACTCATACGTACAATCCATACGCCAACACAACGCTTGAATACAGCGACGAGATACGGATACCGATACAACATCAAGATTTGTACACGTTACCATGTGAAAGTTTTCTATACGTCGAGGGAAAGTTGAGGGTGCGTAAAGTAGCTGAAGGGGGAAGAGTGGTATGGGGAAACAATTGTATCGCGTTTATGCTTGATGAACTTCGATATGAACTCAACGGTGTGGAGATTGACCGCAACAGAAACGTTGGAATAACTTCCACGATTAAAAACTATGTCTCTCTAACAACCGAGAAAGGTAAAATCTTGGAGAATGCTGCGTGGAATATGTCGCATAATGCTGCTGAAGCTTACTTCAATTTTTGCGTGCCGCTAAACATACTACTGGGTTTTTGCGAAGATTATAAGCGAGTTGTGATCAACGCTCGTCACGAATTAATTCTGATACGTTCGCGCAACGACAACAATTGCATATTTGGACATGCTTCGGCTGAAGCTGATATCGAATTATTCAAGATACAATGGCGTATGCCACATGTAATATTGAGCGAGGTCAACAAACTATCCTTGCTACGCGCGTTGGAAAGCGGGCGATACTTGAATATAAGTTTTCGCTCTTGGGATCTATACGAATTTCCTCTATTGCATAATACGACCAACCATTCGTGGACCGTGAAAGACGCTTCTCAGCTGGAGAAGCCGCGATACGTGATCTTTGCGCTGCAGACTGGCAGAAAAAATGCTGTGTCAAAAGATATTACTATATTCGACGACTGCAAATTGACCAACGTTAAACTCTATCTAAACTCGGAATTTTATCCCTACGATGATTTAAATTTAGATTTCGATAAAAATAGATTCGCCCTCTTGTTCGATATGTACTCTCGTTTTCGCAAATCTTATTACGGATGTGATAATGATGATGTGCTATTAAACATTTCAAAATTTTTACATTGCGGTCCTCTCGCGGTTATCGATTGCTTGCGACAAAACGAGTCTGTCAAAAATTCCACCGTGGACGTGAGATTAGAGTTTGAGTGCAAGGAGGATATACCTGCAAATACCACCGCCTATTGTCTCATCTTGCACGATCGCGTTGTCGAATATTGCCCATTGACCAACGTAGTTCGTAAAATTACCTAAATCAGCAAATATCCCCTCCAATGTCAAAAATATATAAAAATTAAGATTTGACGATCGACAGCAGTCATACATCATTCTTGCAGTCGTACGGTAATATTATCGACATGATCGCGCCAACGTTTGTAGATCTGCAAGGATTCATTATCGGGCGAAACTTTGTCGTGAAGGAAGTAGCGATATTGAGAAATGGGCTTGTTCTCTCTCATTACTTTTTTGCAAGTCCCGTACCATGGCGTGCGCTTACAAAATCTGAAAGATGCCAAGCTTCATGGCTAATCGGGCATCACCATGGACTTCAATGGGAGGATGGAAACGTTCCATACAGCTTCGCTAGGCGTTTGATTACGAGAGCTGTGGTGGGTGCGACGGAAGAGGAAGATGGAGCATCTCCTATCGTGTACGTTAAAGGACACGAAAAACGAGAATGGCTGGCCGATATACTTGACGATGATGCGAGAAACGATGTTATTATTGAGACCTTGGATGCGGACTATGAAGATATCAGTTCGTTAAATAAGCTAGATGTTACTAATACTATGCGCTGTGAAAAACATTAAAAAATTGCGCTTTACAAAATGTATTTAAAATATTCAATTGGTGGATGAATCATCATAAAGATTCATCCAAACATTTCTTAGAATAAACTATTGTTAAAATATATTTTATTCTCTTTTATTCTTCCCTTTTCCTCTTTCTTATCCCAGTTTGCGAGTATTAAATTTCAGTACGTGACGTTAGATAGCGGCGTCAGCTAGTTAATTAAAATATAGATGTTACATTTCAGTACATGGACATAGAGTTTAAATATTTGAATTGTGTATAAATAATTGTTTTGTCGTTCAATAGTCGTTCAATAGTCGTTTATAGCCGTTCAATAGCCGTTCGAAAGCTGTTCAAAGCCGTTCAATAGCTGTTCGATAGCCGTTCGAAAGCTGTTCAAAGCCGTTCGATAGTCGTTCAATAGTTGTTCGATAGGCGTTCAAAGCCGTTCGGTAGCCGTTCAAAGCCGTTCGATAGCTGTTCAAAGCTATTCAATAGCCGTTTGATAGCCGTTCAACGGCCGTTCGATAGCCGTTCGATAGTCGTTTACATATTATAATAATATTATATATTATTCATATTTAAAAACTTTAAATAGTTGTCTGTGGAAACATGCTAACTTTTGTTTTCTTATCAAGAGCTGAGAGTAAGCGTTCTTCGTAAGTGATACATCTCCTACTCTAAAATGTTCGAGACAATGTCTATCCCGTTGTGTTTGTCACAAAGTGTCTGACAGCGAGCGTTTAAAAGTCCATTAAGTGTGTTCCAAGGGAAAAATATTCGAAATGCCAATGTTTCACCTTAATCTGGTAAGTAATGTTCAGTGTTTTTGTGTGCAAGATTATGTGTGATATTTATTAATTAATAATTTATTTCAGTTTGTACAAATTGATGTGATCCACCGCCGATACATGCGGTGGATGCGTCAAAATCTGCGTTGGGCGCACGCCAATTTGTGGGGCGATACGCGAGGGGCCCGCGAGTGGGCGATCGTGCACCCTACGCAGTACGAGGACATTTTCTTCTTGCGGCCTCTTTTTGGGCTTGAGCCGTACGAAGAAGAGGAAAATTGGGAGCCGGAGGAAGAGGAGGAGGAAGAGGAGGAGGAAGAGGAAGAGGAGGATTGGGAAGAAGATTGGGAGGAAGAGCTTGCGGCTCCAGGAGGATAATGTAAGCATCTTCTTTTTAAAATTTATATTAGATTTATAAACATTAAATTAATATACTAATAAGATTTCTTTCTGTTTCAGATGGAGCGCCGCATTATTATTATTATCATTATTATCATTATTTTTTCTATTATTATTTTTATATTTTATATATATAGTTTTTTAAACACACACACACACACACACACATATATTTTGTATTACACATAAATTATGAATAAATATTATTATTATTATTATATTTAGAAATGTTTGTTGATTATTTCTGCGCCTCCTTCTCCCACGTCCATGCATGCCTCGCGCTGTCTCTCTCTCTCTCCCGCGAACGTTATCCTTTTCCCACGCCAATGCGGACTCTATCCTTTTCCTTCACGCGTGCATGCCTCGCGCTATCTCTCTCACTCCGCCTAGCGAACGCCGTATCATCCGCGTGCATGCTTCGCGCTATCTCTCTCTCTCCCAAGTGCATCCTTCGCGCTATCCCTCTCCCAAGTGCATGCCTCGCGCTATCTCTCTCTTTCTCCCAAGTGCATGCTTCGCGCTATCCCTCTCTTACACCTACTCGCGCGGGTCCCTCGCCTATCGGTTAGGACGCGGTCCCCTCCCCCTCTCCGCGGACCCTTCGCCAACCGGTTAGGACGTGCGGACTTCTCGCTTATCGGTTAGGACGCGGTCCCTCTCCCCGCGGACCCCTCGCCCACCAGTTAGGACGCGCGGACCGCTCGCCTATCGGTTAGGACGCGATTCGCCCGCGTGACGTCATACCCCCCCCCCCCCGCGTGACGTCACCCCCCCCGTGACGTCACCCCCCTTGCCCTGATTTCCCCCCTCGCCTCTCACCCCCCCTCAGAGCCCCTGGCTTAGAATCCGCATAGTATCACTACTAGCATTCATTAATATTCGTAACCGAATATGACACGCGTCTTTCCAGACCGAAAGCCCCCGGAAAACAACCACCCAACTTCGTTTAACAAAACCCCCTCGTTGTTAGGGAGAACGCCTTGCAGCTAATGTCTCGCCAAGCATCCAGCGCGAACATAACACCGAGCGTCCAACGCGAACGTAACAATATATAAATAAATAAAATTTTACACTTTATAAAATATACATATAATTTTTTATTTACGATAAATATACATAATTTTTATTTATAATAAATGTACATGATTTTTATTTACAACGGTATTTTGTAATGTCCCCACTGTAGCGTGTCGGTAGTTTCGGGTACGATATACCGCTTGTTATCGTACGGACTTAGAGCATTTTTTGTCTCGCGAACAGTATACTTCGTGTAATTTAGATCTTATACAAGACTGCTGACGCGTCATTTTAATCTCTTCGTTCAAACACCGCGTGTAATCGTCGAATGTTATCGTTCTCCCAACGACGTTACTCTTGACGCCTTTCACCTTTTTCGTATCCTTCTTACCATCTACTCGCAACGCGTACGTTTTTGCCCTAAGCCCGACGAATTCAATCATGACCGCGCCATTATTTTCATCCTTTATTAAACCCGGTATCTTTTTATTTGCGAGCGGTATACCGTACACATTGTCCACTGCATAATCGCTGGTATCGAATCTGTCGAGGTTGCGCTTCATATTCTCATACACATTTTCACACTCGATGTGATATATGAGACTGTCGGTGTCGGTGTACATGACTTTACATTTCTCTCGATACATAGGTACCATATAATCGTGATGAAACTCATACAAACATGTCTTGGATATGTCGAGTATACATATACCCACGTAGATTGGTTTATTAAATTTAATTTCGAGATTGCGCAATTCAACAGCGATCAGATTTCCGAAAACACGCTTCGACTGTAAAAATTTGGTTTTGCGATCATCGCCTCTGCGCTATATCTTCCATCCCAATGTGTCACGAGCTTAATATTAATGTGATTGCGCACATTTTCCATCGTTTTACCAAATACCGCATTATTCATTAATTTATATAAATTGTTTTCAAAATCATTTTTCACAAGTGTTCGGAATTGTGTATTGAATTCGATATAACTGCGAAGCCATGGAGATTGTGAAAATTGTAATATCCGATGTATTTTTGTTACGCGAAGTCCGTGTCGCGTGCATTGCTGCAGGTTGCGGTAATGTATTACGTAACGCTTCTTATCACATAAGGTTGCGAGCAGCTTATCCTGCTGCTTACCAGGTAGTATGTCGCGTGTCGGGCAAAACGGTAGGTCAGTTTGCGCATCGTGAACATATTGCGGATACTCGAGATCGACTTCAAGGATGTAGCCTATAGGCGAATCGAGCGCGATCGATGATGTATCAAAATCGGATACGTCGTCGACCCATCGAAAATCTGCATAGAACAAAAGTTGACACATTGCCCATCCGTACAAATTATTTACGTCAAAGTACATGAGATATGATGAAGGTTTTGATGGATCGTACGACTGCATGTACTTGTTATTAGCATGTGCGTATCTGTTGGAACATTGACTCAAACCACCGCGTATTCCGCGTTTGATAAACATAACCATGTCGATATCCGTAAGCAATTCGAATGTAATATTCGTATGCTTCAACATGGCGTCCCATATGTATTCGGGAAGAGTATAGTAATACGCGGGGTCGAGCCCATAACTTTTAATACAACTTTCGCGAAAATTTTCAAAAATATCTGCTAATAACAAGACATCAATTTTGAGATACAAGTCGCTATATTCGCCCAGCGTTCGAATGGAGAACCGCTTCCAGACGTTCTCGGCGTGCGCGTAATCGCTCTCGAATATTGTGTCACCGGTCAAGGAACTGTAAAATGATTCGCGCGGTGGTAAACACGTATCATGCAACCTGTCGACGCAGTCAATATATTCGTATGGAAAGACGCCCTTCCGTGTTAATAAATTGAAATTGTCATTCGGTAAATTTTGAAATTCAGATTTTAAAATTGCGAGTTTATCTTTATTCAAGAATGATGCTAATTTGTCGGGACTGGTTGTAAGAAATTTATACGAATCGATAAAACGCAATTTAATATGATTTTTCGATTTCTCTTCTGCAAGTTTAACATTTTTCGTAAATGATATATATTTTTCTTTTGTTATTGGAAGTATTTCAATTTCCCCTTCGAACGCTGTAGCTGATTCCTTTTAATAAAATGCGCGTCGTAACCGGATAAATTATGAAAAACTATGAGAATGCAAAAAGAATCTTTATAATTTAGATCACAATTTAAATGCGTGGGATCTCTGTACCGTCCGGTCAGATGGCAATGATCGCGTACGCCTGTATCTTGGACGAATGGTTTCTCGCATATATGACAATGCGTCGCGCTATGAATTTTTTCACATTCATCAGGTGTTAAATTTACCATGGGGACATTAGCTGATAAAATAGTTTTTACACGTTGCACTAAATTTTTTAGTTCTTCGGTGAACCATGATATACAATCTGTATTGCGACGAGAATGATACGCGGATAATGAATCGTCGTACGAACAATGTACATAATAAGCAATACTAAATACTTTATGATGTTGGAAATTTCTTTCTTCCTCCGTCTTCTCCAAAACGCACTCCAAGTCGGCGTACAACAAATGGAAGCCGCTCTTTCCGATTATAGTTGTTGAATGTGAGCCACTTGTCCTTATCGCTCGGTAATCGAATAACGCAGTCATTCATCTCTCGACAGTCCACCATATGTGACTACAACATGTCTTCTGATTCAAAGTAGTACAAACATCTGTAAAGAAAATAATTTTTTATTTTTTTGTTCAAAGATTTCTACAATGTATTTTAGTAAATATATACGTACCGATCGCAGATATATTTTTGGCCATTATGTTTGCTCAATTGCGAGCTCACGACCCTGGATAGATTCTTGATCCACGCGTAATGTCCAACGTTGTTGTCTTCCACGTATAGCAAGTTGACATGTTTATTTTTCTTTAGCTCGCTCAGACGTATCGGGACAATATTCTCTTTCTCGATACTATATAGATACATTTATAGAGATATCGTTGGCAAGTTCGAATTTTTTTATTTGATTCATAGTCACTGGAAACTCAATGTTTTGGAGATTCAGTACTGTTGTATAATGTGGATACGAAGATTCCCGATCCACTTTCAATTTAGCTGGATGCAGAACTGCGACCACAGACCACGCAAAACACGCATTGTCTTTAGATTACACGTTAATCACCGCTCTCTTCATCATTATCGCCCGCGGTAATTTTATGTGACATCCCACGCGCATAGGATTATATTTATTTATATTCACAATTAAATCGAGTATTTGCGATAATGTCCACCGCTATCGCGTTCCTGAAATTCTTCGAGCGATGCTAGAGTGGATTCGACAACGCGTCGCTCGTACCATTCGCGTAAATCGGTTGTGCGAAAGAGTTCATAGTTTCTCATGTTGATACATTTATTCGCGCGTTTATTACCCGTCACGAATTCACCATTGAACACAGTATTCACTTTCACATTAAAGTGCTTTTTCATCACGTTTTGCACGTGTTCGAGCACAATTTCTTTGGCATCTTCGAGAAATTGACGAGGTTCGATGTGATTATGATTTATAACCGCACCAGTCAATATGCGACTCTCGAACGCCGTATCGGTCTCCCGCCAAATCAATTCATGTTGCCGTGTGCTGCATCCTGCACCCGTATGTATAAAAGAGAAGCCTTCACTTGCGCACAGTACAATTGGACACGTTGCAATTGCACACTATGCTATTAGACACATTTCATTTGCGCACCGTTCAATTGGACACCGTTGCTTTTGGACACAACACATATTTTTGTATAATTTGGAATACATATACACGCATGTATGCATGTATAATTTTGAATTTTTTTGATATTTATTATTAACTTCATTTGGAAAATAAACGTTTGTTACAGTTCGTTTACACACAGTTCGTTTACACACAGTTTGTTTGTACACAGTTCTTTTGCGCACATTTCTTTCGCGCACATTTCTTTTGCGCACATTTCTTTTGCGCACAGTTCTTTTGCGCACGGTTCTTTTACGCACATTTCTTTTGCGCACATTTCTTTTGCGCACATTTCTTTTGCGCACAGTTCTTTTGCGCACAGTTTATTTGCACACAGTTCGTTTACGCACAATTCATTTGCGCACAGTTCGTTTACGCACAGTTCGTTTGCACACTTTCCCATCCACACAACAATTATAGGGATCTCGTGTCGCGTTGTAAAGTATATGCGTGGACACAGTGGGTTCCGCCCCCCCCCCCCCCACCTACGGGGGGCTCCACTTCCGGAAGATGTAACCTAACCCAAACCTATTTCTGATTTAAAACTAAAATATATGTGCGCAAACGAACTGTGCGCAAAAGAAATGTGCGCAAAAGAAATGTGCGCAAAAGAAATGTGCGCAAAAGAACTGTGCGCAAAAGAACTGTGTGCAAACGAACTGTGTGTAAACGAACTGTAACAAACGTCTATTTACCAAATGGAGTTAATAATTAATGTCAAAAAATTTCAAAATTATACATGAATGTGTATGTGTTCCAAATAATACAAAAACATGTGTTGTGTCCAAAAACCACGTGTCTAATTGAACGGTGCGCAAATGAAATGTGTCCAAACGAATTGTGCGCAAGTGAAATATGTCCAATCGAACGGTGCGCAACTTTATGTGTCTAATATCACAGTGTGCAATTGCAACGTGTCCAATTGTACTGTGCGCAAGTGAGCCTCTCCCTGTATAAAAGCTTGCGTAACGAGTTCTTCAATCCCTCGAGTCGTGCGATTCGGGCAATCAGCGATTGTCGAATCCCGATCGATAATCGTGGACGTTTGATTCGACTTTGTTCATTAAGTACTTTTTGAGTTATTTTATATTTTAATCTGACATATTTTGATATAAAAAGTAAAATATCTCGTAAAATATTTAGTTTTCGATAATCTTACCGTAATACTTTTATGTACGGAATAATGAGACAAATCAATTAGTGTACAAAAAAACAAATAATTGTTTTTAAGAAAAAGTATGTAATTATTTACAATGTATTTTTTTAAACAATTATTTGTTTTTTTGTACACTAATTGATTTGTCTCATTATTCCGTACATAAAAGTATTACGGTAAGATTATCGAAAACTAAATATTTTACGAGATATTTTATTTTTTATATCAAAATATGTCAGATTAAAATATAAAATAACTCAAAAAGTACTTAATAAAAAGATACTTTATTATAGTGTTTTGGAAAGCTCTCGAGATAAGCTACAAGAATATGCAATAAAAATGAGGGTTCCATTTAAGAAAACATCGATTACATTGACTTGGCCTTGAAAAGGTCACTCAACGTCAAGTCCATATTTTCATCATGTGTCTCCCTCTGAACCCTACAACTTTTGTATAAAACATTTTTTTCCATCTTGCTTACTTTACGAGATATTTGCGTGTATTGATTAAAATGACACCCTGTATATATACAGGGTGTCCTAGACCACCCGTACACCCCTTTTCTTTCAAAAACTAAGCATTTTAGAGAAAAACGTTTTGAACAAAAATTGTATGGTTTTGAGGGGAACATAAGATGGTCATTGGTTTGACCTTGGATGGCATCGTTAAGGTCACGTGAAGGTCACCTTCAATTTTTTAGATGGAACTGCCTACTTTTTATTGCATATTCTTGTAGCTTATCTCGAGAGCTTTTCAAAACACTATAATAAAGTATTTTTTCATTAAGTACTTTTTGAGTTATTTTATATTTTAATCTGACATATTTTGATATAAAAATTAAAATATGTCGTAAAATATTTAGTTTTCGATAATCTTACCGTAATACTTTTATGTTCAGAATAATGGGACAAATCAATTAGATGATTAACCATAATAATGGGACAAATCAATATAGATGATTAACCATAACCCAGATAACAAAATACTTCCACGGTACTGGTACAGTGAGCGAACGTCGTATTCTGCGTATCAGTACCGTAGCTATCACGTACGTGCATATCCAGGCGTACGTTACCAATACACCGTACTGATACGCGGTACCGCTATTGTAGTGCCACGGTGCGCTTGATATAGAGTTAATGATCGTACGCTATACTCTCATAGTACCAGTAAAGTACCAGAACGAGAATGCATTTTCGTACCGGCTTCTTTCCCCTTTTTTCCTCATCACGCTCCTTTTCTTTTTATTATTAAAGGTTATATATCAAAATTATTTTAATTGTGATTAAATTATAAAGAATTTATTCATTAAAACATTTCAGTACATATATATAATATAATAGTACATATATATAACAGTAAAACAAGTAGAGTTGTGCAAATTAGAAACTTGCACATTGCTTCCTCATCATTTTATCTTACAAAGCTTAAGCTGCTTTAAGCATGCGGATTTTTCAATTTTTGCTTCCTCATAGAGGAAGCTTTGTAAGCGAAATAAAAATTAAAATGAATTCTTTCACCGATCCTCACTAAATTCAATATCAAACATCCTTTAATAATACTCTACTCATGTAAAAAAATTTAATCCGATATCTCAAATTTTTTGAAAGTTACAGCGTGTACAGACATTTCTCAAAAAATTCAAAATTTTATAAAATATGGACCCTTTCACCGATACTCACCAAATTCAGTACCAACCATCCTTTAATAATACTCTATTCATGTAAAACAATTTAATCCGATATCTCAAATTTTCTAAAAGTTACAGCGTGTACAGACATTTCTTAAAAAATTCAAAATTTTATAAAAAATAAACCCTTTCACCGATACTCACCAAATTCAGTAGCAACCATTCTTTAATAATACTTTACCCATGTAAAAAAATTTAACCTGATATCTCAAAATTTGCGAAAGTTACAATGTATACAGACATTTCTCAAAAAATTAAAAATTTTATAAAAAATGAACCTTTTCATCGATTCTCACCAAATTCAATACCAACTATCTTTGAATGATACTCTATCCATGTAAAAAAATTTTAACCCGATATCTCAAAAATTGCGGAAGTTAGAGGTTGTACAATATATTGCGTACATACATACATACATACATACACACACGCATACACACATACACACACACATACATACATACAGACATTTTTTAGGAATATGATTTTTCGACATTTTGGAACATTCTAAACACATCGGCATAGAAAACTCGAAAAAAAATTTTGTCACGAAAACAAAGCTTCCTCTATGAGGAAGCAATAACATCAAAGTTATAATGTCCCACTCAGCAATGTAATTGTAAAGTAACATTATGCCTTGTACATAACATTTACATGTTCAGTAGGAAATTATAATCTATTTGATTTAGTATCTATTTGATATTATGTTATTACTGTCACTTTGTGTTTGGAATGTATTGTTATAGCCCAAAACGGCTATAACCAAATTATAATAGTATAATTATTAATTATTAAATATTATTTAACGTCTTCCGACTATAACTCGAAGTCGAGGAAGACGTATAAAGTTACGAGCGCAATCGCTGACAAAGCAAGCCACGCGCGGAGGCCACGCGTTCGCGAGACTCGAAGACCGATACGCCGGAAATGCAAGCAAAGAATATACGTAGCTTGCATCCGGGGTTTTTCCACCCAAAATCGAGCGACACGACCACCTATGGTCCTGTCGCTAAGCGATCCCCTCCAAAAAACTAATCGAACAGGAGGTGATAAAACTACCCACCTCGAACGAGCGCTAGGCAGTCCTAATCATAAAATCACACGAAGCAGATAAAATTATAAAACTATACCGTACCGTCGAACTTAATAAAAATAACTACGAGACAGACAATTGTGATCGTTTAATAATAACGGACGTCCCAGCTGATCTCGCGACGGCAGCCGCGATATCAGGCACGCGAAGCAACTCTATACCGCGATAAGCCGAGTTGAGGTGCGAGAAAGAAAAGAAGATTTAAAGCTAATGTATCTGAATAAACAACTTTTATTCTAACACGACTACATATTTAATGAAAACGGTGAGAAGACCCTGTGCGACCCTGAGCTCCTAAGTTCCAATTGGCCAACGATCCCAACAAAATCTCTGTACCTCCACGGAGGCACAACAAAATTGGTGGCAGCGGTGGGATGTGCCAAAGGATCGCCAGCCAACTCGCCGAATAAAGACCTGTAAAAAACCAAAAAAGTAAATAACAGGCACGTCAGCAAACAAGTTAAAGCCGACGGACACAAGCAGAAGCAACACATACGGACGACACAAGCAGTACGAGAATCACGGCCAAGCAGCTGAAACCCGAGTAGGACCGCCAGCGTCCAAGGACCAACGCCGACCTACGACATCTCTAAAGACAACGCATCGCCGCCGGGCAACGACCGCCGTACGACGAGCATCAGGCCGCCAGCCTTATCAGCCGCCGAGCGAGAGATTGCAGCATCAGCAACCTACTGATCTAGTGAGCGAACATGCGAGCCGTCTTATTACTGTAAGTCCGTAATATATTTGTAATTGCGTGAATGTCGGAAGGTTCAAACGTACCGAAGCCGATAGCGAACCGATCGTGGTTATTAAGCGAACCAGCGCGACAAGCGATTAGCTTAAGTCTAACACCGCGAAAAAATTTTGATAACGCGCGAAGAAATTTAGAAACTCAATACTCGAGCGAAAGCGAGCCCGAGTTACCGGAGAACGTCATCAACGAACGCGAATTTCCGTTCAATAGTTTCGACGAAAGCCTATTTCCGTGTGATACGACTGACCTCACTGACCACACTCAACGCGAGACTAGACGTACGCGACCGTATATTAGCAGAACTCCAAGTAGAGTATCTTTACGACGCGAATTTTCACTAACCTCCTACGAGAGCGATCTGTTTGACCCGGAAGAAATTTACCGCCAACAAGAAAATAATATGGCCGAATCGCGAAATCCGCACGAACATACTCACGCAAATCTGCCGCGAGGCGCGGTAGACGAAGAAATAGACAATATGCGACGAAATAAATACGAATCAAGCAATTCGCGAGAGATTCGAAATTCGACTTCGCAATGTTTTAAATGTGGAAAAAACGGACATTACGGACGCGATTGTCGAAGTAATCGATACGCGCTTCCTAAACCGGAAAAATCCTCGCGGATAAATGCAATAAATAAATATTGCAAACATTGTAAGAAATCCGGACACACCCGCGACGAATGCTGGAATTTGAACGGTAACCAGAAAAAACGCGAAGAAAATACACACGACCGAAAGAATCCGCAACAACAAAAGCGAGATTCCGAGTCCGACGGTAACAGTAGCGAAGATGATAAAAGCGAATCTAAAAAGAAACAACCGCGACCTGCGTCCGAATATCACGTTACGCATATTAAAGATACGCCGAGCACACAGAAGAAGACGGATTTATTGTTAATAACACTACCCATGCGACAAGCAAAGGATGAAAAATTACGGATGTTGTGCGATTCCGGATCAACCATCTCGCTAATAAAATTAAAACAATTAAAGGACGATACCCTCATATATGAGGATAAAATCGCGCTCACAGGCATAACCGGGCATAAGGTACACACCATCGGAAAAATGTACGCTACAATTAAAGTAGATGGACATAAAATAAAACATGCATTTTACGTTGTAAGAGACGACATTCCGATCGAATATGAAGGAATTCTAGGGATTGATTTCCTCCGACAACACTCAGTATCCTGCGACTACAAACAAAATCAACTAAAAATAGGAGACGCCGTGCTCAAATTCCATTCATTTAACAAAACCATTCTAAAACCGTGCAGCGAAACCATCGTAAAAGCGACAACGAATCAAAATCGGATAGGGGTAGTACGAGCAGAAGAAACAGCCCCAGGAGTCTATATCGGAAATTGTCTAGTAGAACCTAAAGATCACGCATGCCCCGTTAGTGTAATGAATACGACCGATACAGAAGTCGAGATACAAACGCCACATGTTGTTATCGAAGATGTAGAATACGACCGAGAATCCGAAGTACACACTATACAAACGAGAACAAATTCTAAACCTACTCCCTCACGATACTCGCAAATTTGACAACTACTACGAACACAGCATTTAAATTCAGAAGAAAAACAGGCACTCTTACGGATATGCGAAGAATATTACGATACATTTCAGTTGGACGGAGAACCACTGACGTGCACCACGACGGTAGAGCACGAGATAAACACGCGCGCCGATACCTCACCGGTAAACACGAGACCGTATCGCCTTCCGGAAAGGCATAAGACGGAAGTAAATAAACAAGTGCAAGAAATGTTAAAAAACGGCATATTTCGAACAAGCGCGAGTCAATGGAACGCACCCCTATTAGTGGTACCGAAAAAAGCCGATGCATCTGGAAAACCAAAGCTCCGAATAGTAGTCGATTTTCGGAAGCTAAATGATCTGACGATAGGCGACTCATTTCCACTGCCCAACATCACCGATATATTGGACCAGTTAGGAAACGCCAAATATTTTACTACATTAGATTTGGCATCAGGATATCACCAGATACCGATGACCGAACGAGATAAAAATAAAATAGCATTTTCAACGCCCTACGGACATTACGAGTTTAATAGAATGCCGTTTGGACTAAAGAATGCGCCAGCAACATTCCAGCGATTGATGAATTCAGTTCTGACTGGAATGCAAGGACTAAAATGTTTAGTTTATCTGGATGATATCGTTATATATGGATCAAGCCTAGAAGACCACAACAAACGAATCAAGGAAGTACTACAGAGACTTCGAGAAAATAATTTAAAATTGCAACCGGATAAATGCGAATTTTTACGCAAGGAAGTGATTTATCTAGGTCACATTATTTCGGAGGATGGAATATCTCCGGATCCGTCAAAATTAACAGCAATAAAAGAATTTCCGACGCCAAAGAAAGTGAAGGATATACAATCTTTCATAGGACTAGCCGGATATTACAGAAAATTCATAGAAGACTTCTCAAGAATAGCCAAGCCACTAACTAAATTAACGAAGAAAACAGAAAAATTCGAGTGGACAATGGAACAGCAAAATGCTTTTGAAATATTAAAAGAAAAATTAATGACGACGCCAGTGCTAAAATATCCAGACTTTACTCAAGAGTTTATAGTGACCACCGACGCCTCCGACTATGCAATCGGAGCAGTATTGTCACAAGGGAAGGTAGGCAATGACCGGCCAATTGCTTACGCCAGCAGAATTTTATCGCGGGCGGAGCAGAATTATAATACAACAGAGAAAGAATTATTAGCAATTGTATGGGCTGTAAAACATTTTAGGCCATACGTATACGGTACGAAATTCAAAATCGTAACCGATCATAAACCATTAATCTGGTTATTTAATGTAAACGATTCCGGATCGAGATTGATCCGATGGAGATTAAAGCTTGAAGAGTACGATTATGAAATCATTCATAAAGCCGGACGAGCGAATGCGAACGCCGATGCACTGAGCCGCAATGTAAAAAGAGACGCACATGAAACAGAAGAGGAGCGAGAAGTCCTCGCAATAGAAGAAGAAACGAACTCCGACGAAGAGAAAAAATATACGGAGGAAGAGAAGAAACAGATATTATACGAATATCACGATGGACCCACAGGAGGACATCAAGGAATCGAGCGAACAATAAAAAGAATCCGCCTAAATTATAATTGGCACGGATTAACAAAAGACGTCGTAAAATACATATCAAAATGCGAATTTTGCCAAAAAAATAAATTATCGCGAAAAATTAAAGTACCGTTAATAATCACGGATACACCGACAAAACCTTTCGAAAAATGCGCGTTAGATATCGTAGGACCGTTAACAATAACGACCAACGGAAATAAATATCTATTAACATTTCAAGACAATTTAACGAAATTCAGTAAAGCGATACCGATTCCAAATCAAGAAGCGAATACGGTCAGTAAAGAATTCGTTACAAAAATTGTTCTCGAACATGGAATTCCGGAAAAAATATTAACGGATCAAGGCACAAATTTCTTAAGCGAAATATTTAAAAATACATGCAAATTATTAAAAATAAATAAAATACAAACAACTGCCTATCATCCGGAAAGTAATGGCGCGTTAGAACGATCGCATCGAACATTAGCCGAATATTTAAGACATTATATAAATGACGACCAGACAGACTGGGACGAATGGATACCCTTCGCAATGTTCACGTATAATACGACGCCACACACAGCTACGGGATATACACCCTTTGAACTAGTCTACGGACACCAAGCCGATCTACCTACGGCACTGATGAGACCGCCTAAGCCGACATATAATTACGACGATTACGCGCAAGAATTAAAAGAAAGACTACGGGCAACAAATCAGCTCGCAAAAGAGCATGTTAAAGAAGAAAAAATTAAAGCTAAACAACAGTACGATAAAAATACTAGAGAAATAAAATTTAAAGTCGGTGACAAAGTATTAGTGTACGACGAGACACTCCGACGCGGACGATCTAAAAAACTCGAATCTTTATGGATCGGACCGTACACGATAATTGAAAAGAATTCAGACGTAAATTACACGATAAAAAAGGGGAGAAAAGCAATCCGCATGCACACAAATAAGCTGAAGCAGTTTATTGAAAATTAATAAGAACACTTACCCTACTCGTTGCGGGAACGACCGGGATAACGCATACGATCGAGAGCACGACGGAGAGTCGCCAAACTCGTCCGACCTCGACCTCCAGAAGGACGATCCCCGATTAAGGCCCGGCGATAAAGACCAGGGCCCAAAGGACGTCGAGCGGGGTCCAACGCCCGAGAGGCCCTCAAGTTGCGGAAAGTACCCGCATCCGCAAGACGGCAGATATCCATCGCCGTCCAAAATAATGGCAAATTGTGCCAAGGATGTGGCACCACCTCACTCACAGTACGATGACCACTTACACAATCCACAGAAATCGGGATCGAAAAGGGCTCCGTACTTCGATATACGGCCTCACAAGCCCGCTCGAACGGATCGCGCGGCAAAGGAGGGCCGCACAAAGTAGAATCATTGCACGCCCTGCATACTAAATTAGACGGATTGGACACAGAATCCAAACACCAAAAACAGAAATTATAAGAGTCCATGACTACTACCGAGTATGTCATCAAACGAACGTCAATAGGAGACTGAATACTAAACGAAATGACCCGTCGAAAAGCATGCAGAAAGATCATCTCAGAAAAAAGATACTAACCGATAACAATGACACTCGCGGGATATCATCGCGAGAAATAAAACTAAAGTATATAATATTACAGGATACTCTGAAACAGCCGACGGACCGCGGGTCTCACGGAGTTATATGAAACGGACTCATCATATGAAATTCAAGAATTTGAATATAACCCGGGCCTATACTTTGAAAAAATTGGACAGCTATACTACGCCAAGGGAACATGGAAATTAGTAATCAAATTAGATCTAACAATATTAAACGACAGATACGAACAAATATTGAAGTATTTGCAACAAACAGAAACGATGTGCGATACAATGAGACTACAGAATCACTACCATCGAGACGCTTGCAATAATCTTGATATTATAGCGAAACGAGAAGCAAAATATCTAACAAACGTAATGACACAAATTCAAACAATATATAAACCACCGACTAACAGACGCAGAGGACTGATAGACGGAATAGGCTCGATAGCGAAAACATTGTTCGGAACAATGGACGCGAACGATGAAAAGCATATTAACGAACAATTAAATTTATTAGAAAATAAACAACAAACGCTACAACACGTGGTTCGAACTCAAATAAAAGTAGTAAATAATACTATAGCGCACATTGAAAAATTAGAAAATATAATAGATCGAAATAAGAAACTTTTACAAAAACGGGTAACGGTATATACTGAACGCGCCGAAATAAATGAACATTTTATAATAATCACCGCGGTTATAACAGAGTTAATACGCGATGCGGAAAATACAATCGAATATTTAACATATATACGCAAAGGAGCAATGCATCCGAAATTAATGCCGATAGAAACGATTATTACACATTTAAAAGAAGCAACGCAACAATTACAGCAAGGAATGTATTTCCCGTTTAAAGTTCACGCGGAAGATTGGCTAGCGATAGAAGAATATACCAAAATAAGCGCGTTTTACGATAAAAAAAATGTTTATACCATATTGCGATTCCCATTAATTACACAACCGAGTTACGATATTATAAATGTAATTACATTTCCCGTACCGATGAATAATAACATATTTACCGTAACCGAAATAAATAATTAAATAATTGCAATAGATAAGGAAAAATTAACTTATCTTAGAATAACGGAAAGCGATTTAAAAAATTGTATAGAAATAAACTCCCAATATACGTGTGAAAATACGATACCGATATATCGCATGAATCAAAACGCACCGTGCGAAATACAAATGTATACACTGTCACGACAACACAATTGTAACACACAATTGATAAGCTCGAAAAATGCGATCTGGACAACACTACGACAACCGCACACTTGGTTATATGCGACCGCGACCGACCAACAGATAACGATACAATGCGATAATCGACACGAACAAAAAAGAATAATTAAAAATACAGGAAAAATTACATTAAGAGGAAAATGTAAATTAACGACAACAGATATGACGTTACAGTCAATAAAAACAGTATACGAAACAAGCGTAGAAACCTACTTACCAGAAATAAATATCACGCTTCTACAGATATACAAGACACACGATAACGACACACTAGAAAACGTAACGCTACACCGAACAGAATTAATAAAATTAAAAAAATAAACTAGAAGAATTAAATAATAATCTACAAGACAACGAACAGAACTTCTTTGTTCAAAAACAATTTGTTTATCCAATGGCTACAAGCGGAATCATAACAATAATTATAATAGCCATTGTAACATATATAATTATAAAAAATAAAAAGAGGAAAATAAAACGACCATCAGTCAGGATATACGATGAAGAACCACGTATATCTTACGGACTTCCAAGACCTATACTAAAGCGTAGTCTAAGTACGCGATTTTAGATAGTAAGAAACGATTATATCAAATATTATATACGGGAAAAATAATGTATTCGTTAGAATAAGAAAGGGTATAACTAAAGAAAAACGTTGTACCCCCGTTTTTCTTTTTTCAACGGGGGAGGGATGTTATAGCCCAAAACGGCTATAACCAAATTATAATAGTATAATTATTAATTATTAAATATTATTTAACGTCTTCCGACTATAACTCGAAGTCGAGGAAGACGTATAAAGTTACGAGCGCAATCGCTGACAAAGCAAGCCACGCGCGGAGGCCACGCGTTCGCGAGACTCGAAGACCGATACGCCGGAAATGCAAGCAAAGAATATACGTAGCTTGCATCCGGGGTTTTTCCACCCAAAATCGAGCGACACGACCACCTATGGTCCTGTCGCTAAGCGATCCCCTCCAAAAAACTAATCGAACAGGAGGTGATAAAACTACCCACCTCGAACGAGCGCTAGGCAGTCCTAATCATAAAATCACACGAAGTAGATAAAATTATAAAACTATACCGTACCGTCGAACTTAATAAAAATAACTACGAGACAGACAATTGTGATCGTTTAATAATAACGGACGTCCCAGCTGATCTCGCGACGGCAGCCGCGATATCAGGCACGCGAAGCAACTCTATACCGCGATAAGCCGAGTTGAGGTGCGAGAAAGAAAAGAAGATTTAAAGCTAATGTATCTGAATAAACAACTTTTATTCTAACACGACTACATATTTAATGAAAACGGTGAGAAGACCCTGTGCGACCCTGAGCTCCTAAGTTCCAATTGGCCAACGATCCCAACAAAATCTCTGTACCTCCACGGAGGCACAACAGTATATATGTGCATATGTATACATATGTGTATATGTGTATATAATTTATATAATTAAAAAATTCTATATGTAATTAAATTAAAATATGTATATATATAAAATTTATATAAAATATAATAATGATAGAGACTCTCTGGATTAAAATCAAATATAATAGAAAAGGGCATTTAGAGCCAAGCGCGGTACGCAAACTGTTTATTATTAGTGATAAATTAATACCAATACAGATTTCGAACGTTTCGACCCTTTATTTGGGTCATCTTCAGCGCAAAAGTTAAACTACCAAACATAAATTTAACGTCGCATAGTTATAAAATCAGTCATACATAGTCATACATTAAATTAAAATTAAAAATTAAAAATAGAGAACCGGAGGTCTCTCACATCTTCATGAACGTTGATAATTCTTTCATGTCGTTGTGAAGGTAACTAACTTAGCGGTTGTTATGCCGAAAATCAGAGTCCGACTTGTAAAAACACATATCTATACGTAATGTACCTGTGAATCGAATAAGAAAGAAAGAAACAGATGTGAGAGAATCGCGCAAAATTAAAAACTAGAAAACAATGGTGCAACTTACAACTATAAACGGCGTTCCACATGTTGTGTGAAAATGTGACATAGATGTAATTAAAACTATTGTGTAAATGTAGGAGACCGACTCACTAGCTATTGAACTGAGTAATGACATCGATCATGAACAATAAGGTGAAGAGAGGAAATAAATAACATATGGCGTGACAATAATAAAGATCAAAATAAAAATATGATAAGAAAAACTTGGAAAACATCAGAGTGTAAAATGGTAAACAAAAATAAAAATAAAAATAAGAGATAAGTTAAATCTATAAAAATAATAAATTAATAAAAATTAAAATTAATAAAACATAATAAATTAATAAAAAAAATTAAAAAAATAATAAATTAATAAAATTTAAATTAATAAACATACCTATAAGTTAAGCCATTACATTGAACATACAAAATCAAATTTTTGAAAGCTTATCAAGCACAGAAAAATACATATCGGGGAGAGATTCCGTGTCCGTCTGCAAATTCAAACCGTTCTTCTGCCTTTTTATGTATAGAATTTCAGAAATCAATCGCCTACATAACTGAGGTTCATTATCTAAAATTTTAACCCCATTCCAATCAAAATTATGGTTGAAATTTATTCTATGATCAGTAATCACCGAGTGATTGCTCGTATTTCTCCTGATATGATTCTTGTGCTTCAAAATACGCGTATTTAATTGTCGTTTAGTCTGACCTACATAAGAGACATCACAATCATTGCAGTCAATTTTGTATACGACATTTTGACGAGCTGTCAGGGGGCAGGGGTCTTTATGTACTTTTATAAAGGACTTCAACTTATTAAGACTCTGATAAGACAACCCAACGTTTAAATCCCTAATAATTCTTTTGAATTGTTCGGATATCGCAGGAACATAAGGAATCGTGAAATAAGAAACAGTTTCTCCCTCCCGTGTCGAACCTTCCGAATTATAACTAATCCTGTGAATCAGAAGTTTTAGGCGTTCATGTAAAACGCGGAAAACAAAATTCAGGGGATAACCGTTGTCTAACAATATTTCAATAATCAATTTAAAATTATTCTGATGAAAGCTCGGATGTGATAACAAAAAAACCCTGTCAATCAGACCAATTATGGTGTCCCTTTTTTGACAAAGGGGGTGGTTAGAAAGGAAATGCAAATATCTTCCGGAAAACGTGGGTTTGCGATACCAATCAAAAATCAAGCGGCTCTCCCTCACGATCATAGTAATGTCCAAAAAATTCAATTCATTCTCCTCTCCGATCTCAACTGTAAATTGTAATCTTGGGTGGAAAGAGTTAAAAGTATGTAGAGTGTGGTTAAGATAGGAGGCAGGAACCGCCAGAGAAATATCATCGACATATCTAACGTAAAACGGAGGAGTGAATTTAAGAGATTCCAGGGCCCGTGTTTCTAGGTCTTGTAACACGATATCTGCAATAATAGGAGAAAGTGGAGAACCCATAGGAGTACCGAAAGTCTGCTTATAAAACACTCCATTAAATGTAAAAAAGGTAGAATCTAAAATAAATCTGATTGCAATGAGAAATTCAGATTTCGGTATATTACAATTCCCGGAAATATGTTCCCATCTAATTGAGACACTGTGGATTGCCATCTCGATTGGAACGTTAGTAAACAATGAGACGACATCCAAAGAAATTAGTTGAAAATTGTTGTCGATGCTAATATCAGAAAGTTTTTTAACCAGGTCAAAACTATTAGTGACGTGGCTGTGGGCGGTGGGAAAATTTTTGAACATAATGCAATGAAAAAATGAAGCTAAATTGTATAACGTACTATTAACAGATGAAACAATCCCTCCCGCCTTAAATCCCCCCCTCGCTTCACTTTGCGGTGTACATCTGTACCAGCACAAATGCTGGTAATCTGTCCACTAGATCCAGTGGTGACGGTGGAAGATCGTATTATTAATTGGAAGCAGAAGAGGGGGCTGCTTAGGCGTAGTAGTTTAGGATGGACTACTCGAGGAGGCTTCCATTCATACTGGTGACGAGTCAAGACTCATCGCTGAGCGGCTACGGGGGCCAATTTTCAATCGTTTAATATGATTAGACCGCTCTGGAGACGTGCTGGGGATGTCGTCTCTCCGTGGCAATCGGCACTGCATTCATGGAGCGAGATTCCAACATCGCTCTGGAGTCGTATGTACTGTGTTAAAGTGGCGTAAGGTGTGAGGTCTGAATAGCTCAGTGGTAAGAGCAGTTGCCCGGAAAGTGAAAGACTCGGGTTCGATTCCCGATTCAGCCACTCGTACCTCGCATATTTTTTCAGACCCGCAAATATTGTTATCTAATAATTATTTGTCGGGCTGAGGAAGTGTGTAAACGCCCTACACAGACACGACAGTGCCGCTGCCACGGAAGAGATGGATGCTTGGTTCGTGCCTCCTCCCGCCTTAAATCTCCCCCTCGCTTCACAAGGCGGGATACCAACACCTACAATATAATTAAAAAAGATCCAACAAAAAAATCTCACTACACGCTTACGTGACTTACTTTCAAGATGGAGAGACCGTGAATTTATTTCGCCCTCAACATACAGATCATTATATTGTAGCGACGGCATTTTGCCTAAAGCATACGGACTTCCTAAGGTCCATAAGCCTGGTTGCCCTTTCCGACTAATTGTTTCATCTGTTAATAGTCCGTTATACAATTTAGCTTCATTTTTTCATTGCATTATGTTCAAAAATTTTCCCACCGCCCACAGCCACGTCACTAATAGTTTTGACCTGGTTAAAAAACTTTCTGATATTAGCATCGACAACAATTTTCAACTAATTTCTTTGGATGTCGTCTCATTGTTTACTAACGTTCCAATCGAGATGGCAATCCACAGTGTCTCAATGAGATGGGAACATATTTCCGGGAATTGTAATATACCGAAATCTGAATTTCTCATTGCAATCAGATTTATTTTAGACTCTACCTTTTTTACATTTAATGGAGTGTTTTATAAGCAGACTTTCGGTACTCCTATGGGTTCTCCACTTTCTCCTATTATTGCAGATATCGTGTTACAAGACCTAAAAACACGGGCCCTGGAATCTCTTAAATTCACTCCTCCGTTTTACGTTAGATATGTCGATGATATTTCTCTGGCGGTTCCCGCTTCCTATCTTAACCACACTCTACATACTTTTAACTCTTTCCACCCAAGATTACAGTTTACAGTTGAGATCGGAGAGGAGAATAAATTGAATTTTTTGGACATTACTATGATCGTGAGGGAGAGCCGCTTGATTTTTGATTGGTATCGCAAACCCACGTTTTCCGGAAGATATTTGCATTTCCTTTCTAACCACCCCCTTTGTCAAAAAAGGGACACCATAATTGATCTGATTGACAGGGTTTTTTTGTTATCACATCCGAGCTTTCATCAGAATAATTTTAAATTGATTATTGAAATATTGTTAGACAACGGTTATCCCCTGAATTTTGTTTTCCGCGTTTTACATGAACGCCTAAAACTTCTGATTCACAGGATTAGTTATAATTCGGAAGGTTCGACACGGGAGGGAGAAACTGTTTCTTATTTCACGATTCCTTATGTTCCTGCGATATCCGAACAATTCAAAAGAATTACTAGGGATTTAAACGTTAGGTTGTCTTATCAGAGTCTTAATAAGTTGAAGTCCTTTATAAAAGTATACAAAGACCCCTGCCCCCTGACAGCTCGTCAAAATGTCGTATACAAAATTGACTGCAATGATTGTGATGCCTCTTATGTAGGTCAGACTAAACGACAATTAAATACGCGTATTTTGGAGCACAAGAATCATATCAGGAGAAATACGAGCAATCACTCGGTGATTACTGATCATAGAATAAATTTCAACCATAATTTTGATTGGAATGGGGTTAAAATTTTAGATAATGAACCTCAATTACGTAGGCGATTGATTTCTGAAATTCTATACATAAAAAGGCAGAAGAACGGTTTGAATTTGCAGACGGACACGGAATCTCTCCTCGATATGTATTTTCCTGTGCTTGATAAGCTTTCAAAAATTTGATTTTGTATGTTCAATGTAATGGCTCAACTTATAGGTATGTTTATTAATTTAAATTTTATTAATTTATTATTTTTTTTAATTTTTTTATTAATTTATTATGTTTTATTAATTTTAATTTTTATTAATTTATTATTTTTATAGATTTAACTTATCTTTTATATTTATTTTTATTTTTGTTTACCATTTTACACTCTGATGTTTTCCCAGTTTTTCTTATCATATTTTTATTTTGATCTTTATTATGGTCACGCCATATGTTATTTATTTCCTCTCTTCACCTTATTGTTCATGATCGATGTCATTACTCAGTTCAATAGCTAGTGAGTCGGTCTCCTACATTTACACAATAGTTTTAATTACATCTATGTCATATTTTCACACAACATGTGGAACGCCGTTTATAGTTGTAAGTTGCACCATTGTTTTCTAGTTTTTAATTTTGCGCGATTCTCTCACATCTGTTTCTTTCTTTCTTATTCGATTCACAGGTACATTACGTATAGATATGTGTTTTTACAAGTCGGACTCTGATTTTCGGCATAACAACCGCTAAGTTAGTTACCTTCACAACGACATGAAAGAATTATCAACGTTCATGAAGATGTGAGAGACCTCCGGTTCTCTATTTTTAATTTTTAATTTTAATTTAATGTATGACTATGTATGACTGATTTTATAACTATGCGACGTTAAATTTATGTTTGGTAGTTCAACTCTTGCGCTGAAGATGACCCAAATAAAGGGTCGAAACATTCGAAATCTATATTGGTATTAATTTATCACTAATAATAAACAGTTTGCGCACTACGTACCGCGCTTGGCTCTAAATGCCCTTTTCTATTATATTTAATTATGTAAAATATGTATATAATTAAAAAATTATAATTTACAAGCTCCCTCCGTGTTCTGGGTTTCCTCAAGTTCGTTGGCGTTTTCAGCTTTCTCCTGGATGTTCTCGAATCCTGTAGTATCCTCTTCCGGGTTGTCCATTCGCCGGCGTCGAATAATTAATAAAATTCGATAGATCTGGAATAATGAAATAAATTCATTTATTATAGAAATTAATACTTTTTTATTTATTTGTTATGTTTATTTGTTGTTTTATATTTTATTTATTTGTTAATATTTTAAATTATTATATTTCATTATTTACCATATCCTCCATCAAATTTTCCTACTCCCCTAATAGCATCTGCAGATCTTCGTGCCATCTTCTCCAGGATCTGGTCGTTATTCATATTGTCCTCGGCTTCGTCGGCGTACTCAGCTGTATTCATATCCTGGTCGATATTCTCCGCTTCATCCGGGTGTCCATTTCATCAGTGTTTTCAGCTCCCTTCGTATGTTGGGCTTCCTCTAGTTTGTTGACGTCTTCAGCTTCCTTCTGGATGTCCTCGAATTCTGTAGTATCTCAGTAGTATAGGGGCCACTATAGCTAGACACAACAAACCCCCACCACCGACCGCGACCCCCTGCTGTGAGCCTGTCTGGCCACGCCCACCACAGGTACCTATGGAAAAAAGAGGGGACTCGTGGACGTCTACGAGATAATTTTAATTATTTAAAAAAAGGGGGAGGGGATGCGTGGACGTCTACGAGATAATTTTAATTATTTTAAAAGGGAGAGGGGACACGTGGACGTCTACGAGACAATTTTTTATTTTTTTATTTTTTATTTAAAATTTTTTTCCTTTAAAATTTTTTATTTTTTTTATTTTTTTTTCCGGGGCGAGTGGAAATACTCGGGGTTCGAACCTGGGTCCTCCACATTTCCAGACAGGGTCCTAGTATGCTGGGCTAGCTGAAATCTTATTAGAATAAGGATTAGATGTAGTATTTGTAGAGAGTAGCCCTCCGGCATAGGGGAGCCTGCGCTCTGATTGGCTTCCCTATAGTGGCCGGCAGTTTGATTGGATGAGGAGCATTGTTTCTGAGTGAGAGGGACAAACGCGGCAAAATACACGTGTGTAAGAATCGACAAGATGGCGGCCGCCGAGAATGGAGACGTCACGAGAATAGAAGGGGTCGTAAAAAGCAAGTCTGTGCAGGTAGCGATTACAATGGTTTTAGAGCTTTATGACGTCACTTAGACGAGGAGAGAAAGGATAGGAAAATATTAAATGTTTTTATATAAGCGATTTAAAATAAAAAATTTTTATTAAATATTATACTTATGTTTAAATGTAAATAATAATTTCGCAATGTACAAAACTTCTTATGTGACGGAAAATATGTAAATTCGCTGCTATATACATCGATAAAAACGAGAGCCGAGAAAATTTAACGTTCTATTATATATCCGTATGGCAACGAACAATGATTATCAATAAACCTACGTTTTAGTAATACAGGCTCACATACTTTAGTTTCGTCCCGTGTTACGATCTCATGAAACGCGGTGCGACGAACTGCTCTAAAATGTAGGTTTATTGAAGCTCCAGCCAATTCTTCTTCGTTCTCTTCATTTTCTCGCACTCTCTCTTTAGTTAGCAATAAATTCCTAATACTATTAAAATTGACTAACCGCGAATTTTCGTAATTTAGGGTTATGCCTTTAACTTTACATGACTCGTGCGTTCGACCGTCTGGTGCGCGTACAACATATGCATAAAATTTCGGACCACCGAACACGAACGCCTCGATATAGCTGCCGCTACCGTAGCTCTCGAGTTCATCGGTCATATCGCCTAGAAAATTTCCCGTACGTGGTTTATACTCGTTCGGGTCACCGCTGCTCACGTAAATACATCCGTATCATAATACAAAACGCGACGATCTAATCGCTCTAAATAAGAATATAACGTTAAACGAGCTTGTGCCGTCGTATACGCCGCTATCACGACATTAGTCAGCGGGGAGGAAACAACAACTTCTTGTCGCAATCGCCATGAAACATATATTACCTCATCGTTTACGGGTAATATGTCGGTTATTTCATGCTCGGCACTTGTCAGCAAGGCTATAAAACGTTGCGGCGTTCTCACGACCTCGGTATTAGGTAAATTGGAGCGCTGACCAAATTTGCCCCAAAAAGAATTTAAGCACAGTTTCGCGACAGAACGTAAACCGGGATTCCGCGCGACGTTACGTTTATCAAGAACGATACCTTCGGTTTTCTCATACTCCCGCAGATATCTTTCTTTAGCATCGTCGTCGTTTTCCCCGCATTCGTTCGGCCACCCGCTGGCTTCTTGTTTAAGTTGCAAAAATGTATTTATATACTCGGCGAGCAATCCACCTTGACGGTCGTATGATCGAATTGACTAACTTTATATTGCCAAATCTCACTTACAGCCGTCACGTGATAACCCTTTTCGACGGCCTTGCGTAATTCGCAGGACACCCACGTACCCTCGAATTCGCGTTCCTTAGCATTGTTATGCGTACAGGCCGATTGTGACAATGTTTCACAGCAACTACGACATAATGCAGAAAGCAATTTTCCCTGCGCGCGATATGGGAGTACAGGATGAAATAAATCACGCGGTGGAAGTACTTTACACCGTATGAGAACTTCGAGCGTATTAAAATTATAATTCGGTGCCTTCCCGATTAATGCGGAACATTCCTCGCCGACATAAATATCAGGATGACCGATCGGGAAAGCACCTGTTTTCAAAACATATGGGTACAAGGAGCATACGTCCACGTATCGTATTTTTTCCATACCTGTAACCTCATAGCGCGTCACAATATTCCCCGTGCGTCCACCGAAAAATGCATCGCGCGGATCGAGCGGAGGCGTTTCCACCAACGGATGGTTCTCGAGATATTCGCGCATTTCGCGATTATCTCGCATATCGCGATCGAAAGAGCACTCCCACTTTTCTATCGCAAAGTATTTCCGTTGTCGAAGTCTCCACGAGATTGCGAGAGTTCGCTCGTAACGTGAGTCAATCGTATCCTTGCAATCCGATGTAGAAAGTGGTCTATCGCGATTCATAGGAAAGCAAGACGGGCATCCGTGCCAAAAACATCCGTGAAATTGTAGCACATGACGTTGAGGCGTCTCTGTATCAGGCGTTTCGTAATATCCATCGACGAGCGTGCCGTCGATTGTACGATATTCGCGCGCGCGCCCTGCGTGGTTTATAGAATGTCCGAGTTCCTTCCATATCAACCACTGCAGAGCTTTACGGGAATGATTGGTTGCTTTTCTGTATCCGCCAGTTGGAATGACGCCTATCGTATTTTGTTGCAAAAAGTTTTTCCGAAAAACAGTCATGCACGTCGAAGCAATTGTCGTGCATTCCTCGAACGGACATACATTTCCACGATCAATAAAAATTTTTCTGAACGCCATACATGCTTGTCGAAAAATATCAACGTCGGTGCGACAATAGCGAATGATCTCACGTTGGAAATCGAACACGGTGTTTTTTTTGTCGCATATCAGCATGCCGTACAAGAAAGCGTTCGCGCTCTTCCGATTTCATTGTCTCCGGAGAATAATAATGCGCGTCAGGCAAGGGGCCGACATATGACTGATTTTCGACAGTGTTAAACAAATGCGGAAAAATGCCTTTATCCGACGTATCCTGTAATCCGAAAGCCCTCGGTAACTCGGATAAGCGCATCGGCATATAATTAACATTGTCGATGAATTTCGTATGTCCTACCGTTAACACCACGATCTTTGTACCGTTTAATATTAATTTAGGTTCTAAGTTATTACGATTTTCAACAATATACTTTAAAATAAATTGCGCATCGAACGCTTTCGCATTATGTGCTATGCAAATGATCTGCTTGAAATATTTTGTCGTACGCGTTGCAAAATTGACAAATTGTTTCACAGGATCATGTTGAAATACGAATTCTCGCACCCCGCACCATCGGCACCTCGCGGACAAATTATTTTCTTTCGCGCACGCTTCGCAAATTTGTTGCGCCACGCAAAGAGTGGGAACGTGTTTTTTTACGGTCGACATACCTTCGAGTGACTCGTCTTGTCGCGTTTCAAAATCGTAAAATACGAATGCTACACGCTCTTTCTTGCTTGTGCATGCACGCTCGTTTGCCACTTTACCGTCAAATTCTGTGCTCTCTTCTGTGCTTCGCATAACTGTCATCGCCGGAGCCATTGCCGATGATGAAGACGATGGTTTGGTAGAAGAACCATTATCACATCGAAGAGGTTGCATGTGGCACAAATGATTCTCAGGCTTTGGTGAACGGCATAATTTGCAGTAAGAAACACCGCATTCGTGTCTCGCACCAAATTTAACAATGCGACCGCATCCGTCGCAAAATCGCACGACATTGCAGATACTTTCAGATGATTTACCGTCGTACGATTTTACGCTGCGATGACGCTCGAAACACTCCTTACCGAAAAATGCACGATTATACGCGTTGCATTTTATACTTTCGGACTGCTTACATGGCGGCACAGTGAAACATCGCGGGCATTTATTTGGACAGCGATGACCCGTTTTATCGTTCCGATAACCTGTATTACACGGCTCGCAATAATTCCTACAACCCGCGGCGGCATTTAAATTTACAATAGGGTTATAATGACGTAAACGCTCATAATACATTATATTTAAGCGTAACGAGGGTTCACGGTCGAGAGAAGCAAGTAGCGCGATTCCGTCGTACATCGGTTTCTTACCGCGCCAGAAAGTACTGAAATTATAAACTACAATTGCGATATTATCAACTGCGAGATATCGTTGAAAGCGCTCGATTTCCGGAATTCCACATCCCTCTTCAGTTATCGTAACACCAGCGTTCCTAGTTAATTGTAATGCGCACTCACGTTGAAGCGGGGATTGCATGTGTCTTATATTATTCCATTTTTCATGTAACTCACCCGTACGTAAGTTACCGCGTTCGCAGTAAATTCGCGCTACTACGAGAGCGCGCGGAAAACATAAATTGTCGGAATTATTTATTGTTACTATTGAGCGCTTCACAACGTCTTCGCTTGTTAATTTAGCACGTCCGCGACCCGAAGGAACCGTGACATTAAAAACACGAATGTTAAAGTGCTCCGCGATATCGAGCCCCCCAACACTCTGCGCTACTGAACTCACGAGTTTCCAAATATCCTCATACGACATATCTCTAGCCGGACGAAAGGATAATCCTGCAGGGCCCTGAGATAAATTCGCCGAATGGAAAGACATTCCCACATAATCTCCCGGTTCGCATAAATTTAACGCATACGCGTGAATTTCACGAAACGCATTTTCTAATGCGTGATAAATATTCGAACCTTCGCGTATCGGACGTATCGCGAAACTCACTTCTCTCCCGATTATGCCAAACCTCCTAAATTGTCGCATATTTTCCGTCAATAAATCTACGTAATTAAAATTAATATCGCCGACCTCATGACGTTGTTGCTCCTCTTCCACCTCCGGCTCCTCTTCACCATCTTCTGTCTCCGACGAGGGATTACAGCGTTCTTCACCGACGATTTCCTCTTCATTCTCATCCTCGTCAGTTACTTCCTCGTTATTACAGAGTTGCGCTGCTCGTTCTTCAGAAGTCACTTCTTCATTTCGACCACCACCGCCTCTCTGCACTGTCGAAGCAAAAGAAAAATTTAATTATAAATAAAATAAAAATTACATCTACGTTATTTTTATTCTTTTTAAAATTTTGTATCTCACCTGGTGATGTCATGATATCAGCTTCGCTGTCGTTTTCATCGGAACGTGCTCTTCCTAAAATTTAATATTTTATCAATATTGAATATAGAAAATCAAAAATACAAGTAAAATGGCAAAAGAGCCACGCGCAGTTTTTGGGCGCAAAAATATATAATTTAAATCAAAAATTGAATTAAAAAATTAGAATTTCTTTAATTACAAAATTCGCGAAAGGCGGACGTTTTAATTCAATTTTTGATTTAAATTATATATTTTTGCGCCCAAAAACTGCGCGTGGCTCTTTTGCCATTTTACTTGTATTTTTGATTTTTAATCGTTTAAGAGCCTTACTTTTATATCTTTTGAATATAGAATTTGTATAAAGATTAATATTTTTATTTTATTTTTATGCGAAACTTACTCGAAGGTCCTGTTTCGAGCTCTTCTTCAGCCGGACGTTTTCGAAGCTGAGAGGGAGTCTCTCGCTCATCAGTCGCAGTCGTGTTTCGATCTACAAATTATGATTTCGAAAATTTTGATTAATCACTGTCTAGCGTATTCGATTACATTACAATTGTACAATATAAATAAAAAAACATTTTGCTTACCGTTTCAGCGATTTCCTCGATGGTTTGATAGCAGGAAGGCTATAAGGTCGTCTGCATCCTCTTCCTCGTGGTCAAATGCCTCGCGCATTTCTATTATCTCACCCGCGATATGTAACAACTCGGCATAAATAACGTAGCCTATATAGCACAGCGAATATAGAATTCGAACTAGCACACGCAAATGCCCGAAAAACTGAGTAATTTATTTCCGACGATTCGTCCGATAACGCTGATAAATAGCGTTCACTATTTAACGTAGGCGACAAATTTGAGCCTATAATTATGCACTTGTCTAGTACCTCTTTAAGTCCAGCCATTTTTGTCACTTACTCACGAAATACACGATATCGCTATTTTCCGCGGAACGACTCGCGTTACTTCGGATGATGTCGAACTCGAAATTACCTTTTTACTTCGACGCGGAGAATTTATTTAAACGCATATCCCCACTTTTTTCCAAAAAGGAACGCCGTTGAAAGATTTAAAATTTTTCCTTTCTAGGTAGTTAGATTAGTTTAAAGAAAACAAAAGAACGCCGACAAAAAAAATCCCCGGATTTTCATTTCGGGTGTTTTTTATTTCTTTTAAGAAAAAAGTAGACAAAAAAATATTTTATTTTTTATTACGTTATTACATTATTTATTTAGATTTATTACTTTTGTTATAGCGATCCTAAAGTAAAAGCTTTGTTGCGAAAAATGTTTTTAAAAATTTTCGTAGAAGAGACGGTATTATGTCAATTAGAAAATTACTCCTTTATAAAATTTTTTACAATATAATCTCTTTACAATACAATCTATAAAAATTTATTACACAGGTGATAAACATTTATTTACGCTTTATAACATATTGTAAATGTATTTAGAGAAAAAGTTTAGAGAAAAATTTTTCCCTTGTAAGGAATCTAATTTCTAGATGATTCTAGATTTCTTTCCGCGTAATTTTTAGCAAGTTGAACAAGATTGAACATGAAAAATAACGATTTGTCCTGTTATTTAATTGTCTATGCAAACTTTTCTCCCACTTTTCTTTATATTTCGATATACAGGGTGTTCCGGAACAACCTTCCGTCCGTGAAATGACGTATTCCTGATACAATTCTAAGACGATTTTTCCTTTACCAAAATTTGAATTGAAGCGTAATTTTTGAGTTATAAGCAAAAATAGTTAGCAAATCACGCGTCGAGTACAGAAGGCAGGCAGGAGCGGCACGGCGCAACGCGGCGCGGCACGCCGCGAGCGCCCGGCACAGCTGACCGTCTGATTACCACCGCATGAGTCGCTAACTATTTTATCTTACAACATAAAATTATGCTTTAAATAAAATTTTGGTAAAGAAGAAAATATCTCAGAATTATGTCAAGAATACGTGTTTCTTAAAATAACGTCACTTTAACAAAAGTTGTTGCGGATCGCCGGCCGTCGGACACTGCAATCAGCTGATTGCTAACGCGATGTGTGTATGGCGGAGTGTAGGTGCGTAAAAGAAAAAGAGAGAGAGAGAGAGAGAGAGAGAGAGAGAGTGAGGATGGGAAGCAGGGAGAGACGTTTATACACACGCACGCACATACGCATACACTTTTTTCTCGCTCTCTTTCTCTCTCTCTCTCTCTCTCTCTCTCTCTCTCTCTTTCTTTTACGCACATACACTCCGCCATACACACATCGCGTCAGCAATCAGCTGATTGCAGTGTCCGACGGCCGGCGATCCGCAACAACTTTTGTTAAAGTGACGTTATTTTAAGAAACACGTATTCTTGACATAATTCTGAGATATTTTCTTCTTTACCAAAATTTTATTTAAAGCATACTTTTATGTTGTAAGATAAAATAGTTAGCGACTCATGCGGTGGTAATCAGACGGTCAGCTGTGCCGGGCGCTCGCGGCGCGCCGCGCCGCGTCGCGCCGTGCCGCTCCTGCCTGCCTTCTGTACTCGACGCGTGATTTGCTAACTATTTTTGCTTATAACTCAAAAATTACGCTTCAATTCAAATTTTGGTAAAGGAAAAATCGTCTTAGAATTGTATCAGGAATACGTCATTTCACGGACGGAAGGTTGTTCCGGAACACCCTGTATAAGCAACACGAGAAGATGCGAATTCTTATTCATTTGAGTTTGCTCGTACGAAAATCTTCCTTTCGGCTTCGATACAAGAATTTGCCGTTGTTGTGACTAGTATTCACCCAGCTTTACTCGAAAGTGATAACAATGGCTGCCACGAAAGAAGTTTCCAGTGATCAGAAGAATCTAACCGATTTTGTTAAATCTACTCACGTTTGCGATATTAGCAAATCGGACAACAAGATCGACATCGATAGAAGAAGCGAACAGCAATACTTATTACTATCGACAACGTATGCCCTTAATTCATCCTGCACTAAGAAGTTACATGTGGGGTTGCAAGCGACAAACGAAGATTGCTTTGTGCCGATTGTTAAATTAACTGGCAATTATATCGATGGAATTTGCTTCGATATGGACAGCTGGCAGCAATTTCAACTCAACATGGAACAGATGGGACTGTACTTGAGCGAAAATCAAAAAACTAGGCCAAGTCCGATTATCATCAACAATATTTCCATCGGATTCACCACCGCTTACTAGTCGAGGGCTGTGATAGTGACTTACAAGGAAAATGCAGAACAATCTGCGAGTAATGGTGAAGCGGAGGAGCAAGCGCAGCCGCCTTTGAAGAAGCGAAAAACGCAGAACATCGCTATCGTGATGCAGAAAGCTACTTTCCTAGGCCTGGAAAATATTATGAGATGTGTGGATGCACATTTGTCTCAGCTAGTTTGCATCGCCGACACCGTCAACACCTGCGCCAATTACTTAATGAACGAGATAGAATTAAAACTCCCATCAGCTTACATAGATCGTGAAATTATAAAAATCATAGTTATCAGTAATTTTCAAGAAATTGAACGCAATGTACAAAGGCAAATAAAGGATTTAACATTTTTAGATGTATATTTCAATATTGTATTCGAAGAATTACTTTCACTAGGATTTAATGAAATTGTGCGTATAATTTTAAAACGCAATTGTTAATTTTATAAAAATAAAAAATAAAAATTAAAAGATTATTATCAATAAATATAAAGTTTTTCCATCTTAAAAATCACAGCGTATTTTTTTCTTTACCCCTCTCTAATATTTCCTTTACTTCTTTACTACACGCATAGAACATTCCGTCAAAATAGTATCAAATGTTAGTTAAACGCTAAACGAGCATCTTATTTCTAACATAAGCGCACACAGAGCACCGCTTATAAGCTCGTAAGCAGCGGTGCTCGAAAAACACTGGTACGAGTACATCCCCGCGAATACGTTTACTCGTGTCGCTCCCGCGGCTGCTTAGCAGCTAATCGGCTGCGGTGCTTTCCGCTCGTTCACGTACCGGGAAACGCTAGCGCGAGCATGCGGCCGCCGCGGTGGGGCCCCCGGAGCGTGGATAAGCTTATTACTCAACGCATACCTACAATAAATATTAAAAATATTCGATGATCTTTTATTTATGAGTGCGAACGTAATCGGCAAAGCGTTCATTTCGCAAAATGGATGTACGGTGGAAACATCCTTGGACATCGATCGTCTGTGGGCCTACGGGATGCGGAAAAACAATTTTCGTGAAAACGTTTCATCGTCATTTATCCGGCATGTCAGATGTTCAATTCGAGAGAATTTTATTTTATTACGCAGAGTGGCAAGATGCGTATCAGCTTTTACAATGCGCCGCGAGTGAAAAAGAAGAAGAGAAAAAAGCACAAAAGACCGGTTACGTTAATAATGCATTGATAAAATCGAAGAAAAATATAATCGAATTTCGCGAGGGATTACCGCGCTCGGAAGATTATTCCAACGATCCGCTCTCGCCAAAATTAATAATAATTGACTATCTTATGAGGGAATCATCGTCGTGCGACGCTATCGTAGATCTGTTTACCAAAGGAAGCCATCATAAAAATCTCAGTGTTATACTCATCTCGCAAAATCTCTTTCATCAAGGGCGCGGACAGCGCGACATATCTCTCAACGCAAATTACATAGTAGTTTTCAAAAATCCACGCGATCGCGCTCAAATACGTCATCTAGCGCGTCAAGTATATCCCGACGATCCAAAATTTATGGAAGAAGCGTACTACGACGCTACATCGAGACCACACGGGTATTTATTGCTTGATTTGAAACAATCGACTCCAGATCGCTTTCGTACGTGCATCTTTCTCGACGATACTCTGCATTACGCTTACATTCCGCGCAGATCGAACAATAGAAGTGGCGGTGTATAAAAGGTGCAAAATTCGTGTTCGCAACTTGTTAGTCGTGCGATTACAGCGTAATGGTGAAAAAAGAAGAGGCTGCTAAAAAGTTAGCGACATCGAATAGAGCAATAAAGAATGCTAGATGATCTATCGGTGAGAAAAACATATGTCTTTTAAAAACTTTGTGTCAATTGAAAAAAAATCAAAGAACAGCATTCTTACGAGCCGCCGACAATAAGCTCATAAAGTGCATTCAAGAGTGCATTTTCAATACGCTCAAGGGTAACGTACCGCTTCGCTGTAACGATAAAAAGCGATTAGCCAAACATAAAACGATCCTACGTCGTGTTGCGGCGAAACAAGGTAATTGGAAGGCTAAAAGAAAGCTGTTAGTGCAACGTGGCGGATTTTTACCTTATCTTATTGGCCCTATACTAGGTGTTATATTATCCCGAATTATCGGCGAGTGAAAAAGAAAAAATACAACCTTAAACATTCCTACATTTTCCGTACAGGTAAAAATAATAAAAATAATAAAAAAGGAAAGTGTTAACACCTATATTTTGAACAATGGATAGGGCTAAGAAAATGGTTTTGATATCTACCGAAAATCTTGAGAGAATGCAACGAATGTGGCAACCGGAAATGGCATCTATTGCGATGACTCATAACTCGCCAAAGAAAAATACGGAAATATCAAATGCGGAAAATGTAAATAATAATAATAATACAGTACGAACACCGGGAACAGCTTTATCGCGGCTCGATGCGGAGATGTGGCGTATTCTCAACCTCGCGACTCCTGTCGACGAGGACAAAAGATGGAAATTGTATAAAGAAGTACTCCAACGTTATCTTCACTTTGTTCGGGAAGCTAAAAAACGCTTACGCGAGGATACACAGGGTAACGGCGAGGACATTAATGACGAGCAGAACGAAGACATGAATTTGGATGTCGACGATAACGAATTTATGGAAACGTCAACTTTAATTAGCAGCGAACGCGGTGACGGTAGCGCTAGTAGTAGTAGTTTCGGGAAAAAACGCGCGCAATCGGCTGAAATGATCAAAAAAATACTCGGTAGTGTACCGAAATCTTATCGCGACAAAGCGCATGCGCTATTAAAATACTTGATTGATATTCCGACATCTAAGATTAGCTGGGATAAACGAGGACTCGTAACCATAGACGGCGCTGTCATAACGGGTTTGAATATTGCGGAACTTACAAACGACGCGATTCGCGAGAGAAAAACATTTAAAGCAACCGGAAGAATTCAGTTTGCTCGATTACTGCACGACATAGGCACTCCTTCCAATCTCATAGGAAATCATGATTTATTACATACGTTCGTCCGATCTCATCGTATTAAAATCGTGGTTCCGCGCGGAAGTTCCACTCCGAAAACTTCGACCGAGCGTTCAAAGTCGTACAGACGTAAGGTAGACGAAACGAGTGAAACCGAAGGAGATACGCTATTTGTATCCGCCGACGAGGACGAAAGCAATAAAACATTAACGAGCTACGCAGATTCTCCGACAAAGAAAAGAAAAGGATTGCTCGACTGGAGCAAACTCGAATGATGGAACTCGAAAAATTGTATTACAATCCCTCGCACTATGCCGGCTATTCGGCGACGGATAATTTATCACGAGCCGCTAAACCGAATTTCTCACGTAATGAGGCCATCGACTGGCTTAAATCGCAAGACGCATACACGTCACATCGCCCGGTACGACGAAAATTTCCACGCTTACATTATAACGTGACAAATATCGATGACTTATGGGAGGCTGATTTGATCGATATTCGTAATCTCAAGAGCTATAATGACGGTTATTCATATCTATTAACGGTTATCGACGTATTTAGTAAATTTGTTTGGGTAGAATCTTTACGCGACAAAACAGGTGCCTGCGTGGTAAAAGCCTTTCAACGCATCTTCTCGAGAAACAAAGAGCGCCTACCCGTGTACCTGCAGACCGACAAAGGTAAAGAATTTATTGCTCGGCAAGTACAAAATTTCTTAAAAGAAAAAGATATTCGTTTTCGCGTAGCTCGTAATCCTGATATTAAAGCAGCTATAGTGGAACGTTTTAATAGAACGCTCAAGGAACGAATGTGGCGATATTTTACGCACAAAAATACGCGACGCTACATCGATGTTTTGCAGGATATCGTTCGCGCTTACAATCATACTCGACATTCCACCATCAAAATGCAACCTGTAGTCGTTACGAGGGAAAATGCGCGAATCGCGCGTGAAAATATGAATCGTCGCTGGGACGACAACGGCGATGGGGCGAAGAAAAAGAATCGCGGGCAAAAGGCTAAATATAATTTGGGCGATTTCGTGCGTGTCAGTAGAGCAAAAGTAGCCTTTGAGAAAGGATACGAGGCAAAGTGGAGCGAAGAAATATTTCGAATTCACCGTGTTCTCGAATGGAGAAAACCACGCGTATACGAATTAAGCGATTTAGCGGGCGAAGTTATAGACGGGATTTTTTATGAACAAGAATTAGCATCTGTTATTAAAGACTTGCACGGGGAAGAATTTATCGTCGATCGTGTGATAAAAAGTAGGGGTCATGGGGTAACAATAAACAATTATTAGTTAGTTGTCAAGGATATCCTTCAAAATTCGATTCTTGGATAACCGCTTCGAGTTTAAAATCTTTGAATCAAAAATGAGGGAGGAAGGATTTTATATGATTCTCCCGAGTAATAGCAGCATGCGTTTTTTTCCGGAGAATAAAACCACGTATTTCACCATTGAATTACCTCAACGTATAGACTTGCAGGGACGTTGGTCCCTGCAAAGTAGCGCTCACGGAGATTCAATTTCCGACTAGCTTTCTTCATATACGTCCTGGAGAAGGAATCATAAAATTTATCAATATTCAAGAATTCACGATAGGCTCCCAAAAAAAGAAAATCATCGCTAGGAAATCTGAAATACCATCGGGTATTTACTCAAGTTTGCACGATATTATAGAAGCTGTGAATTACTCTGCAAAATCCGTGGGTTCGCATATCCATTGGCAATTTGGAGTTATTATCGGACGCAAAATTACTATGAAACTTTCCTGCGACATTATGAAATGTGATATGATTCATTATGTAAATTTTTCCGAAAAACTTTGCCGAATACTCGGCTTCGATACACATAATAAGCTCAATGCTAGTGTTGTGGAACGTTTACCGTTATGGCTCTTTAGTGAAACAGACTTCAATATACAAAATACCGATGAGAAGCATGGTAAAATTGAAAATAATACCGGTACACCAGGCGTTTTACCTTCCTGGACTTATGATGTTGAAATTTATACATCACCATTTTACGTATTTCCGCGCGAACGCGTAATAATAGCAGCCGAACCAGCTAGTTTGTTGCGCGGTATCCTCGACAAGCTCTTTGTCTATTGCGATATTTGCGAACCCTATATTACTGGTGATGTACAATCTCCTCTTTTGCGAATAGTCGCACTCGATGTTGGGAATGATTACGCGTTCACGTCTACTCAAATAAAGCATTTCTCGCACACTCAATACATTGCCCTACGTCAAACGTCTTTTCGCACAATCGAGGTAGATATAAGAGATCAACTAGGACAGAGTATACCATTCGAATTTGGAACGCTGACAGTGACATTACACTTTAGACGTATCGAGTAGATAACATAATAGTAATTAGAGACCGCGATAAAAAGTTAAACGTTAATGGATTATTATTCGACGTATTACGACGAGTTACAAAACGGCGGCAGTCGCGGCGGTGGAATTCCGCGAGTTTTCATCGGATCGCCCTATCAACGAGGTCACGGTATTGGTAGTTTTCTCGGAGGATTGTTCAGACGTGTACTACCTTATTTAACTAGAGGCGTACGTGCTGTGGGGAAAGAAGCTTTACGTGCCGGTGCTAATATAATCGAAGATGTTGAAAACAATATGTCGTTTAAAGTAGCGGCCAAACACCGATTTGAAGAATCGCGCGACAATCTTAAGAGAAAAGCTAAAGGAAAAATAAGTAGTCTGATGAAGGGTTCGGGTTATAATATAAGTCGGATGCAAAAATGCATGTAGCTCAGTTTCCTTTCGGCGGGCTCAACACGCGCATCGCTAAATCCGCGACGTTACGTAGACGACGCCAGGCGCGTAAGAAAAGTTCGTCAAAGCGCCAGACGCGAGGGAAAAAAAGAACAAATACAAAAACATCGAAAAATAAGAGAAGAAAAAAGCGCACAACGGTGAAAAGACTTAAGACATCCGCGAAATGACGTAAAACTGCTAGAAAGCGCACCGTATCCGACATATTTTCTTAAACGGCATATATTCTAAACACATTTAAGGGGATCCAAAAGTGACGGCCGAACTCCGACGGGTTAGCGCCCTCATCTAAGCGTAACCAAAATTATCGATAATACCGACCGAAATTATCGATAATATCAATAATTTTAGTTCCGCTGTTACCGATATTAATATTTTTGCATGTTTTATGCATATTTGAAAGAGAATTGTGTTCAATATGTTGAAATCGGACAACATCGTGTATTTCTACTGCTCTATTGCCACGCACGCATATCTAAGCGTATTTAAGCGTATAGATAACAGTATAATATAGACGTGTCTGACTTTATCACATATTTGAACATAATTTCACATTGTTCATACGGGCTATGTGTATATATATAATTGTGTATATATATATATATGTATATGTATAATATGTACATAGACGTATACAGATGTATGTGTATGATATATATACATATATTCTGAATATTATCATGTAACTTTCTATAAGTTGCGATCTATGCAATGCAGCTAATTTTTTTAAATCGATATAATCAATGGATATATAACAACAATGTATTATTTATACAAATATATATTATATTGTCTTTTTTCTGTTCGTATACATAAATGTTTATATATTTGTAATAAAGATTAATAATACATTGTTTGTCTCGATCGCAACAGAATAATATATCGCCTCTGGCATATATTTTTTAACCAAAGCGAACATGCAAAACGCATTTGGTGTCAAATATTCTTAAAACAACCAGCTCACGAACTGACCGCCTCTGGCATATATTTTTTTACACACACGCAAATCGCATCTAGTGTGAAATAACAACCAGCTCACGAATTGATCGCCTCTGGCATATATTTTTTAACACACACGCAAATCGCATCTAGTGTGAAATAACAACCAGCTCACGAATTGATCGCGTCTGGCATATATTTTTTAACACACACGCAAATCGCATCTAGTATGAAATAACAACCAGCTCACGAATTGATCGCCTCTGGCATATATTTTTTAACACACATGCAAATCGCATCTAGTGTGAAATAACAACCAGCTCACGAATTGATCGCGTCTGGCATATATTTTTTAACACACACGCAAATCGCATCTAGTATGAAATAACAATCAGCTCACGAATTGATCGCCTCTGGCATATATTTTTTAACACACATGCAAATCGCATCTAGTGTGAAATAACAACCAGCTCACGAATTGATCGCCTCTGGCATATATTTTTTAACACACACGCAAATCGCATCTAGTGTGAAATAACAACCAGCTCACGAATTGATCGCCTCTGGCATATATTTTTTAACACACACGCAAATCGCATCTAGTGTGAAATAACAACCAGCTCACGAATTGATCGCCTCTGGCATATATTTTTTAACACACACGCAAATCGCATCTAGTGTGAAATAACAACCAGCTCACGAATTGATCGCCTCTGGCATATATTTCTTAACACACACGCAAATCGCATCTAGTGTGAAATAACAACCAGCTCACGAATTGATCGCCTCTGGCATATATTTTTTAACACACACGCAAATCGCATCTAGTGTGAAATAACAACCAGCTCACGAATTGATCGCCTCTGGCATATATTTTTTAACACACACGCAAATCGCATCTAGTGTGAAATAACAACCAGCTCACGAATTGATCGCCTCTGGCATATATTTTTTAACACACACGCAAATCGCATCTAGTGTGAAATAACAACCAGCTCACGAATTGATCGCCTCTGGCATATATTTTTTAACACACACGCAAATCGCATCTAGTGTGAAATAACAACCAGCTCACGAATTGATCGCCTCTGGCATATATTTTTTAACACACACGCAAATCGCATCTAGTGTGAAATAACAACCAGCTCACGAATTGATCGCCTCTGGCATATATTTTTTAACACACACGCAAATCGCATCTAGTGTGAAATAACAACCAGCTCACGAATTGATCGCCTCTGGCATATATTTTTTAACACACACGCAAATCGCATCTAGTGTGAAATAACAACCAGCTCACGAATTGATCGCCTCTGGCATATATTTTTTAACACACACGCCAATCGCATCTAGTGTGAAATAACAACCAGCTCACGAATTGATCGCCTCTGGCATATATTTTTTAACACACACGCAAATCGCATCTAGTGTGAAATAACAACCAGCTCACGAATTGATCGCCTCTGGCATATATTTTTTAACACACACGCAAATCGCATCTAGTGTGAAATAACAACCAGCTCACGAATTGATCGCCTCTGGCATATATTTTTTAACACACACGCAAATCGCACCTAGTGTGAAATAACAACCACCTCACGAATTGATCGCCTCTGGCATATATTTTTTAACACACACGCAAATCGCATCTAGTGTGAAATAACAACCAGCTCACGAATTGATCGCCTCTAGCATATATTTTTTAACACACACGCAAATTGCATCTAGTGTGAAATAACAACCAGCTCACGAATTGATCGCCTCTGGCATATATTTTTTAACACACACGCAAATCGCATCTAGTGTGAAATAACAACCAGCTCACGAATTGATCGCCTCTGGCATATATTTTTTAACACACACGCAAATCGCATCTAGTGTGAAATAACAACCAGCTCACGAATTGATCGCCTCTGGCATATATTTTTTAACACACACGCAAATCGCATCTAGTGTGAAATAACAACCAGCTCACGAATTGATCGCCTCTGGCATATATTTTTTAACACACACGCAAATCGCATCTAGTGTGAAATAACAACCAGCTCACGAATTGATCGCCTCTGGCATATATTTCTTAACACACACGCAAATCGCATCTAGTGTGAAATAACAACCAGCTCACGAATTGATCGCCTCTGGCATATATTTTTTAACACACACGCAAATCGCATCTAGTGTGAAATAACAACCAGCTCACGAATTGATCGCCTCTGGCATATATTTTTTAACACACACGCAAATCGCATCTAGTGTGAAATAACAACCAGCTCACGAATTGATCGCCTCTGGCATATATTTTTTAACACACACGCAAATCGCATCTAGTGTGAAATAACAACCAGCTCACGAATTGATCGCCTCGCCTCTGGCATATATTTTTTAACACACACGCAAATCGCATCTAGTGTGAAATAACAACCAGCTCACGAATTGATCGCCTCTGGCATATATTTTTTAACACACACGCAAATCGCATCTAGTGTGAAATAACAACCAGCTCACGAATTGATCGCCTCTGGCATATATTTTTTAACACACACGCAAATCGCATCTAGTGTGAAATAACAACCAGCTCACGAATTGATCGCCTCTGGCATATATTTTTTAACACACACGCAAATCGCATCTAGTGTGAAATAACAACCAGCTCACGAATTGATCGCCTCTGGCATATATTTTTTAACACACACGCAAATCGCATCTAGTGTGAAATAACAACCAGCTCACGAATTGATCGCCTCTGGCATATATTTTTTAACACACACGCAAATCGCATCTAGTGTGAAATAAAATAACAACCAGCTCACGAATTGATCGCCTCTGGCATATATTTTTTAACACACACGCAAATCGCATCTAGTGTGAAATAACAACCAGCTCACGAATTGATCGCCTCTGGCATATATTTTTTAACACACACGCAAATCGCATCTAGTGTGAAATAACAACCAGCTCACGAATTGATCGCCTCTGGCATATATTTTTTAACACACACGCAAATCGCATCTAGTGTGAAATAACAACCAGCTCACGAATTGATCGCCTCTGGCATATATTTTTTAACACACACGCAAATCGCATCTAGTGTGAAATAACAACCAGCTCACGAATTGATCGCCTCTGGCATATATTTTTTAACACACACGCAAATCGCATCTAGTGTGAAATAACAACCAGCTCACGAATTGATCGCCTCTGGCATATATTTTTTAACACACACGCAAATCGCATCTAGTGTGAAATAACAACCAGCTCACGAATTGATCGCCTCTGGCATATATTTTTTAACACACACGCAAATCGCATCTAGTGTGAAATAACAACCAGCTCACGAATTGATCGCCTCTGGCATATATTTTTTAACACACACGCAAATCGCACCTAGTGTGAAATAACAACCACCTCACGAATTGATCGCCTCTGGCATATATTTTTTAACACACACGCAAATCGCATCCAGTGTGAAATAACAACCAGCTCACGAATTGATCGCCTCTAGCATATATTTTTTAACACACACGCAAATTGCATCTAGTGTGAAATAACAACCAGCTCACGAATTGATCGCCTCTGGCATATATTTTTTAACACACACGCAAATCGCATCTAGTGTGAAATAACAACCAGCTCACGAATTGATCGCCTCTGGCATATATTTTTTAACACACACGCAAATCGCATCTAGTGTGAAATAACAACCAGCTCACGAATTGATCGCCTCTGGCATATATTTTTTAACACACACGCAAATCGCATCTAGTGTGAAATAACAACCAGCTCACGAATTGATCGCCTCTGGCATATATTTTTTAACACACACGCAAATCGCATCTAGTGTGAAATAACAACCAGCTCACGAATTGATCGCCTCTGGCATATATTTTTTAACACACACGCAAATCGCATCTAGTATGAAATAACAACCAGCTCACGAATTGATCGCCTCTGGCATATATTTTTTAACACACACGCAAATCGCATCTAGTATGAAATAACAACCAGCTCACGAATTGATCGCCTCTGGCATATATTTTTTAACCAAAGCGAACATGCAAAACGCATTTGGTGTCAAATATTCTTAAAACAACCAGCTCACGAACTGACCGCCTCTGGCTAACTAACTACTGTAGCACTAACTACTATTATAAAATACAAATATAATAAATTTTCAATAAAATATCAAAATAAGCAAAAGACTGCGTTCTTATTTTTCAGAGATTTATGTTATATATTCGGCATTACTTATATATATACACTGTGTGTACACACACGCGCGCGCGCACACTACCGGGGGCACGTCGGTGAACCGCGCTGTAGCTGTAACAGCTGAGCGCTCAAGCACACTACCAGGCGCGCGGCTCACCGACGTGCGCCCGGCTAAAGATCGGCGATGATTGACTTGTGTATATACAGGGTGTCCGGTAAAGATTGTGCCAACGCTCGTGAGCGGGTAGAGCACAGTAATCTGAACAGAAAAGTCCTGTAACATTTTTTTCCATAACGCTTCATAAAGGAGTTATTATTGAGTAAAGTCTGATCAATCAGCGCCGACTTTTAGCCGGGCGCACGTCAGTGAGCCCCGCGCGCCTAGTAGTGTGCGGCGGCGCACACTTCGCAGCGCGGGGCTCACTGACGTGCGCCCGGCTAAAAGTCGGCGCTGATTGATCAGACTTTACTTAATAATAACTCCTTTATGAAGCGTTATAGAAAAAAATGTTACAGGACTTTTCTGTTCAGAATAACACCCTCTACCTTCCCTTAAACGGTGTTGCGCGAATTTTCGGACACCCTGTGTAAATATACCTTATATATAAATAATACTAACCTTTTGACCCTTATTCTTTTTAAGGAAAGTCTTCGGACAGAGAGAGGCAAGCGTTTATCATTATATTTTTGTCCCATTATGTGGACACACTATATATTAAAAATTAAAAACGCAAAAACACAGTTTTTTTACTTCAACGTGTTATAACGCGTTATAACGGTTGAGCGCGCGATAATCTCTTGTTACGCGTATGTACAAAACACACGCGACAAACTGAGACTGAGCTGCCGCGCACTGATATGATCGCGTTCGTCTGTTTGCATGTGTGTGTGCGTACAGCCGACTTACTGCCCGATACGTACATACTTACGTACTGACTGCTATAGATATCGCGTTATGATGAAAATGAAAACTAATGCACATCTTTATAAATGTTTATCTTAATAAATGAATATTGTACAACCGAATAAAAACATTGTTTTTATATTGCTAAATTAATTTTATACATAAAAACATTATTTATATTTAACGAAAACATTATATAAAATTAATTATATGGATTATTCTGTATAATTAATAATAATTGTATTATTTTTGTATATTACACATTATATGCTATATACAAGGTGTCCCTTAAAATTTCAAAATTTATATTTTGCAATGGAATAATTCTGGAAATATTAAATAACATAAATTTTTATCAATTTATTTTTAAGCAGTATTTTCTAAAATGTAATAGCTTTCACTTTACAACTTATGATTTAGATGATCGCCTGTGATTCCTGCGTCTAATAATTGATAACCGAGCATTTAAAGTTTCACTTACTCTATATATAATACAATAATTAATTGATAAATTACCAAACTTTAATTCATGCGTGAGAGAGTAATATACATGTACGCACTAAGATATCGCAATTTCTAATATCTTTTTTCTTTCGATCATACACTTACTCTGTTTCTCTCTGTATCTCTCTTTCTAATCGTTCGCTTACTACGTACTGCATATCGCTTAGCTTTATTCTTCCAGCATATTCGCTTACGCGTTTACTCGCGCTTCTCTCTCTCTCTCTCTCTCTCCTTTTGTTCATTCATTATTCTTTCATTCTCATTATTATATTTTTGTATTTGTTCAACATTTATTGTTCTATTTTATTTTTATCTCTACACGTAAATAAATAAATTTATTTATTTTTATTTTAAATAGCATAAATGAGATATACAATACGTTATTTTCTTTTTTTATTTCACTATATACAGGGTGGTCCTCGTAACAGTCGCCACGATTTTTAAGGCACTTACAATAATCTGACATAAAAAAGTCATAAACAGAAATTTATCAGTTTCTAACCGGCAACAAATTGCAATAATAAAAATTGACCAAACATTTTTTTTTCCATAAAAAAGCAAGGTCACCTTCAATTTTTTAAATGGGACTGCCTACTTTTTATTGCATATTCTTGTAGCTTATCTCGAGAGCTTTTCAAAACACTATAATAAAGTATTTTTTCATTAAGTACTTTTTGAGTTATTTTATATTTTAATCTGACATATTTTGATATAAAAATTAAAATATCTCGTAAAATGTTTAGTTTTCGATAATCTTACCGTAACACTTTTATGTACAGAATAATGTTTGACGTGTATATGTCATCTTATTATAGAAAATAAAATCTCTGTATTTCGCATTTTATATATCTGAAAATAATTGTAATGGATTAATTACATTTTTGCGATTAAAATGACACTAAATATGACATAAATCGGATTATTTTTAATGAAATAAGTAATCATAATTTTAATTATATAATTGCTTAAAAATTATCCGATTTCGTGTTTCGTATTATTTTAATTGGTAAAATATCATGAATTCATTGTAATTATTTTCGGATCAATAAGCGCGAAAAACAAAAATTTTACAGTAACGGTATATAACGCGAGAGATTATAGATAAAGCGAGCCTCGCGAGCGAGACTTCGGAAGTCTTTCATGTTAGCTATCTCGCTTGCTCCTCATTCGTTCTCTCTCTCTCTCTTTCTCTGTTTGTTCTTTATTGTATTCTTTCATTCCTATTATTGTAATCTTTTATTTGTTCGACTTTTATTCTTTCTATTCTTGTTTTCCTATATGATAATAAATTAATTTATTCATCTTTATTTTATAAAGTGTAACGATACCGTTACTAACGGCCCAGCGGGCTGATCCACCGCGCGCTTTTCGAGGCTCGGCGCTTATGGCGTCCCTAAGCTCCCACACGCGTGTCGCGGCCCCACCGTAGGGACCACCCCACCACACGTTGAATCGAGCGAGTGGGAGGTCGGCCGCCGGTATATAAGGCGCTCCGGCAAGCGTAGCGTTACCAGTTCCCGATCCCGAGTCCTACCTCGTACAACTCCTGATCCGAAACCTATACCGCGTTACACCAGGCTACGGGCTTCCCGTAGTTAGGCCGGGCTTCCCGGTTGCTGGGACGGCGCACCCTGATACCTCGCGTTACACCGGGCTACGGGCTTCCCGTAGTTAGGCCGGGCTTCCCGGTTGCCGGGCCGGCGCATCGTGATACCCCGCGTTATACCAGGCTACGGGCTTCCCGTAGTTATGCCGGGCTTCCCGGTTGCTGGGACGGCGCATCCTGACACCTCGCGTTATACCAGGCTACGGGCTTCCCGTAGTTAGGCCGGGCTTCCCGGTTGCTGGGACGGCGCATCCTGATACCTCGCGTTATACCAGGCTACGGGCTTCCCGTAGTTAGGCCGGGCTTCCCGGTTGCTGGGACGGCGCATCCTGACACCTCGCGTTATACCAGGCTACGGGCTTCCCGTAGTTAAGCCGGGCTTCCCGGTTGCTGGGACGGCGCATCCTGACACCTCGCGTTATACTAGGCTACGGGCTTCCCGTAGTTAGGCCGGGCTTCCCGGTTGCTGGGACGGCGCATCCTGATACCTCGCGTTATACCAGGCTACGGGCTTCCCGTAGTTAGGCCGGGCTTCCCGGTTGCTGGGACGGCGCCTCCTACTAGTTGATAAGTCCGTACCGCGTTTATACCGTGAGACCGTTTTGTATATACCGCGCCCGTTTCTACCGTAAGACCACTTTGGTCTCCGCGCATCTTTCCAGATAAATACCGCGACCTGTTAGATTACAATACCGTTTTGTACACATACCGTGACTTGTTAGATTGTAATACCACTTTGTACGTATACCGCGACCTGTAAGACCGCTCCGGTCCCCGCGCGCTGATAGCCTCTAGTATCGTTGTATATACCGCGACCTGTTCATATTATAGATACCGCGACCTGTTCGTATTGTAAGACCGCCCTGTATATACCGCGCATTCTACCTGTAGAGTTAATTAGACATTAAGATTCCCGCCAGTGTCGCGCCGATTTCACCTTCTCGCACGGCCTTCAGATTACTAAGGAGCGTCAGTCCTTTTAAGGATAGAACGCCGAGAACGCCGACGCCCCGTCCTTTTAAGGATAAGGCAGCCAGGCAGTTGGAATTACATTGAAGGCCACGCGACACCCCGTAGCTTTTAAGATCTGTTCTGTTCCGCCTAGAATACCATAGTTTACTTGCATGCGAACCTGGCGATAACAGAACACGGCCGCTTGAGCCACGCTCGCTTCCCGAGCTCCACGCGCACCAACCACGCGCGAAACTCTGTACACACCGCGCTTGCATATCGCCTTGTGAACAACAACCGCTCACGCGCGAAACTCTGTGCGCACCGCGCTTGCATGTAGCATTGTGAATGACAACCGCTCACGCGCGAAACTCTGTACGCACCGTTCCCGCATGCTGCTTCGCATAGTTATCAGTGTTAACTATCTTTTATAATAACCGTTGGAATAAACCTAATTATTTAAACCGCTTATACGAGGACAGTAAGTTGGAGTTTCCCCCTTCTCCCGGATCCTGGCACCGGCGAGCCTTGATCCGCGGCGTACGGGAAAGGTGAACCGTTACATGGCGCCCGAACAGGGACTTGACTAGCCTAGTGGAGACTCCAGCTCGCTCGGCCTACTTAGATGCCCGCGTGGGTAAACAACTTAAAGAAAGACGCGGTAATTAAATTACTGGCCTCGCACGGACTCGAAACCGTAGGCACCCTTGACGAATTACGCCGACAGCTCCGTCGTTTTGTTACCGGTAACCCGACTCTTTTCGCGTCCCACCCCACGACCCCCGAAGGCACGAAGATGCCATTAACAAACGAAGGCCCGACCGCCGGCACGACCGGAGCAACAACCACCGTCGATCCAGCTAAGGCCATGAATCAAATACGGAAGTGGGGGTGCCACTTTGACGGAAAAGACCCATTAGCGTTCCTGGAACGCGTCGACGAGCTGAAAAGAGGATACAGCTACACCGACGAGCAGTTGCTCTTGGGGCTACCCGAACTTCTCCGCGGCGAACCACTGATGTGGTACCGCAACTTCCGCAATAACTGGACCCTGTGGGCCGAGTTCTGTCGAGATTTCCGCGCCCAGTACCTGCCCAGCGAGTACTCCTATCAACTAAAGAGTACGATCCAGGGGCGGAAGCAGCAACCACGGGAGGCGTTCCAACAATTCGCCACCGAGTTGCTGACCCTCATGCGGCGCGCAGGCGGCTACACGCCCCAAGACCAGCTTGAACAGCTGTACGCAAATATGCGACCGGAATATCGCCTGTACATTCGAAAAGGCGAGATTACCAACGCTAGCGCGCTCAGCGCCCGAGTCACCGACATTGAGGTAATTGAGAACCTGCGCCGGCAGGAAGAGCGTAAGACTCCCGGACCAACGGTAGCAGCCGCCGCTTACAGCCGAGATGACTGCTGCTGGAGATGCAAGCAGCGAGGACACACCCGGCAGGACGGCCGCCGGCCGCCGAGAAAGTTTTGCTCCCGGTGCGGGAAAGACGGGGTTTTGACTCGAGATTGTCATCCCCCGGCGGGAAACGGACCGCGGGCCGGAACTGTCACGGCCAGTACCCAGCCCGAATCCGAGTAGAATTTACTCCGAGACCGCACATACAGGTCCGTGTCGTCCGCCGAACAATACGGGCCCTGCTCGATTTCGGTTCGGAGGTTTCGTTTGTCAGCGCCGAAACCGTCGACCGCCTAAAGATCCGCACACGTCGTCCAGACACCGTGGCTAAACACGTTAACTTAGCAGATGGGACGCGGATCCCCATCACCAGAGTTTTCACACTCCCCATCACCGTCCAGGGGGAGACTATCCGACACCAATTCTCCGTTCTGCCGAACCTTAGTAGCCCCATGCTAATAGGCATAGACCTATGGGCCAAGTTGCGGATTACGCTGCCACCGCCGCCACCGCCAAAAGAACCGACTGACAACTTGACCACCCTGGGAGTCATAACCGTCGGCAGCACCGCAGGAAGATCCGAGGAAACCCAACGCCTGGAGAGGTTTCTAGCGACCGAACTACCGAAGTGTGAGCGGGTTCAAGGGCCAACCGATCGGGTACAACACCACATCCGATTAAAGCCCGGACCCGCCATCAAACAACGCTATCGCCCACGTAATCCGGCGATGCAGGCCATCATTGACCAGGAAGTACGAACGATGGAGAAGGAGGGAATCATCGAGCCCTCAACTAGCGCCTGGAGCTCTCCAATCGTCCTGGTCAAGAAGAAGGAAGGGGCCTACCGATTCTGCATCGACTATCGAAAACTGAACACGGCCTCCGAAAAGGATGCCTATCCGCTGCCGCACATCACGGCCACACTAGATAAGCTGCGTGGAGCTAAGTACTTATCCACGCTCGACTTAAAAAGCGGATATTGGCAGGTGCCTCTCACACCTCAAAGCCGGCCGGCGACCGCATTTACTGTGCCCGGCCGCGGCCTGATGCAATTCAGGGTGATGCCCTTTGGCCTGCACTCGGCGCCCGCTACCTTTCAGAGATTGCTCGACTCGATACTCGACCCAGAACTCGAACCGCACGTCCTGGTGTACCTCGACGATATTATTATCGCTAGCCGCACATTCGAGGATCACGGCATCTGTCCGAGGTCTTTCGCCGCCTGCGCCAGGCACGGCTCCGTCTCAATCCGGACAAGTGCCACTTCTGCCGGATGAGCCTCCGCTACCTCGGGCACGTTATCGACCGCCGGGGTATCCGCACCGACCCCGAGAAAGTGAGCGCCGTCGCGAATTGGCCAGCACCGACCACCGTAAAGAAGGTACGCCAGTTTCTGGGAGTGGCCTCGTGGTACAGGCGCTTCATTGCGAACTTTTCGACACTCGCCGCACCCCTCACCAGGCTGACACACAAGAAGGTCAAATGGACCTGGACGGACCATGAGGAAGCCGCTTTTCGAGGGCTAAAGAAAGCCCTGACCACCGCGCCGGTCCTGGCCTGTCCGGACTTCGCGAGGCCATTTGTTCTCCAAACCGACGCCAGCGCACACGGTCTGGGGGCCGTATTAACCCAGCACCTTGATGAGGGAGAGCGAGTCATCGCCTACGCCAGCCGAACCCTCAACGCCGCGGAGCGTAATTACAGCGCTACCGAGTTGGAGTGCCTGGCAGTCGTTTGGGGCATCCGGCGGATGCGCGAGTATCTCGAAGGTTACCGCTTCACGGTCTTGACCGATCACCAGGCCCTCCGTTGGCTGCAGCGGATCGAAGAACCTACCGGCCGCCTAGGGCGATGGATATTCGAGCTTCAGCAGCACGACTTCGAGATCCAATACCGCCGAGGGGCCCTTAGCCGGGTGGCCGATGCCCTGTCTCGTACACCAGAGGCCAACGCGGTCACGCGACAACCAACGTGCCGCTGGTACCGCCGCATGCTCGCGGATGTAGAGTCGGCCAGCCGACTTTCCGGACTACGAGGTGCGGGGCGGGCGATTCCGACGACATATCCTGCACGACCTGGACTTTGGGGAAACACCGACCGAAGACCAGTGGAAGCAGTGCGTCCCCACCGAACAGCGTCTACCCTTGCTCGGCCGGCTGCACGACGATCCGGCAGCCGGACACCTAGGCATCGCGAAGACCATCGTTCGCATCGCGCCGCTTTACTATTGGCCAGGCATGTTCCGGGACATTACCAGATATGTCCGGAAGTGCCCGACGTGCATGACACACAAGGCCTCGCAACAACGACCGGCCGGGACTCTCCGCGCGACCGCTTGCACCGCACCCTGGCAGCAGGCCGCCGTCGACTTGGTCGGACCGCTACCCCGATCCACAATGGGGCATACTTAGCTGCTGACCATCCAAGACCGCTTCAGCAAGTGGCTAGAGATGGTTCCACTACGACGGGCCACCGCTGAGAATCTGGCGCATGCCGTGACGCAACACCTCATCTATCGGCACGGGTGCCCAACAACGCTGGTCTCCGATAATGGGACCCAGTTTACGTCCCAGCGATTCAAGACGCTCCTTGCCGCCTTCGGGATCGCGCACCGCAAATCGCCCGTCTATGCACCTCAGTGCAACCCGGTCGAGCGGGCCAACCGCACGGTGAAAACCATGATCGCCCAGTACGTGGGGAAGCAGCACCGAAACTGGGATGAGCGGATAGTCGCGCTACAATTCGCGATCAACACCGCGAGGCACGAGGCCACCGGATACACCCCGGCGTATATTATACACGGGCGCGAATTGGCACGACCCCACCCGGAGGACCGGAGACCGCCGGCCCCAGCTCCAAGTCCGGATGTCAACCGGAAATGGCTCGAAGAGGCCTTCGAGGTAGTCCGTATCCACCTGGCTCGCGCGTTCCAACGACAGGAACGCCATTATAATCTGCGTCGGCGCGACTGGCGTCCGCGGGTAGGCGAGCAGGTTTGGAAGAGAGATCAGCCCCTCTCCAGCAAGAGCGGCGCATTCAACGCCAAGCTGGCGCCCAGATACATCGGGCCCCTGGAGGTCCGGAAGATCGTATCACCGGTCGTGGTGGACCTCCGCGACGCCAGAGGGAAGTGGCACCGGCACATCCATGTGCAAGACTTGAAGCCGGCCCCAGACACCGACAGCGAGCCAGCCGAGGAGGAGGACTGCGAGGACGACGACGCAGAGGACCACGCCGCCCATGCCCTCCCACGACCAAACCGGCCACCAAGACCCCCCCGCACCGCCTAGATTTAAAAAGGGGGGGGGGGGTGGTGTAACGATACCGTTACTAACGGCCTAGCGGGCTGATCCACCGCGCGCTTTTCGAGGCTCGGCGCTTATGGCGTCCCTAAGCTCCCACACCCGTGTCGCGGCCCCACTGTAGGGACCACCCCACCACACGTTGAATCGCGCGAGTGGGAGGCCGGCCGCCGGTATATAAGGCGCTCCGGCAAGCGTAGCGTTACCAGTTCCCGATCCGGAGTCCTACCTCGTACAACTACTGATCCGAAACCTATACCGCGTTACACCAGGCTACGGGCTTCCCGTAGTTAGGCCGGGCTTCCCGGTTGCTGGGACGGCGCACCCTGATACCTCGCGTTACACCGGGCTACGGGCTTCCCGTGGTTAGGCCGGGCTTCCCGGTTGCCGGGACGGCGCATCCTGATACCTCGCGTTATACCAGGCCACGGGCTTCCCGTAGTTAGGCCGGGCTTCCCGGTTGCTGGGACGGCGCCTCCTACTAGTTGATAAGTCCGTACCGCGTTTATACCGTTAGACCGTTTTGTATATACCGCGCCCGTTTCTACCGTAAGACCACTTTGGTCTCCGCGCATCTTTCCAGATAAATACCACGACCTGTTAGATTACAATACCGTTTTGTACACATACCGTGACTTGTTAGATTGTAATACCACTTTGTACGTATACCGCGACCTGTAAGACCGCTCCGGTCCCCGCGCCCTGATAGCCTCTAGTATCGTTGTATATACCGCGACCTGTTCATATTATAGATACCGCGACCTGTTCGTATTGTAAGACCGCCCTGTATATACCGCGCATTCTACCTGTAGAGTTAATTAGACATTAAGATTCCCGCCAGTGTCGCGCCGATTTAACCTTCGCGTACGGCCTTCAGATTACTAAGGAGCGTCAGTCCTTTTGAGGATAGAACGCCGAGAACGCCAACGCCCCGTCCTTTTAAGGATAAGGCAGCCAGGCAGTTGGAATTACATTGAAGGCCACGCGACACTCCGTAGCTTTTAAGATCTGTTCTGTTCCGCCTAGAATACCATAGTTTACTTGCATGCGAATCTCGCGATTACAGAACACGGCCGCTTGAGCCACGCTCGTTTCCCGAGCTCCACGCGCACCAACCACGCGCGAAACTCTGTACGCACCGCGCTTGCATATCGCCTTGTGAACAACAACCGCTCACGCGCGAAACTCTGTGCGCACCGCGCTTGCATGTAGCATTGTGAATGACAACCGCCCACGCGCGAAACTCTGTACGCACCGTTCCCGCATGCTGCTTCGCATAGTTATCAGTGTTAACTATCATTTATAATAACCGTTGGAATAAACCTAATTATTTAAACCGCTTATACGAGGACAGTAAGTTGGAGTTTCTCCCTTCTCCCGAATCCTGGCACCGGCGAGCCTTGATCCGCGGCGTACAGGAAAGGTGAACCGTTACAAAAGCATAAATAAGATATTGTATATTTTATAAATAAAAAAAGTATTATGTATGTGTGCGTGTGCGTGTGTATTTTTGTATGTGCATGTTGTATTTAACTATAGTGAAACATAATTATGTATTATATTAACTATAGTGAAATAAAAAAAGAAAATAACTTGTATTGTATATCTCATTTATGCTATATAAAATAAAAATAAATAAATAAATTTATTTATTTTTATGTAAGGAGACGAGAATAGAAAGAATAAAAGTTGAGCAAATAAAAGAATATAATAATGGGAATAAAAGAATACAATAATGAACGAGCAGAGAGAGAGAGAGAGAGAGAGAGAGAAGCGCGAGTGAACGCGTAAGTGAATATGCGAGGAGCATGAAGCTAAGCGATACGTAGTACATAGCGAGCGAGCGATTAGAAAGAGACAGAGCGTGACAGAGCGTATGATTGAGAGAAAAAAGATACTGCAATAATGTTAGTGCGTACATGTATATTACTCTCACACGCATGAAAGAGACGAAGATAGTACGATTATGTCTGTCTTTGTCATGTACGATTGCAGCTCTGTCTATCGCGACATCACGCAACTAATCTACTGCTCTGTTTTACTCTTGAGCCTCCATCTCGCACACACACATATGCACGAAAATTTTATTTTGCAAAATCTTTTTTATAAAGCTTCTAAACTCACTTCTTTAAGCTCACTTATACTCTTTGATGAAATGCCGAGTGCGGGGTTTACTGATTAGGCACGTGATGATTACAAATCTTTTATATTAAGTAAATGTTGACGGCACAGGCCGATAACTAAACTGTAATTTTATCATTTGTTTTCACTTTTCATATGAAATGTTAAACTCCGCACTCCGTTATTATGTATACTTTAATTGTGGAAAAGGATTTTTTGATATCTATAATCAACAAAAAGATTTTGCAAAATAAAGTTTTTATCGGTAAAACAGACCCTTTGGGATCCCCTTAACAGCGAGAATTACAGCGACGACAAAATATTTGCGGTAAATAAGCATGTCCTTTCTTCACACCCATTCGAGCGGGTGTTTAAAGAGCGAACTCGATCTCTTTTCCTTACCGCCCACACAAACTAGTATCGAGAGTTCGCAATGGATTCATTACAAACCCGTGACTTCGCTCTCGGACGATTCTCCGATAGAATTCGTCATTCCAGGTCACGGAGAAGAATATTTAGATCTCACGCACACCATGTTAAGTCTTCGCGTACGCGTAGAAACGCCGGGCGATTCCTCGGGACATACTGCGGGCGCAACCGCCGCGGCCACTATAGGCCCCGTAAATCATTTACTTCATTCCATGTTCAATCAGATCGACGTGTATTTCAACCAAAAGCTCGTATCGCCTCCAAACGACGCTTACGCGTACCGCGCGTACATCGAGGCGTTATTAAATTATTCTTCACCCGCAAAAACTTCCCATCTAACCTCCTGTCTATGGGACGCGGATACACCCGGTCAAATGGACGAACCGGTGGAATCAAAATCGCCAAATTCCGCTCTCGTGAGACGCGCGCGTTACATTCGAGGCGGGCGCGCGCTAGATCTTGTAGGGCATTTCCATTGCGACGTTTTCAATCGAGACAAATTTTTAATTAACGGTGTAGAAGTACGCTTGAGGCTCGTCCGTTCGAAAGATTCGTTCTATCTTATGGACAGTAACGGTTCATCGTCGAAAATTTATATACTGGATACGAGCTTACTCGTGAAGAATGAGAAGGGCGAAAATAAGCGCAGAATTGTTACTCGCGCATGCTAGAATGTTGAGTAAAGTTACGGCCAAATATCCGCTCACGAGAGTCGAAGTTAAAACATTTACGATTCACAGTGGTGTTGTGGGTGAATCGTTAGATAATGTAATACTCGGTCAACTTCCGAAAAGAATAATAGTCGGTTTTGTTAATAATAAAGCGTTTAATGGGGATAGAAAATTAAATCCGTTTAATTTCAAAAATTACGGAATAAATTTCTTCTCGCTATACGTCGACGGTATGCAAATTCCTAGTAGACCGTTACAACCGGTTTTCTCGCCGGAGGAACCGCTTTACGTCGAAGCTTATCAAACTCTCTTCGCAGGAACGGGCATCCATTTTTTGAATAAAGGAAATTCTATAAGTAGAGACGATTATTCCAAGGGTTATACGCTATTCGCTTTTGATCTCACACCCGACCTATCTGCTAATTACGCGGGACATTGGAATCTCGTGAGACATGGTAGTTTACGATTAGAAGTGCGAATTGAGAAATCTCTCACTGAGACCGTTAATTGTATTATTTACGCCGATAATGTAATAGAAATCGACTCGTCTCGTCAAGTCATCGTCGATTTTGCCGGATAGATATTTATCGCGCTCAAGTATTTGACCGTTACAACGTAATACTCGGAAAATTTCCCTCCTTTTTCTCCCCTCCACATTCGATCAAAATGCCAACAGCATAAAATATCAAAAAATATAGAATATAACAGAAAAGAATTCAGTTTCATTCGAGACACGAACGTCGACGCTTCGCGAGCAGTTTAAACTATTATAACCGCGCTATCGAGTGCGCTCCAGTCTTCACAAAATGGATATAGTCATCGACATACAAGGTTTCCGCGATGCCAATGCGAAGTTTATCCCCAAGGAAGTTGCTATTATCGCGCTTGACGCTCCATTCGTCGGACATTGGATTATGATGCCCCCGCATTCATTTGGCGATTTACCAAGAAATGTAAGACATGAAAATAACTGGCTTACACGAAATTATCACGGCATTGAATGGTTCGACGGTGAAGCTAATCCGAAATATTTTACATCGCAACTACGTGAAATAACAAGACAGGCACGATACATTTACGTCAGAGGTACCGAAAAAGAAACCTACTTACGGAATCTACTCTCCAGAAATATATATAATTTGGAAGATATTTCTCCCGCATTCAAAAATCTGTCAGAGGGAGAAGTGCGCGGACGATATTGTGGTTACCACGGATTTCGAAAATTTGGAATCTTTCATTGCGCATTACGCAACGTATATAAATTAAAATATTGGTTGATCGAGCGAAATAATATCGCCTACGGCAATACGAACGTAAGTACTCAAGCTACTTGTGGTTCTCCGGATAATTGGTGTATAAACACCAGTGATGACGACGACGACGACGAGGACGACGACGAGGATGACGAAAACGAAGACGACGAAAACGAGGAAATCAGTAGCGCGTATGAGATTTCGCGCGATAGAAATGAAATAGAGAAAAAAAATCTGCAAAAATCCGAGCGATCAATAGAAAAAGAAGAAGAGAAATTTGAAAAATCTGAATTATCGTCGTTGATGGATAGATACAAGCTCGAAGCAACTAACTCCACACAAGCCGACATTGAAAATTCAGCGTTACAAGCCGGCACGACAAAAAACGCAGTAGCGAAGGAGGTAAAAACCGAAGTTATTGAATATATAATACCGCTCGTTCGTTCGCCTCCGTACCAAAATAATGAATTCTCGCGAAATTCTACAAGCATTGCGCCACATCAATGCCAGGCATCCGGGAGTTTATCCAGCCGACAGACTCCCGAGGGTGTGGACGAGGTCGACAGCCATCGTCGCTAATACGGATGACCACAATCGACCTGGAGAACATTGGGTCGCCTTCTTCCTCGACGAGCATGGTACAGACACATACTTCGACAGCTACGGAATACCACCCTTGCACCCCGGATTTCTCCTCCGACTTCGTCGAAACTCCATCATCTATCGTTGGAATATTCAACAATTACAAAGAATTTTTTCTCAAACATGCGGACAATATAGTTGCGTATTTTTATATTATATGTGCAACGGTTATGATCTTAATCGGTTTCTTAGTCTTTTTACCGAAGATTGCGAACATAATGATCGCTTAATCGTACACTTATTTCGTAAAATTTTTCTTCGCGAAAAAAGAAACAAGTGAAACATTTTACGCTATGCGTTGCCGTGTTTAATCATGTAATTCGAATTGTAATAGACGAATGGTATAGACGATGTACTCCTATGTAATATTTTAATTATATGTAATAAGAATATTGATTTATGTATAATTAATATCAATAAATGTAGGATGTTTTTTTACTTAAATTGTTAAATTTTTTTCATCTTCCCTCTTTCCTTTTACAGTATAATGTTCCAAACGTTTGAACTTTTTAACGCCTGTTTTTTATTATTCTTTCATTGGTTGAGGTAACGTAATTTCTTTCGGCGCGACAAATGCAAAACCCTATAGAAACTAAGGGAATTAGTCAGCCATAAAATGAAAATAACTAAAAATGGGCAGTGCTAGAATAAGGAAACTTTTTTCCCCACTTTATTGTCCTTTTGGAAAACAGTGGGGGGATTATGTATAAATTCTGATTTCCCATGAAAAATCCAACATTAGTTTCTCTTGAAATGTTTTGTGTGTTAAATTAAATGAAGTCCGCGTGTGCGAAAATGTGTGTCGCTTATGTTTTAAGAAAAATCACATTATTGTGTGCTGTTGCTCTACCACGATTTGATGTCAAAAAATATCTCGACCGCATATCGGAGGAAGACAGCGAAAACAATTATCGCTTATTTAAAAAGGCCGCTAACAGCTGTTCGAGTGATGCATTGGCGATAGTATTTTGCTTGGGACATTTTGGCGGTGATGTCCGTCTATTAAATATAGCAGGTGAAATTATAACATACCGATTAGCTATGAAAAAAAAGGAGGATGAAGATATTGGCGGCTATATAGCCCATCTTTTAATGCAATACCATCGACAACGTGCGTTAGGTAAATATATTTCACTTTTAATAATAACAATTACAAAAAATGTAGTAAATTTTTAATTTTTATTTTAATAAAATTTTTATTTTTGTTAAAAATAGATATGCTCGCCATTTCGAATATAGGAGCCGAATCAATGCGAAGAAAACGTCCTGCAGAAGAGCCTGTAGCAGGACCTTCGCGAAGACACCCTGGGCACCCCATCGAAGTCATTACGTTATCGGGTAAATATTACTTTTTTGACGAAACGCGAAAATTTTATACATACATACATATATATATATATATATATATATATATATATATATATATATATATATATATAATGCAATATATAATTTTATTTTTTGTTTATAGACTCGGACGATGAAGACGACACATTTGAACCCAGCTACTCTTCTATATATTCTCCTGAGTGTCCTTCTCCCGAACCACCGTTTTCCCCCCGTTCGCTTTCTCCACAGTCTTCCGAGGATGATAATTTCGAGAAGGCTATCCAGGATTTCTGCGATGAACTCCCAGACCTGGAAGCCGCCTCTTCCTACCAAAATTAATCCCATGCTATTTTTCATTAATTCTTTAATTTTCTCTCTTTTATCGTTGTATTATATAATATAATTTCGTGTACTTTCCGCAGCGGTAAAATAATCTTTCTGTAAATAAATATTAAGCACTATGTAAAAATTTTTCCCTGTATATTATATCATATTCCCTTGCTATATAAATTAAGATGTTTTTTTATTTTAAAGAACCAGACGAAAATATTTTTCTTCCCTTCCTTTCTTCCCGGCGTCTCCGTGACGTCATAGCCTCTGCCCTAAGACTCCGTATCAACTACCCGGTCAACCCTGCCCGTACATGTACGCACGCGTTCATGTAGTGTCATATCACTTGCTTTATTCTAGCGGTATTCGATTTTTCTCTTTTCAACACGAAGGGTGGAAGAGGGTGGACGACATATACCGTACATCTCCCGGTTTTCCTCTAAGGGGGGCGATGGGGCGATGACGTATACCGCACGATATCTTCCGGTTTTCCGTAAGGGAGGTGGGGAGGGTGGGTGCCATATGGAGAGACATCTCCATCCTCGGTGGCCGCCATCTTGCCGATTCTTACACACGTGTTATTTTGCCGCGTTTTTCCCTCTCACTCAGAAACAATGCTCCTCATCCAATCAAACTGCCGGCCACTATAGGGAAGCCAATCAGAGCGCAGGGTCCCCTATGCCGGAGTGCTACTCTCTACAAATACTACATCTAATCCTTATTCTAATAAGATTTCAGCTAGCCCAGCATACTAGGACCCTGTCTGGAAATGTGGAGGACCCAGGTTCGAACCCCGAGAATTTACACTCGCCCCGGAAAAAAAATAAAAAAAAATAAAAAAATAAAATTTAAAAGGAAAAATTTAAAATAAAAAATTGTCTCGTAGACGTTCACATGTCCCCTCCCCCTTTTAAAATAATTAAAATTATCTCATAGACGTCTACGCATCCCCTCCCCTTTTTTTAAATAATAAAAATTGTCTCGTAGACGTCCACGAGACCCCTCTTTTTTTCCATAGGTATCTGTGGTGGGCGTGGCCAGACAGGCTCACAGCAGGGGGTCAGGGGTCGTTGGTGGGGGTTTGTTGTGTCTAGCTATAGTGGCCCCTATACTACTTATCTTCTTCCGGGTTGTCCATTCGCCGGCGTCGAATAATTAATAAAATTCGATAGATCTGGAATAATGAAATAAATTGATTTATTATAGAAATTAATACTTTTTTATTTATTTGTTATATTTATTTGTTATATTTATTTGTTATTTTATATTTTATTTATTTGTTAATATTTAAATTATTATATTTCTTTATTTACAATCCTCCATCAATTTTTTCTACTCCTCCAATAGCATCTGCAGATCTTCGTATCATCTTCTCCAGTGTCTGATCGTTGTTCATGTTGTCTTCGGTTTCGTCGGCGTACTCAGCTGTATCCATGTCCTGGTCGATATCCTCCGCTCCATCCGGGTGTCCATTTTATCGGTGTTTTCGACTCCCTCCGTATGTTAGGTTTCCTCTAGTTCGTTGGCATCTTCAGAATTTTCCTGAATGTTCTCGAATCCTGTAGTGTCCTCTGCCGAATTGTCCATTCGCCGGCATCGAATAATTAATAACATTCTAAATTATAAAAAAAATTATTAAAGGGAAAAGGCCCCATCCCCGCCTTTTCCTGTGAGGCACAACCAAACAATATACCCCTCCATATTTTACCCTGAAAAAAGAAACAAATAAATTAGGGGTGAGAACGGCCCCACCCCGCCGTTCTCTGTGAAGCACATCCAAATTTGATACTGCTTCTCCAAGGTAAAATAAAAAAACAAAACTTACTACTTAACGATAGTCTGGTGGACTGCTGAATAGAATTATCTTACCAGTCTTGCCGTATAAATCTGGAATAATGAAATATATTGATTTATTATAGAAATTACTATTTTTTTATTTATTTGTTATTAAAAAAAAAATTTTTTTAAATTATTTTTTTATATTATATAATTCAAATAATTTCATTCTTAACTTTAATTTTTCTTTTATTAATTAATAATTTAAATTTAATAAATTTTTATAATTATATATAATTACTATAAATTGTTATATTTCTTTATTTACCATCCTCCATCAAGTTTTCCTGCTCTCCCAATAGCACCTGCAGATCTTTGTCCTGTGCCATCTTCTCCACGGTCTGGTCATCCATGTTGTCCTCAAAATCGTCGGCGTACTCAACTGTATTTATGTTCTGTATGTCGACATCGTTGTTATCTGTTCCATCCGTGTGCTGGGTGTCCATTTCATCGTTTTCAGCTCCCTCCATGTGCTGGGTCTCCTCAACTTCGTTGGCGTCTTCAGTTTCCTCCTGAATGTCCTCGAATCCTATAATGTCCTCTTCCGGGCTGTCCATTCGCCGGTGTCGATTTGGTGGGAATTCCTCATTTTCTTCATGAAGAGGGGCTTGCCGTTGTTTCCTATTGTAACGCCATTTTCTGGTTTTAAGGCTTTTCAGAGCCTTCTCCAAAGCTTCGTGGAATTCGACGTTGTTGGGGTTGGGAAAATGTTTATTGGCGTTTATGGCATCTGGAAAAAAAAATTCACAGAAATACCTTAGTTATCATCATATATTTAATGTAGAATATGAACAATGACGGATGGTATTTTTTACAAATCTTGACATGCTTGAGCGAATCGACTGTCTCGCAATTTGCATCCCCCAGGTCCAGTTTTTCCATTTAAAGTCATGTGTGATGAAATCTTCTCATCTTCGGGAAATACGCTGCGAAAATATTCTGCAGCGCAATCAACTGGATTGGCCCGTCCAAGGTAAACAAAATATCCCACCTGTAACAAAATGTTTGTAGTAAATTGAATTAGTGTAAATATATATCTAGAAAAAATTATAATAAATAATATATTACCAAATCATTATAAATTTCTTCGTCAACTTCTTCGAAGGCCAAGAAATCGTTTACGGTTCTGAACGAAATCCCTTGTGGCTTAACTGGCCTCCTCACTGCAGACTCTCGCACTAATCGTTTAATAGACGTTGTATTTTCACTGCAGGAAAAAATGAAATTATAAGATTAAAAATTCATTTATAGTAAGTTGCTTGCTGTTCCTTAATAAGATCATTAATATTTACTCAATTTTCTTTTCAATAGAATTTTTCGCTTTTCCATACGACATAATTGCGCCGTGATCATTCTGAAATGAAATTGATGTCTTTATTCATGCACATGGACGATTATTTTTGTTATAATTATTTTTTAAACTTACTTTAGAGATTGCAATATATCACGGGATGTACCCTCGTTTTTTGTGCACTCTTCTTCATGTCCTTGTCTGGCTGGTAATAGACGATTGCTTTGTACAGGTGATGGTGGTGGTCGTGATAATATTTGTTTATGTTGTGATAGTAGTTTTGATGGTGGATGAATGTTTAGTGTGAATGAATTTGTGGCTGGTGAAGGAGAGCGTGATGATATTTGTTTGCGTTGTGGTAGTGATTTTGATGCTGGAGGAATATTTCGTGCGAATGATTGAGCAGCTAGTGAAGAAAAGCGTGATCAGATGAGTTATGTTGTAATAGTGCTGATGGAGGGGGCATGTGTTCATATGATTGTGCAGGTGAGAATGATGATGATGGAGCATGTAGGGATGATGATGCTGGGAATTGAAAATGTTGATATTGTGTTAATGGTACTGTCTGCCTCTGTGTAGTTGTGGGTGTAGTCATGTTTTGTGTCATATGTCCTTGTGTGTTTTTGACATCTCTTCGTTGCAATTCCTGAGAATGCGATGTGCGATATTTTGCAATATCCGTACTCAGCAATCGCAATGCTTTAGGTGTTAATTTATGTCTTCTCCGTGTCTCTTCCTCTTCCTTGTCCTTGTTGACTCATCTGAACAAAAATTTTAGAAAACCTACCTAATAAAGGCCATTTTAATCTCTGATATGTAGAATAACTGCAACTACCCAGACATTAACAATAGGATCCCTATGCCCTTCAGTGTGCCAATAAGGCATGCGAAAACATTTATTCTGTACTTCATTAAGATTTATTATAATAACTTCATCAGATAATGAAGAACATCGAAAGACACCTACTGAAGACGATGGCAAATCAACATAAAAAAAATCTTCAACTCTGCGAAATTCTTTAACTGCCAACTGATAATGCTCACGCGAGAGAATAATGTTTTGAACAAGACAAACTTTCGAATTCTTTAATATTACCGTATTATCTTGATTTTTCACCGATATACGAAATTTTCCCTCTTGTATGCAGCAGGATTTATGAGTCCATAATAAACAGCTGGAGCAGTATATAAAACAAATTGGCGATTTTCCGTAGCCTTAAACCCTCTATATTTTTTCATTAATATTGGTTTTCGCGAAAATTCTTTAGGGCAATAATTTTTAACTTGCTGTAAACGTGTCGTCATAATTCCAAGTAATCTAGCTGAAAGTTTTAAACTTAGATTATACTTTCCATCAACAAAAACGCTATTTATTTTTGGGACGACACCAAGACAAACGGTGTGCATGTAATCGAAGATCGTTTGAGTTACCAACCCCATCCCCAAAGTAAGCAGAGCAGATTCAGAATCTGTATGATGTTCTCCATCAATGTGCTGCTGTCTATACTCTTCGTCTGTACGGGGCCTGTGCTGAATACCACGATAAGCTGTTACTCCACGACGAAGCCAATTTCCCCGAATCCAACATTTCGAACACGGAAATAGATTGCCATGGCCTTTGTGACCCAATACAAAAGCGCGTGCAGGAGAATCATCTATGAAACACCTCAATTTAATTAGTTTTAATTGATTACGAAAAACAACTCCTCCACGATTAAATATATCCTGAACTTCATCCACAAAATATTGGGATAATTCCTGCGCATTAGATGGTTTCGATGAACCTCGCCAGATGCCTACAATTTCGGGTTTACTTCAAGGAATATTTGCGATTCTAATTTGTATTGGCCAGATTTGAATTTTACCCTGCCCATCTAGTGTTGCATCATCTGTGCTAAAGTCTATCATCAAAGTATCAAGTGGAATCAATTCCGGAGAGGTTTGTTGAAGAATGGAAAAAATTCCTGTCTCAACTCCTAAATGAAGATATTCACCCCCTGCAATATTAAGTGTGGGGTGCGCGATGCGTGGAGTTTTTAGAAGAGTTTTACTATCCTTTGGCAAAGTAGATAAACAAGGATGTGTTCGAACAACTTGTAAAACAGCGTTTATTTGCGTATGAGACATATCACTGCATACGAAAGTTTCAGCAAGGCGTTCTTGAAAATTATCGATAGTATTTTGAGACTCAATATTTACCGCATCATCATAATCTGAAATGGATTCAGTAACGTCTGAAGAACTTATTACTTCATCGATCTCACTAAAAGTAAATTGCACATCATCAACTGATGCATCAGAAAATACAAAAATTTCATCTTCTTTAGTCTGATTGCGTTCCGCAAGAATTTATTTTTCGTTGACAAAATCTGAATCGGCTCTAGCAATATCTAAATTCTGCTGTTGTATACATTCGTATTCATTACGTGCAGTTCTTTCTAATTTTTCCAAACGATGACGATGGGCTACAGATAGTAAATGCTAAGGCTTGCGACTACGCCTGTTTGCCAAACGCAACATATCGATAAAATAGAATATAAAATAAATGAACGAGACGAAAAAATAACAACTCGAAGAAGAATAAATAAAATTTGAACTGGAAAAGCCTAAACCAAAAGAAGACAAGTTTTTCTAATTATTTTAAAACTCAATCATATCTAACAATAATATAATAAACTCAATAATAAATAATAATATCTAATGAAAGCCTGAGAGGAATAAAGATTAAATTATATAACTATGTAACTATTGCAAGTGATCGAGGAAAATAATTTATTAGAAATTTTTCGGAAAATGGTCTTATATACTGAATAAATAAGAATAAGAAAATACCTGGAACAAATTATACAAACCTCGTCCGTTGTAACTGGTTCAGCAATTTGATCTGTGGATTAAGAATAAAACAGTATAAAGTATATAAAGATTGAAAATACGTACAATTAAATAAATACATTTGTTAAATTGAGTTTTTATTTAACCATTAAATTATTATCATTAATTGAGAATTCATAATGATGTATTGACAATATAGATTGAAAAATAAACTATCTTGTACTATGGAATGTAAGATTAAAATTAATACGCTTCTAAGCAGATGAGACAAATCAATAGTGTAAAGAAAAAAACAAATAATTGTTTTAAAAAACACATTGTAAATAATTACATACTTTTTCTTAAAAACGATCATTTTTTTTTACTGATTGATTTATCTCATTATTCTGTACATAAAAGTATTACGGTAAGATTATCGAAAACTAAATATTTTACGAGATATTTTATTTTTTATATCAAAATATGTCAGATTAAAATATAAAATAACTCAAAAAGTACTTAATTAAAAAATACTTTATTATAGTGTTTTGGAAAGCTCTCGACATAAGCTATAAGAATATGCAATAAAAAATAGGGGATTCCATTTAAGAAATTAAAGGTGTCCTTGACTTGACCTTAACGATGCCATCCAAGGTCAAACCAATGACACCATCTTATGTTCCCCTCAAAACCATACAATTTTTGTTCAAAACGTTTTTCTCTAAAATGCTTAGTTTTTGAAAGAAAAGGAGTGTACAGGTGGTCTAGGACACCCTGTATATACATACATATGTGTGTGCGTGCGTGCATGCGTGCGCGCGCGCGCGTGTGTGTGTGTGTGTTTGTTTGTGTGTGTAATTATTAATGCATCACCTTTAAATTTTGCATGGCAAAATTTTTAAATAAAAGCTTTTAAACAAAAATAAACAAGAGTCGATAGATTCAGAATGTAAAAAGTTTTGGTATAAAACGTTTGTCCTAACGTTAAAATATATTCTTTTAACAGTGTATAATCCATTTTATGTGCCCTATTATTATATTACAAATTATCAGAAGTGGGATTAACGCATACTGTTAATTGATTTAAAGGTCATTTATGATCAGTTGTGTTATATAGTGTGTTGTCGAATCGGTCATAGCTGTGTGCATTTAAGAAGACCTAAAAGACACGCTACAGACTCAGGACAGAAATTTAATTTAATTTAATTTAATTTATAAGCAAAGAAATTCTGAATCAATATCAATTTAATTTAATTTAATTTAATTTAATTAATAAAATAAACCCGATTAATTTTATTTAATTAATAAAATAAATCCGAATTATTACTAATGGACGCAGATGAGATTTTACAGCAGATGAAGACGATGTATGATTACCGTGCAAATAAAATTGATCAACGCAAACAATTTGAAGTAGGCATATGGCAATCTACTAAAAGTTCTCTTGATTATTATCACGACAAAATTATCAAAATCAATGGAGTACCGATAGTAGAAGAGGAAATTCTAGATTATATAATCGATAGTATTCCGGATTATCAATTGAGAAATTAAGTTAGAATACAAAACTTTTCATCAATATCTAAGCTGCTACAAGCATTTAAGAAAGTCACAATTTGATCAGATACTGGTTTAAATCAACGATTAAAATCAGCGACCGATAATAATTACGAAGTAGAAACGATTAAAAGGCGAAGATGAATATAAGAACCTCAAGACATCAGAAAAAGAATATAAATTTATCAAAGACAATAAATGATACAACTGCAATAAATTTGGTCATCACATTAATCAATGCAGACAACCCAAGCGCGAGAAAGGATCTTGTTTTACCTGTCGAGAATTTGGACATGGCAAAGGACTGTTCCAAGAAAGGGCCAAAAAAAAATTGCTAATATTGAGAACGTGGTTAAGGAAGACGATTTCCAGAAGAATGTTACTTACCAGATAAGCAATAATAATATTAAGTATATTTTATATTTAAATACCTTGGTAGATATTGATACTCCAGATGATGTATTTTGTATATTAATAGAATCCGGTGATGTATCAGTCTATTTAGATGATATTCTGATTGTATTATAGACGCTGGAACATCAAATTAAAATCTTGCAACACGTTTTCCGATTATTAGTACAAAATAAAATGGAATTAAGATTGGATAAATGTAAATTTTTAACGACAAAAATAGAATATGTGGGTTATTTAATTACAAAAGAAGGAATCCAACCTACTATGAATGGCATAGCAGCTATACAAAAATTTCTTATTCCTCGAAATATTAAAGATGTACAAAGTTTTATTGGTTTGAGTTCTTACTTTCGGAAATTTATAGAAAAATTTGCATTTATTGCCAAACCGGGGGTGATTACGATAATTACGGCCCCCTATTTGAAAGATCGTTTCTAAAGACATTTTGGGTGGAGTTTCGAAAAGGTCCCGTCTCCGATTTTGATGAAACTTTGTGAAAAGCTTCCTTTCAGGTTGAAATGAAAGACTCTAAAAGGAATTTTGGCGACTCCTACAAGAAAGTCATTTTTTAAGAGAAAATGGGGGTGTAGTTCCGAAAAGTACTCACCCCCGATTTTTTTGAAATTCAGTATTCTTACGTATTTTGATGCGCTGATTACAAATATTATAGTGAAAATTGGCGACTATTTGATTTTTATGGTGAAAACCATGAAAAACCTATAAAAATTATAGTTTTTTACGCTTATCTCAATAAATACGGAAAATCATGATAAATGTTTTAAATAAAAGTTTTAGATCTCATAGAGATAAACATTTTATGTCCTATTCATTTTTACCGTACGAGTGATAGTTTTCGACAAAAACAATGGACTCTAAATCTTATATCTGTCCTCCCATCTAGGCATGTACTTTGCAGTACATATACGATTCCACATGGGTTTGCAACTTTCCACGCAAAGCGAGGTTCCATACAAACCTATTTGTCTAGATTTTTGGTAGTGGAGCCCCCCGCAGGAGGCGGAACCCACTGTTTCTACGCATACACTCTTCTACGCGAAGCGAGGTTCCACATGGGTTTGCAACTTTCCATGCAAAGCGAGGTTATATATTGGGACTTCTACGCAGTACTGTCAGCCTTTGTAGTTTCACCTATACAGCAATTGGTTTGAGATATATGTTTAACTTTGATTTTCTCGAAAACTATCACATGTACGGTAAAAATGAATAGGACATAAAATGTTTATCTCTGTGAGATCTAAACTTTTGTCTAAAACATTTATCATGATTTTCCATATTTATTGAGATAAGCGTAAGAAACTATAATTTTTATGGGTTTTTTATGGTTTTCACCATGAAAATCAAATAGTCGCCAATTTTCACTATGATATTCGTAATCAGCGCATCAAAATATGTAAGAATACTGAGTTTCAAAAAAAGCGGAGACGGGACCTTTTCGGAACTTTATCCGACATTTTTGATGAGGAACACGGGAAAATAGTAAAAAAAATTTCCGATCAATAGTTTTCGAGAAACTTTATAAAAACGGACCCAACGATGTTGATCTTGATATACAGGATGGTCCTCGTAACGGTCGCCACGATTTTTAAGGCACTTACAATAATCTGACATAAAAAAGTCATAAATAGAAATTTATCAGTTTCTAACCGGCAACAAATTGCAATAATAAAAATTGACCAAACATTTTTTTCCATAAAAAAGCAAGGTCACCTTCAATTTTTTAAATGGAACTGCCTACTTTTTATTGCATATTCTTGTAGCTTATCTCGAGAGCTTTTCAAAACACTATAATAAAGTATTTTTTCATTAAGTACTTTTTGAGTTATTTTATATTTTAATCTGACATATTTTGATATAAAAATTAAAATATCTTGTAAAATATTTAGTTTTCGATAATCTTACCGTAACACTTTTATGTACAGAATAATGAGACAAATCAATTAGTTTAAAAAAAACGAATAATTGTTTAAAAAAATACATTCTAAATAATTTCATACTTTTTCTTAAAAACAATTATTTTTTTTTACTAATTGATTTGTCTCATTATTCTGTACATAAAAGTATTACGGTAAGATTATCGAAAACTAAATATTTTAAGGGGTTTTTTTATTTTTTATATCAAAATATGTCAGAATAAAATATAAAATAACTCAAAAAGTACTTAATGAAAAAATACTTTATTATAGTGGTTTGAAAAGCTCTCGAGATAAGCTACAAGAATATGCAATAAAAAGTAGGCATTTCCATTTAAAAAATTGAAGGTGACCTTGCTTTTTTATGGAAAAAAAATGTTTGGTCAATTTTTATTATTGCAATTTGTTGCCGGTTAGAAACTGATAAATTTCTGTTTATGACTTTTTTATGTCAGATTATTGTAAGTGCCTTAAAAATCGTGGGGACCGTTACGAGGACCACCCCGTATGTATGTTGTCAAGATCATGATCCTGAGTAACTTTTCCTTATAACTTAATCGGCGGTCTCTTATAATTTTTGAGATATTTAAAGTTAAAGTTTAATTCGAAACAAAAATTTGGTTTGGGTTGTATAACGTAACCCAAACCAAATTTTAATTTTAAATCAGATATAGGTTTGGGTTAGGTTATATCTTTCGGAAGTGGAGCCCCCCCCGTAGGGGGGGGGGGGCGGAACACACTGTGTCCACGCATATACTTTACAACGCAAAGCGAGGTCCATCCCACAATTGTTGTGTGGGTGGGAGATGGATTGGGTTAGATTCGAAAAAACGTAAACAACGCAAGACATTGGTAGTACATACGATTCTAAGCTACACATGGAAGATACTCGCGACAGTAATCTTCACAACATATGTCAAGGTCAAGGTCATTGGGTCCGTTTTGTAACGTTTTATTATCATGTCCAATACTTTAAAGTGATATATCTCGAAAACTATTGGTCGGAAAATTTTTTTACTATTTTTCTCGTGTTTCTCTTCAAAAATGCTTTCAGAAACGACCTTTCAAATAGGAGGCCGTAGTTATCGTAATCGTGCCCCAAACCGTTGTATGAGATAATTAAGCCTAATTTCCTTTTTAATTTAGTGCTTAAGAATTAGAGGCATTCGAAACAACAGAATTTAAGTTCAAGCTTCATTATTAGCTATTTATAGTTCAAAAGATTTAACTGAATTACATTGCGATGCTAGTTTATTAGGGTATGGTGCAATTTTGATGCAAAGAAAGTCGGATATGAAACTTTATGTATTTTGGAAATTTCATCCGGTATTTTCTTGTATTTTGGAAATTTTTATGTATTTTGTAAATTTCATTCCTGTATTTTCCTGTATTTTCCTATATTTTGTATTTTAGAAAAGAACTTCTGATACTGAAAGTCGTTATCATAGATTTTAATTAGAAATACTCGCTATAATTTATGCTTTACGACGTTTCGGAGTATATGTGCAGGATATAAAATTTAAAATAGTAACTGATTGTGACTCACTTTGAATAAAAAAGATATTAATTCCCGAATTGCATGTTGGACACTAGAATTAAAAACTATGGCTATGAAATGAATATGAGAACACCGATCAAAAGATAAAATGCAACACTTAGTAAAACAAATAATATTTTAGTCATTGAAAACAATTCATTAGAATAATCTTTCGATTTGTCAAAGCAAAGATCCAAAGATAAAGATTTTATGTGAAAAATTAGAAGAACAACAAGAAATTTATTTTGAAATGCGGAATGGTTTAGTTTATAGAAAAAAGATTCAGGATTGTTATTTTATGTATCTGCGTCTATGGAAAATAATATTATATATAAATATCATGATGAAATGGGACATTATGGTATAGAAAGAACTGTAAATAATATTATACGTAATTATTGGTTTCCAAAATTAAAACGAAAAGTAGAAAGACACATAAAGAACTGTTTAAAATGTATAGGATTTTCTGCAGCTAGTGGAAGAAAAGGAAGCTTATTACATAACATACCAAAAGAAAATGTTTCATTTCATACATTACATATTGACTTTTTAGGATCTATAGAGAAAAAATGTCATTTAAAACAACATATATTTTTAGTAATAGATGCTTTTATAAAATATGTTAAATTATATGCTACAAAAACCACATCCAGTAACGAAGCATTTGTCAGTCATTATAGTACTCCGAAAATAATAATCTGTGATAGAGATACTGCGTTTACCTCGTAAGAGTTTCGAGACTTTTTAACGAAAAGTGACGTTCAATATATACTCAATATATAATAGCCACTACTTCGCCCCAGGCAAATGGATAAGTCAAATGAATTGATCGTATACTCACATCGATGTTAGGTAAACTAGTCGATAATGATTAAAAAAATATTTGTATCAAATGCTTCCTCAAGCAGAATTTTGTATTCATAATACTATTAATAAAAGTATTATACAAAGGAAATTCCTAGTAAATTATTATTTGGTATTATAAACGAAGTAATGTAAAAGATGAAATAACTAGTTATTTAGCAGACAAATGTGTTAATAAGAAAGATTTAGAATTAATCAGATCTAAAGCAGCAGAAAAAATACTTCTAAGTCAGCAATAAAATGAAGTTCAAGTTAATAAAAAAAGAAAAAAGGCATATAAACATTGTGAAGGAGATTTTGTTATGATTTCGATTGTACTCCTGGAATTTCTAAAAAATTGATTTCAAAATTTAAAGGACCGTATGTTGTTACAAAAGAACTCCGAAATAATAGATATATTATATGATGTAGATGGTTTTCAACGTATAAATAAGTCATATAAAGGAATATGGGAAGCTGCTAATATGAGATTTTGGCTCGATATAAAAAATTAATTATCTATTAGAAATATTTGTTTGTTAAGATATTCTTTTAAGTTATTATAATATTAATCTTGTTCGTAATTAGTTAAATATTTTATTTAAGTTCATAGATAGATAGATCATAAGATTTAACTTCATAGTTCGAGGACGAACTGATAATCAGGAATGGCCGAAAACTGTAAGATACTCTTTTAATTATTAATGTATCACCTATAAATTTTGCATAGCAACGCTTTTAAAAATAAATAAGAGTCGATAGATTCAGAATATAGAAAGTTTTGGTGTAAAACGTTTGTCCTGACATTAAAATATATTCTTTTTACAGTATGTAATCTATTTTATGTGCGCTATTATTATATTACATATGTCTTTGTCTGCCTGCTTATTGCAATACGCGCGTATCAAACATAAACGTAATAGAGTAGGCTTTCATTTATTTCACAAAAAGACAATATCACTCATTGTTATCTCGTGCAAACGCATACATGACTTTGGGCAAATAAAGATAGATAGATGGTGAAGACAAAACTGCTCATAGCTTAGATCGGCTATATACCTTTCAATATATAGATATTCGATGAAAGATTGAAAATGAAAAGCCGGTATCTAATGATTTCTAATCCATCATTAAAACAAAAAAAAGCTATCAAATTAATTGTTATATGAAAAATTACTCACCTCAGATACTGGATAAATGAAAATAATTCCTTGAATTCTGAAATATTCTTAATATATATCTCCTTATATAATATATAATATATATCTCCTCTTAATATATATCTCCTTGAAATACTCCAGAAAACTTCTGAAAACTCCTCGCAATAACTTGAAAAATTATGGAAATAAGGAAAACACGTCCGCACGGATTCACGTTATCACAGAGCTCTGTTACACGGCACCCTTAATCGGGTTTAATAACATCCGTAGTTGTGAAACTGGCCAATCACAGCTATTCCTCTGAAGAATGGAATGACTGTGATTGGCCAGCCTTCGAACTACGGATGTTATTAAACCCGATTAGGGGTGACGTGTAAACGTAGTCACAGAGAAGAAGGAAATGTAACACAGAGAAAAACAAAATAGCCGCGCTAGGACGCTGGGAGGAGACTTTCCGTTATGGAAGATTCATACTGCGTGGACGCAGTGCGTTCACGCAGTGTGAATTCTTTATAAGGTAACCAGCATAGTTGACCAATCAGAATAAGATCCTGTTCAACTGTGGCCAATTGGCAATGTGAGCTATTGGATCTCATCCGGCCGCGCTTGTGTCGGTTGCGCGCGCCAAAATAATGAAACTAGGCTTCTATTTAAACAGCAACTTTGTGCGCGAGTGAACGCGGGAGCGCGTTGAGAATGCGAAATGGACACGAAAGTGATTTTGTAAAAAAAGACAGTCAATTTATTTAAAATCAATAAATAGTTCACAAGTTCTTTGTCGCTAAGATTTAGGCTAATCTTAACCGTGTCTGGCTCCGGCGAGCGACCGAGAGCGCAACGATAATCTCCGCGAGCGACGGATATATCGAATACCGCAAGTGACGGTATAAACGGAGCGATTCCGCGAGCGACGGAATAATCCGCGAGCGACGGATCGAATTTCGTAACGAATATTCGCGAGCTACAAATATTCTCGAAGACGCGAGATTTCGCGAACCACAAGCGATGGTTAACAAAAGAAAAGCGAGCTACTTTAACTTTTGATAGCGAACGTCTACGTACAAAATTCACACACTGTCTCGTCAAGAATATCGGATCGAGTGCGCCCGGCGGTTCCCCGAGAGAGCTTATATACAACCGTTCTTTTGCTGCTTCTAGAATATTCGACTTGCTTGTCACAAAAGATCGCGCCGGTTGTTGTTTGCGATGATTAGTTTAAATTGAACGTTGTTATTGCATTTTGTTATTAATTTCGGCTCTCTCGGGTGACCGCTGCGTGGCCCGCATCGATAGGCACGAGCAATGCCGCGGGCTTGGCGCGATTCGCGTAGCGCCGGTTTTGGAGCGCGCTCCTATTTGTCGCGCTCCGTGCGACGCACGAGATGGCTGCTAGAGCGCCAATTTTCGAGCGCGATTAATCGGCGCTTTATTGTAGCGGTCTTATAATTGCTCTTAGTAATTATTTGAGTTCGATTTTGAACATTCCGCCCGCCTTGTATGATGCAACATACAAAATTTAACCGCGTCTTAGCGCTTGCTTGCTATACGCCGCTATAGTCGACGCTCGATCACGCGGCGCGAGCGTGGCGCTGAGTCGGGCGAGCGGCCGGCGGGGTGCGGTAGGGCGTTTAGGAATGCGCGTTTCATTCACCGCCTCGATAGTTAATCGCAGTAATCGAGCGTGCTGAACGACTTAACGGAGACCGTTTCGTGACTTTTAATTGTTTGATGTCCGGTGTGTCTTTTAGTGTCTGAGTGTGGAGTGGAGTGTGGGTGTGGCGTGTAGGCGTATTGTGAGGTGAAGTGTGCGGTGTAAAGTGTATGTGCGAGTCTCGCGTAACTCGCATTTATTACAACGGCCACGACAAGAGAAGCAAAATTTTTTTTTTTTTTTGTTACGCGTCGTCCGCCGGTGCCGTGCTGACCGGGAGGAGGATAATCTTCGATAGTGGTCGTTTAAAACTCGAGGAGGCGGTGCGCACGACGACGACCCAGACGACCCCGTCCTTCCCGGGGTGCACGCTGTCGACCCTGGCGAGGGGCCACTTATTTGGCGGCGTTGTTTCGCTGCTCAGGAGGCACAACCGGCCTTCTCGGACTTCCTCGTCGGCGTTGCACCATTTCGGACGGTGCGTCAGCGAATGGAGATACTCCCGGGACCACCGGCTCCAGAAATGGTCCCGCAGCTGCTGCAGATGCTGCCACCGGGATAGTCTCGCCGTAGGTTCTAACGCGAGGGATGGTTCCGGGACGGCGTTGAGTGCTGTGCCGACGAGGAAGTGGCCGGGGGTAAGGGCCTCCAGGTCCTCAGGGTCGTCGGACAAGGCCTGTAGCGGACGCGAGTTTAGGCACGATTCGATTTGGACTAACAGAGTGGCCATCTCCTCGTAAGTTAGCTTCGCGTCGCCGATGACGCGCCGGATGTGGTGCTTCGCCGCCTTGACAGCCGCCTCCCAGAGTCCACCGAAATTGAGGGCCGCCGGAGGATTGAAGTGCCATTCAATCCTCTCGGCGGCGAGGCCTCTCGCGATACGCAGGCCTTCCTGGCCGCTGGCAGTGAAGAGCGCTCGCAGTTGGGCGTCGGCACCCACGAAGTTTGTGCCGCAATCGCTGTAGAGGGCTCGACACAGCCCCCGGCGAGCGATGAGCCGACGCAGCGCGGCCAGGAAGGCATCAGCGGAATAGTCGGATGCTACGTCGAGATGGACGGCGCGGGTGCCAAGGCAGACGAAGACCACCAAAAAGGCCTTAGTAGAGCGCTGCCCTCGTCCCCCGGAGGCTCGTAACCACATTGGTCCCGCGTAGTCGACCCCTGTGTGGAGGAACGGCCTAGCCGGTGTCACTCGAGGCCGCGGCAGGTCCCCCATGAGTGGTTGTGGAGTCGCCGCCCGCCATCGTAGGCAGCGGTGAATGCTGCTTTTGACGAGCGTCCGCCCGCGGGGGATCCAGTACTCCTGGCGGATGGAGCCCAGCGTTAACTGCACGCCCCCGTGCAGGGTCCGGCGATGACACGCCTCGATGATGAGGCGAGTGAAGTTGGATTCTCCAGGTAAGATGATGGGGTGCCTGGCGTCATAGGAGAGAAGAGCGCGCTTGATCCGACCGCCGACTCTGAGGATTCCCTGGGGGTCTCTGAAAGGAGTTAACCGGGTAAGTTTACTTCGAGTGGGCAAAGGTTTGCCGTTTTCGATAGCCGCTAACTCCGCCTTGAAGTTTTCAGCCTGGATGACTCGGATCCAACTCAGGCGCGCTTCCTCGACCTCAGATGCCCTAAGAACGCGCTGGACGGCAGGGTTGGTCCGTACATCGGGCGCCAGCCTCTCTAAGGGTCGGCGTAGCCAGCGACGACACCAGGCCGTGACCCGTAGCAGCCGGTGCAGGGCCGAGTACCGCTTCAGCATCTCGGGCTCCTGGCTTTCCTCCTTGATCAACGTGGCCGCGTGGCTCGAGGCGCGCTGCTCGGGGAGCTCACTCTCGCCGTCACCGTCCCCAGCGGTCGTCCAGCCTCCTGTCTCCGTACTCAGCCACGTCGGGCCGTGCCACCAGAGGGGGTGGTTTACCAACTCCTTCGGTGACAGTCCTCGCGAAGCGCAGTCGGCTGGGTTGTCTCGTCCGGGAATGTGGTGCCACACGGCATCAGGCAAGGACGTTTGGATCTCCGAGACACATACGTTGGCCACATACGTCTTCCAGTTGGCTGGGTGGCCGCGGATCCATCCCAGGGCTACAGTGGAGTCCGACCAAAGATGCATAGGTATGTCCGAAGCCTCCAAGACGCGGCTGATGTGGCCGACAAGCCGAGAGAGCAGCGTCGCCGCACAAAGCTCCAGGCGTGGTAATGTCACCTGCTTTAACGGAGCGACCTTCGTTTTTGCGCCCAGTAGGATGACGTCGATCTTCCCGTCCACGGTCTCGGCTCGCAGGTACGTGACGGCTGCATAAGCCTTCTCGGAGGCGTCGGCGAAGCCATGGATTTCACGTCGGTAAGCTGTCCCTCCCGTGAGACCACGAGGGACGCGGATGTGCGCCAGACAGGGGAGTTCGTCCTGGAACTCCTGCCACCTTTGCACATCACCTTCAGGCAGTGGGGTGTCCCAATCGACCCCTAACAACCAAGTCGCCTGTATCATAATCTTGGCTCGCACTGTGGTGGGGGCGAGCCATCCCATCGGGTCAAACAGTCGCGCTGTTAGTGACAGGACTGTTCTTTTAGTTACAGTTGAGAGCTGGAGCGGTGGCGTCGCGAACGCAAACGAGTCCTCGTGAGGATGCCACCGGAGGCCCAAAGTCGAGTGGCTCTCGCCGGGCTGCCACCATCGAGGGGCTCGTTGTAGGAGGTCCTCCGCTGGCAGGGCCACGAGCAGCTCGGCCGAGTTTGCCGACCATTTCTTGAGAGGGAATCCGCCCGCCCTGCAAATCAGGGTGAGCTGCTTTTGCTTTTCCTTGGCCTCCGCAATGGTTGGAGCTCCGGTCAGGACGTCATCCATGTACACGTCCCGGAGAAGAGCGTCAGCACCTAGTGGCCACCGGGAGGCTTCGTCGTTGGCTAGCTGGCGGAGAGTGCGGATGGCTAGAAATGGAGCACACGAGAGACCGTAAGTAACTGTATTCAGCTGGAATTCTCTAACATCGTCGTCCGGGTGATCGCGCCATAATATCCGTTGCAGGTCTCGATCCTGAGGATGGATGTCGATCTGCCGGTACATCTTCTCGATGTCCGCTGCGATGACGTAGCGGTGGCGACGCCACCGCAGCAGGATGTCGGCCAGCGCGGGTAGCAGGTTCGGTCCGATCCTCAGATGCCGATTGAGTGTCTCGCCGGTCGGCAGTTTGGACGAGCCGTTGAACACGACTCGCAATTTGGTCGTGGAGCTCGCTTCCCGCATCACCCCGTGATGAGGGAGGTAGCAGCGTGGCTCCGGAACGACGTCCGAGCCCGGGGAGACTGGCGTCATGTGCCGCAAGCTCGCGTACTGGCTCATGAATTCCGTGTATAGTTCTCGGAACGAAGCCTCTCGGTCGAACTTGACCTCCATATGCCTCAGCAACCGCAGAGCTGAGCGACGTGTGCCGGTGAGGTCCGGTAGAGGCTCGATCACCGGGAGGCGCACCGTGTAACGCCCGTCAGGCCCTCGGGAATGCGTGCGTACGAAGTGCTCCTCGCACTCTTGCTCGTCCTTGGAGATGGCGGTGGCGGTCATCGGCATGTCCTCTTGTTCCCAGAAGCGACGCACCGCGCTCGCGAGGTCGTCCTCAAACCGGCACTGGTGTGTATGCGCCAGTAGGGAGGAGGTGGTTCCGCCGATCGCTCCCGACAGAATCCATCCTAGAGTCGTGTTCTGCGCCAGCGGTTCGCGGCGTTCTCCTCTTCGTAGACCTTGGCGGAGAATAGCGGCGTGGACGTCGGCTCCGAGGAGGATGTCGACTGGATCAGCGGAGCTGTATTCGGGGTCGGCCAGCTCCAGGCCCTCCACATGTGTCCAGGTCCTCGTTCCGGAGTGTAGCCTGCCGGCGTAGACGGTGAGCCGCGGGAGGACGAGAGCGCTGACTGACATAGCCGCTCCTCCGAGTCGCGGTGACAGCGAAAGCGCGACGCGACCCTTGGCCTTGCCGGATTTCTGCCCCCCAACTCCGAAAACTATTACAGCGACTTGTGAACGCGGCAGCTTTAACCTTTGCGCGAGGCGCTCGGAGATGATTGATGACTCCGAGCCCTGGTCGATGAGCGCGCGCGCCGGGTGTAAGATGCCGTGACGGTCGGCCACTCGAACGCGAGCGGTCGCGAGGAGCACGGTGGTAGGCTGGTCGAAAGGCCCCTGCGCGACGTGTGACGACTTCGCGACGGCGTTATGGCGGTAAGCCTCGTGCAGCGAAGAGTGGTGACGAGCCTCACACACCGAACACGTCCTTTTGGAGGCGCACTCGCCTACTTGATGCCTGCCGAGACAATTAAGGCACAACTTTCTCTGCTCGACTATCTGCTTCCGTTCCTGGGCCGTCTTCTTCTTGTACTCCTCGCAGTGCATCAGAAAGTGGTCTCGCTGGCACAACGAGCAGCGGCCCAGCTTCACCTCAGGTTTGCTCTCTTGTTTTCCAATGAGATGGCTGCGTGTGTACTTTAGTGAGCTGGACCCTGGCTTGCTCGCGGGGCCCTCGGCTTTGATCGGCTGCATCGCTTCTAAGGTGTGGAGCCGCCTATCGAGAAACAGCTCGAGAGTATCGAACGATGGCGGTTCTTTCGTGTCGCCAATCGAGTTTTCCCACTCGCGACGAGAGCGCGGGTCGAGAAGGTCGACGGCTAAATAGACAAACAAGTCTTCACTGCAATCGATCGGTCGGCCAATGTTTTCTAACGAGCTAACGGTGGTCTTCAGGCAATGGAAGATTTTGCGGAGCTCGGCCGGAGATTCACTCTTCATCTTCTGTAGCGAGATGAAGTTCGCAAGATAGGCGCGCACCAACAAGCGTTTGTTTTCGTAGTAGTCGCTCAACATTTTCCACGCGCTTTCGTAGTTATCACCTGTAGTCGTGATGTTGCGTACCAATAGCTCCGCTTCACCCTTTAAGCAAGTCTTCAGGTAGTGGAGCTTCTCAACCTGAGCTATCGACGCATCCCTGCCGATTATCGATAGGAATAAATCGCGGAACGCCGGCCACTCTTCGTATTTCCCGGAGAACTGGGGAAGCTGAATCCTTGGCAGAGTCGTGCGGGATGCCGATCGTGGTTCGTCCCCGGCGCGTCCCGACCCAGGCGACTGAGGCGCTGGCCTTGTGAGCGCCTCCTCCAGCTCCAGGACCGCCGCGCGCTGGTCTACGTAAACTTCCTCCGCCTTAGCCAGGAAGTCCTGCGTTACGTATTCGTGCTTCCTAAGTTCCGCTCCATAATCGGCCCGAAGTCCTTCGTGCTGCTCCTCGAACTTAGCCCATTTTGCGTCCAGCAGCTTTAGCGTGGTCGCTACGAGCCCCTTATTAATTTTGGCTTGCCCTGCCTTCTTCAGATTGTCGTACGTGCGCGCGATACGGCTGAAAAGCTCGTGCTGAGCTAAGATTAATTCTTCCATTTCCATTTCAGATCACTACAGCGAGGGATCTGTTCTAAGCGCGCCTTTTCTCCGGAAAGCACAGGAGAGGATCACTACGTGGTTCACCACACACGACGCGGATGCCGGTTTCGAGAAATCCGACTCGAAGGACCAGAAAATGTGCGCGAGTGAACGCGGGAGCGCGTTGAGAATGCGAAATGGACACGAAAGTGATTTTTAAAAAAAGACAGTCAATTTATTTAAAATCAATAAATAGTTCACAAGTTCTTTGTCGCTAAGATTTAGGCTAATCTTAACCGTGTCTGGCTCCGGCGAGCGACCGGGAGCGCAACGATAATCTCCGCGAGCGACGGATATATCGAATACCGCAAGTGACGGTATAAACGGAGCGATTCCGCGAGCGACGGAATAATCCGCGAGCGACGGATCGAATTTCGTAACGAATATTCGCGAGCTACAAATATTCTCGAAGACGCGAGATTTCGCGAACCACAAGCGATGGTTAACAAAAGAAAAGCGAGCTACTTTAACTTTTGATAGCGAACGTCTACGTACAAAATTCACACACTGTCTCGTCAAGAATATCGGATCGAGTGCGCCCGGCGGTTCCCCGAGAGAGCTTATATACAAGCGTTCTTTTGCTGCTTCTAGAATATTCGACTTGTTTGTCACAAAAGATCGCGCCGGTTGTTGTTTGCGATGATTAGTTTAAATTGAACGTTGTTATTGCATTTTGTTATTAATTTCGGCTCTCTCGGGTGACCGCTGCGTGGCCCGCATCGATAGGCACGAGCAATGCCGCGGGCTTGGCGCGATTAGAAATTAATATAAAAAATTAAAAATCTATACAAAAATTAGAAATTAATACAAATAAAAAAAATAGAAAAAATTTTAATTAAAAAAACTTGGCGCTGCTAAACTAAACAATATGCTAAAATTAATATTCTTTAATATATTTACATTGTAGTTATTGATGTAACTAAATTAAATATATTTCTATAAAATTAAATTTAGATCTAAATTAAATTTATTATCTATTGGTTTTAATATATACTTTGAAAGTTAGCAGCGCCAAGTTTTTTTAATTAAAATTTTTTCTATTTTTTTTATTTGTATTAATTTCTAATTTTTGCATAGATTTTTAATTTTTTATATTAATTTCTAAGTTTTAATTTTTCTATCAACTTTTTATTTTGTTTTCTATGTTTTGTGGGATTATCATGTCCCAACTAAAGCGTAACTTTTTAATATTATTATTTTGTAAGAAATTAAAACAGCTATTTACAATTGTTTTCGGTTAAAATATTTGTTTAATTTTTATTTTCGGTTGGCGCAAGTTGTTGATATCATTATTTTTGTAGGATATATTTGTACCATTTTCTTGGGTTAAAATATTTTTATAAGTTTTTATTTTCAATAATTTAAAATAATATTATTTTATAAATATATATAAATACAATTTTTCACAAGTGGCGCATGTACTTGGCGCCTTTTTTTACCTTTTTTTAAAAAAGGTAAGTTTTTAGGGATATCATTCCTTTTTGTAGTATATATCATCTTTAATTAAACATCTTTAATTAAATACAAATATACAATGATATTATTAACAATAATAAATTTGTAGCAAATCTGTACAGAGCCAAATAAATCGAAAAGGTTTCGTAAATATTCTTTAGGTTTTTTTCCACTATCCAAATAATAAATTTTTTTTTGATATTGATTTTAATATAAATCATTTAATTTGATTGCATCCGATGTGAAAAAAGGAGTGAACGTATATTATAATACATACATACATACATACACATATATATATATATATATATATATATATATATATATATATATATATAAGGCTCACATTAAGAAATATGTACTATCAAAAAAACGTATATTTTATGCGTGTTACAATAATCATTTACTCCTTTTTTTCATAACGGATGCAGTCAGATTAAATGATTTATTGGGATCATTATCGAAACAAAATTTATTATTTGGATAGTGGAAAAACCTAATGAATATTTACGAAACCTTCTTGATTTATTTGGCTCTGTACAGATTTGTTACAAATTTGTTAATATATATATATATATATATATATATATATATATATATATATATATTACGCACGCACGCACGCACGCACGCACACACACACACACACACACGCGCGCGCGCGCGCTCGCATATATATATATATATATATACACAGCATTATTATTCGTACTCCTCTCTAAGCACGCACACACGCACGCACATACACAATGGCGTAATACGCGAAAAACGAAGAGAAAGAGAAAGAAAGCAGGAATTAACAAAAGAGAACGAGAGATAACAAAAGAGAAAGAATGATACATCTATTAATAACTATTACCGACAGTAATTAAAATGGTAATTGTGCTCGCAATACAGTATTATGCATTATCGATAACTTTATTTTCAACTAACGCCATCTTGCGTGTAAAGCTAGAAAAGTACATTTTCATGTGGTCGACGTTTCTTAAGTGAGAATTTCCACATTGTGACTTTGCATCATAATATGGCCGTTCACGACACATGTAGAGTGAAAATAAAGATATTTTCGTTATATAATTAATACCCAAGCTATCAATTAAGCCTAGTAAGATCTCAATCAGTCCAGCCGTTATTGAAATCTGATAATTTCAGTTACTCTCAACTAACCGGCTCGCGTGAAGATACACGGTACGCCTTGCTGTTGCTGCGCATGACTTGGCGCGAGACACTACCGTGTCTCTTGATATTAGCGCCGACCTCACCGATTTCAATGACCTTGACATATGTTATCAAGGACATGACTCTAAGTAACTTGCAAAAAATTTTAGCCGTCGCTCGTTGTTTATTACAAAATTATTAACAATTAAATGATATGATAAGAACATGTATTAAACGCGATAATCTGAACTTCTCCATGCATGAGCGTTATATATTTAAATATTTAGTTGTATATTTAAGTTATTAATTGTATATTTAAGTAATTATATGGGCGAGGGAGAGGCTTTAGGATTAAACCAAATTTTAATTTTAAATCAGAAATAGGCTTGGGTTAAGTTATACCTTCTGGAAGTTGATTCCCTCCCGTAGGAGGGGGGGGGGGGACCTACTGCGTCCACGCACTTTACAACGCGAAGCGAGGTCCATCCCATAATTCTTGTGTGAGTGGGAAAGTGTATGCATGGATACAGTGTGTTCCGCCCCCTCCCTCCCTACGGGGGGGGGCTCCGCTTCCGAAAGATATAACCTAACCCATACCTATTTCTGATTTAAAGCTAAAATTTTATTTGGGTTAGGTTATATCTTCCGGAAGTGGAGCCCCCCGTTAGGGGGGGGGGGGCGGAACCCACTGTCTCCACGCATATACAACGCAAAGCGAGGTCTACCCCACAATTCTTGTATGGATGGGAAAGTGTTGCGAGCTTGTATTCATGCCGAAATATATGCAGTCTTATATTGCAAGCATCGGTCGGTCACTATCTTCAATTGTTAATAACTTTGTAATAAACAACGAGCGACGGCTAAAATTTTTTGCAAGTTATTCAGAGCCATGTCCTTGACAACATATGTCAAGGTCATTGAAATCGGTGAGGTCGGCGCTAATATCAAGATTTACCAAAATTTGTTACATGAACAATTTATTTTATACAGGATATTCCACAAGTAGCCAACTTCTTTTATATTTTAAACTAAAAGAGAAAGATCATAACAAATATATATCAAATTAAATGGTTTAAACCGAATTCTATTGTGAGCATAGTGGTTGTTAACAAAAGCTATAACGAACGGAAAGGCATGCATAATTTTTTATAATAATATGAATATTTCGATATAATAAAAGTTGTAGTACTGTTTGAGATAAATACAATGCTTCATGATGTTAATATTTTACATATTATACGAGTTTTATCGGTTTGAAATTTTGTGAACAACGTCTACCTTTTCGCTTTCGGCCCCACGATATAATCAATTTCTGATTCGTGCATTACAGATTGACATATATCATGTTGTCATTTGATCATAATAATGAGTCAGAAGTTGGCCATATCGTGGAGCCGAAAGTGAAAAGGTATACGTCATCTGTGAGATTTCAAACCGATAAAATTCGTAGACATTATATTAATTTAGCATGGCGAAGCATGCAATATATTTCGAAAAACTGGCACCGTTATTCTATAAATAGAATTCGTAGGAAATCAGTACAGCGACTTGAGATCCCGACCTGCCGTGTTTACACTTTTCCGATTTTCGCTCGTCTTACCGCGCGCGCTGTGTCTCACCGAACGGTCTTCAGCTCAGCTGATTCGGGCATAAACCGGTCGGTGTTTTCAAATTCTCTCACCTTTTCCGTAACGCTTTTTCAACAGTCAGCTGTAGACTGTCACCGTGTGCACATTATTTCGCTGTACACAACTTTTTCGAATCTTGTTCAAGTGTGAAATAAAACTTAGTGTCATTATTGAATATACGAATGAAATTCTACCATCCAAAATAATCCTTTCGCGAAAATTATATTATCGAACAAACGCATCGCTAAAGCTCAAACATTCGTATAATACGTAAAATAATAACATCATACAGCATTGTATTTGTCTCAAACAGTACTACAACTCTTATTATATCAAAATGATTATATTATTACAAAAAAATTATGCATATCTTTCCGTTCGTTATGTAACCCGACCAATTTCCTGAAAAATAAAAGAGTAAAAGTAGCATAGAAAAGATTAAGAAAGAGCAGAGCAAAGCAAAACATTAAATTAGGAAAAGAGCCCAAGGAAAGATAATTAAAAAAGAATAAAAGATTATTAATAAAATAAAAGTAAGAGACGTGACTAAAGAGAAGGAAATCACGGCCAAGTTCTCGGAAGCTGAGTAAGCAGCTGACGAGACAGACTGACAAGCGGAGCACGAGACATGCTCCGGTCAGGGTCACTACACTCCTCCCTAATCAACGATCTAATTAATTAAGATATATAATAAGCGCGAGATGCACCGACGCTCGCTCACTCGCTGATTAATATAATCGCTCCGTATCAAAGTACTACACGTATCGCGTCCGATCTTTATATCCGCAAATAAGTGAAAAGTGTACAGAATCTGGTGAAATATGCTAATTTATACCTAACGTCCGAGAGTGTCTTATTACGAGCGTGGATCCTAATCCTTTGGGCGTACCCAAAAGACCTCTTCCTTAGCGGCTAGAAGCACAACAGTTATAGTTTTTGTTAACAGCCATTATGCTCACAATAGAGTTCAGTTTAAGAGGATGCCGGAGCGACGGGCGAAGTCCGACGGGTTAGCGCCCTCCTCTAAACGTAACTAAAAGTGTCGGTATATTATCAACGCATTATAGTTACGTTATCGACAGTATTACGTAGAATAATTAAAGTCAGGGACATATGCATATTTTAGACAGAGCAATAAAACCCAAGTTTTTCGCGTTGTGTTAAATATGTGGAGACAGAAAAAATGTTGTATTTCTACTTCTCTATCTCGTACAAGCAATTTTAGAGCACAGATGTCTGTGTCGCATACATATTTTGAACACAATAATATAATATTGCTCATATTGTCTCTTTTGATTTTGTCATGATGTGCATATATATATATATATATATATTTATATATATATTATATATATATATATATATATATATATATATATATATATATATTGTGACGTTGCCGTCTCGCGCGCGTCCGCCGAGTCCCTCTCCGATCGAAAAGCGCGGGCTAAAGGGCCGCGCCAGTCGAATCATTGCGAGAACCGTACCGTTACCTCCAGAGAGGCGTCATTAATTGAGATTTCGAGCTTGATATTAATTTCGTTTATGATTTTATTTCGTATGAATGATTCATTTGGGAGCCTCATCAGAAGAAGGAGCGGAGAGTCGCTGAAACGCCACGGAAAATACGATCGCCAATCAAGGAAGACCTTAGAGGGGCAAGGAGCCAGCAATTTGGAAATCCAAAGTATCTAACGGCCAAGCTAGCTACGTCACGACGGAATCAGGACCCGCACACGTGATGCGCGACGCACGGGACAGCGAGAAAATCCTCGCGCAAGGACTCAGGCCCGTGCGGATCCGGTCCCCTCGGAGGGACTGCAATCCTGAACCCGATGGCGTGACGCGGCCCCGGAAAAGTCGGAAAGAATGGTGGCAGCGATGTTTCCGGCCAAGCTGTTCGCCCTAGACCTCGCGACGGCCCCGCGGAAAGGGCCCCAGCTAATTATTATTTGTAATACCGGAGGCGCGCGCACCCCCGTTACGACCGTGAGCGCGCCGCCCGCCGGCTACAACGCGTGATAACGCGTGATTGGTCGCGATAATACGCACCCCGTGTGCGCAGCCCCGGCTGGCCCACAGGTATCGATTCTGGATCGCGACGATCCAGGATCAGACTGGCGCGAGCTTGCGAGCAAAGTAGAGGCGTGTGACAGAAAGCGGGAGCGAGAGAATACCCGAGCGAGGACGAAAGCGATAGCGAAACGAGAGCGAGCGGAGAGGATCCCGGTGATCGACGGCGAAGGACGGCGAGCTCGAGAGGACGACGTCGACCCCTGACCGTCCCGACGGGAGGAAAAGTACCGGTGAGGTTACCCTCCGCCATATTCGCCACTCGCGATCGCGCCCGGAATCGTTTCGTTCTGTCGTCGTCGCCGTGAATTCGTACTTTGGTGTACGGGCTAAGCCCGATTCTTTAGTGTAGATTTTCGCGTCACGGCCACGTCGGCAAGCGATTCGAGCCCCGGAGCCTCGAAAGTATCGGTTTCCGCGGATCGAGACATTACCTCGCGTTTTTATTAAACCGTGTGTCGTCTCTCTGGAGATTCGGATTCCGTAGATTATATTTGCGTTGGTTCTCGCACGTCTAGCGTTTAAGACTCGTTCGTACTGTATGTCGGTCGTCTGAGTGTGAGTGTGTTTCGCGTCAATTTGTTATATTCTTTTTGTCTCTCGTTTGTGAATCTTCGCGTCGAAACTGTGCGTGCACGTCCGATGCAACTTTCTTCCGCGATTATTATATGGGTTACGTGAGAGTGTGAATCGCGTAAATACGACGTATTATATCGGCTGTAAAGCACCGCGTCTCGAAATTGTGAGCGCGTTTTGGTGAGAATTTCCTCGCGATTCTTGCATGAATTGCGTGCATGGGTGTGCCGAGCATTCGATTCTGCGTAATATATCCGCCCGAAATCGAAGCATGTCCGCGTTGTAATAATTGCCTGTTAATCTTAAGTTGCGTATTAATAATTTAGCGGTAATAGCGGGCGATAAGGTCGCCGTTGGCGAGGTGATATCGAGAATTGATTCGGACTTGCGCCCGAATTATAGACGAACGTAATAATCAATTTCTTCGCAGTGCGAGGCGTAATTCAAGCCGAGCGGACATTCCGGCCGATCTAACGGGTCGGTCTCGGCGTACGCATTACGGGGTTTCGCGCCCCGCGTCTAACACCCAGTCTCGCAGCCGCGTTTCTTTTACCGCAGCCGTATATCCGCGCGGTTTATCATTAATATTCTCGAGGAGCTGCGGCTCCCGCTATTATAATAAATCTGTTAATTTCTTTGTTTAATTGGCGAGTTTCTTTTCAGTTGTGTTTGTCGTTTCCGTAATTGTCGCCTCTTGCATAAATTATCGCGTTAGAACAACACTCGCCCTGCCCCTCTACCGTTAGGCGAGCTAGTCAGCCCGTGGCGAATTCCGACAAATTTCCTTCGCGTTTATTTCGCGCTTATTTCGCGTTTCGCGAATTGATACGTGAAAGATCGTATCTGGCGCCCAAGTTCGATTCTCGCGATTATCTCTCGGATATCGTCACGGTACGCGCGGAACTCCTAACATCCCGTTCCCACCTACCGCGTGGATCTTTTTCTCCGTTTTCCGTTTTTGTCAACGACCATTCCGCATCTCCCGTTCGGCGAATTAGCTCCTGTTCGTCGGCGCAATTCACCTCCGCGCGACGGAGAGAGCGAGTCGGCGGCCGCGTTTATCGCTCAGCCGCGAGACGGTAGGAAAAGTCGTCGCAAAAATTTGGCGCCCAACGTGGGGCCACGTTGAATATTTTGGAGGAGCGCAAGAGGCGCTTGGCTTTAGAGAAAATTCGGTTAATATTAGGCTTCGCGAGAAACGGTCGGGAAGGAAATTTCTTTTTTTTCTGCGTATTAGAGATCCGCGACAAAACCAACGTCGCTAAAAGAAATTCTCGATCGTGAAAGGTATTTCCTCGTTCGTATTTTATATGTTCGGTCTTCGAAAGTAACCTGAAATATTTATTGGAGAAAAATTACTAAATTTCGTCGCGAATATAAATTCGAAATTAACCGTTGCGAGAGGTTCGAAAACAAGGCTCTCATATTTTCGTGTAATATTATTGTTTCTTTGTTCGAGATATCGTTTTTGTTCTTTTGGGGTATTCGCTGTGTTATTTTCGTCGTGTAACGGTCGCGTGTGTTTACGTTTGGAATAGGAAAGTCGAGAAGACCGTATGATTCGTGTAGATCCCGAGGACGAGTGGGTTTTCGTATTAAATCACGAACAACTTATCAACGAATTAAATAGGCGAAGACTTCCAACCGAAGGAAGTTATTCGATCTTAACCGCTCGATTATTGCGTCGCTTGCGGGGCGACCGTACCGGAATTCGATTATCTTTCGCGGAAGGAGAAGACGAAATGTCGGATCACGACCATCTGGAGCTTCCTCCGGAGGAGCCGGTTCGTCCGGATAGCCCCATGGCGGATCGAGGGGCGCGGGAACCGTTGCAATCTCCCCGTACTCCGCGTTCGGCCGGACACCAATCGTCGCGCGGGACACCAGAAAATTCCGCGATGACCGCGTATAATGTCATGCGGAAATGGAATTTAAAATTTTCGGGAACTCGAGGGGAAGATGCCGAGACGTTTTTGATGCGAATTGAGGAAGGTCGCGATTTAGTGCCGGTAGAGGATGAGGACATTCTCCGCTGTTTGCCATTCTTTTTGTCCGGTATCGCGCTACATTGGTTCCGCGGTAAACGCAATCGATTAACTACGTGGACGACTTTTAAATCCGCGTGGCGTACACGCTTCGGTGACCCCGATTTCCAGTTCGCTCTTCGCGACGAAATAATAAGGCGGACCCAGGGGGAACAAGAATCCGTGGCGGATTATATTACATGTCTACGGGCGATGTTCGATCGGTTGGCACCACCCTGGAGCGCTGCCGAACAAGTTAGCTACGCGTTCCGCAATTTGTTGCCGCGTTTGCAAATCGCCATGCGCCGGGACGAGGTGGAAGATCTCGACGCGTTGGAGGACGTCGCGACTCGCGTGGAAGGTAGCCACCAATTAGCGCACCGCTATCGAGCGCCGCCGACACCCGAAAAATCATTATTTCCCGATTTAGCATATCGATCTCCGCGAAATGCTAACCGTCACGCGAATCGGCACGATACAATCGCCGCGCTGAATACCTCCGCTAGTTCCACAGATTCGGGGGCCGGATCGCGAAAGGAGAAGCGACGAAGGACCGCGCCGCGAACATTTCGACGTCGGAAACGGGATCTACGGCTTCGAGTTCGTCATCGACAAGATCCACGCCGACTGGAACACGACCGTCTCGCGTCTCTACAGCAAAATGTTGGAATTGCGATGGCATCGGTCATCTCTCGCGAGATTGTGAGGCCGCGCCGCGAAAACATTGTTATCGTTGCGGTCGCGCCGAAGTAACATTACGTACGTGCCCCGACTGTACGGGAAACGGGTAGAGGAGTCGATTCGCGGGGGAAACCCGACTCCTAGTTTAAACAAACCCCCTATTCGTGTCGTGTCAAATAATTGTGAATTTTCGTATAGTGCGTTTGGTTGTCGTGATGAATCGTCGTTATTGTTTTTACGTGTCGGAATATTAGGGAAGGAAGTCCTCGCGTTATTGGATTCAGGATCGAGTCGTACGTTTCTCGGACCATCAACGGTCGAGTTGGTGAAAGAATTAGAGTTACGGTTTAGAAGTTCGGACGGCAGACGCGTAACAACGGCTACGGGTCAAACCACACGAATAAAGGGGGAGATCGAAATTCCCATTACGCTCCGTCATCGAGTAAAATCATTAAAAGTCTATGCGTTACCAACATTGGCGTTACCGTGTATAATCGGAGTAGATTTTCTGTCGGTATTTGGAATTGGTGTAAATTTCGCGACAAAGAGGTGGTATTTTTCGGAAAACCCGACTATGGAATACGAGTTCGATGCGGGACGGGGGGATCCGTCGCTCCGCGTAAACGCCTCGGAAAGCGAGGGCGCGCCGACAAGAAGAGCCGCCGTGAAGACGGAGGGAATCTGGCTGGGGGCGAATCGGCCGCCTACGGCGGATAACCGAACGCATTTGCCAAAAATCGCGAATAAGCGCGGACGACCGTGAACTCGTAACTCGTGTAGAAATTCGTCTATCTGTTGCGGATTGGTGGAGATATCGGCTACGGAAGAGCGTCGGTTGAAAAATTTTCTCGAATCGGAAATCGTGGGAGATTCGAACAAGCCCGGCGTGACGAATTTAACGCAACACCGGATAGATGTCGGAAATCACGCGCCTATTAAACAGCGTTACTACCCGGTGTCGCCGAAAATTCAAGAAGCAATTTACGCGGAAGTAGACAAAATGGTAGAAGCGGGAATAATAGAGCCGTCGAAAAGCGAATGGTCTAGCCCGGTCGTGATGGTTAAGAAATCGAATGGCACGTATCGTTTTTGTCTCGACTTTCGAAGATTGAATAGTGTGTCGAAAAAGGACGCGTATCCACTGCCTTACATGAACGCGATCCTAGATAAATTGCGAGCCGCCCGATACATTTCGACTATCGATCTCAGTCAAGCCTACTTCCAAGTTCCATTAGAACATAATAGTCGCGAGCTAACCGCGTTTACGGTACCGGGCAAAGGGTTATTTCATTTCACGAGAATGCCGTTTGGTCTCACGGGAGCACCGGCAACTTTTCAACGTTTGCTTGACCGCTTGATAGGACCCGAAATGGAACCGCATGCCTTCGCTTATTTAGACGATATTGTTATTGTGACTCGGACGTTTGAAGAACATCTCGTTTGGTTGAAGCGCGTGTTAGATAGAATAAAAGAAGCCGGTCTAACTATTAATCCCGAAAAGAGCAAATTTTGTCGATCTCAGGTTAAATATCTCGGATTCTTAGTACAACAGGAGGGGTTGAAGGTCGATCCCGATAAAACCGAGCCGATTGTCGAGTACCCGCCGCCGAGGAATATTAAGCAGCTTCGACGTTTTATCGGCATGGCGTCGTGGTACAGGAGATTCATACCGCAATGTGCAACGAAATTAGAACCGTTAACGCGTCTCCTCCGGAAGAACTACTCTTGGGAGTGGGGGGATGACCAAAAATTGGCATTTGAGGCGGTAAAATCGTGCATTACTTCACCACCTACGTTATCGTGTCCAAAATTCGAGTTACCGTTCGTTCTTCAAACAGACGCGAGTTCGGTCGGTTTGGGCGCCGTATTAACTCAAGAATCGGAAGGCGTTGAACACGTTATCGCATTTGCAAGCCGCGCATTATCGGAGGCGGAAAAGAAATATTCTACGACCGAACAGGAATGTCTAGCGGTCGTGTGGGCGATTCGAAAATTCAGACCCTATTTAGACCCTATAAGTTTCGAGTCATTACCGACCATAGTTGTTTGAGATGGTTGCACAATTTAAAAAATCGGACAGGTCGGTTAGCGCGATGGGCTCTCGAGTTATTAGAATACGATTACGTAATCGAACACCGCAAAGGAGCGCTACACCATGTTCCCGATGCGTTATCGCGAATTTATGAGTCCGCCGAGGAATTGTGTGCCGTCGCGATTACGGGCGACGAATGGTACGATACACGCGTGCGAAATGTCGAAAATGAGCCACGAAAATATCCGGGATGGAGAATCGAGAACGATCAGCTGTATTTCCGGAAACCGAACCCGGTTATATCACAGATAGTAGACGATTTGGAGCAATGGAAGCGTGTGCTTCCGAAAAATTCGCGTCTTGACGTCATTCGAGCGAGCCATGATACCCCTCAGGCGGGTCATTTAGGCACCGAGAAAACGTATCAGCGAGTCGCGAAACAATATTATTGGCCGCGTATGTTTAGGGAAGTCGCGAATTATACCCGTCGTTGCGATACTTGCCAACGAACTAAAGTCGAACAGAACGTGCCCGCTGGCTTAATGGGGCGGAGAAAGGTCGAAACACCGTGGACAGTGGTAGCCGCGGATATTATGGGCCCTTTTCCCGCCTCTCGGAGTGGATTCGCGTATCTTTTGGTTTTGCAGGACCTATTTACAAAATGGGTCGAATGTTGCCCGCTCCGAAAGGCCAATGGTAAAAAGATCCGAGAAGCTATTGACGATTTAATTATTAATCGATGGGGAGCACCTCGCGTAATTTTGACCGATAACGGGACAGAATTTATCAATCGAGAATTAAAGGCTTTCGCGGAAGAGCATGGTATCGCGCACGTAACAGTACCGCCGTATCACCCTCAAGCGAATCCCGTAGAGCGAGTGAACCGCATATTAAAAACAATGATTACGGCGTTTATCGAGCAAGATCATCGAGATTGGGATTTACATTTGTCGGAATTTCGATTCGCGTACAACACTGCGTATCATACGTCCTTGCAGGCTACGCCCGCCTTTTTAAATTTTGGTAGAGAACCGCCGTCAGTAAGCTCCAGGCGAGAGGGGCCGGAGCCCGAGATCGAAATCGAGGAAACCGCGACCGCGAAATGGAAAGAGCGAATCCAAGCGTTGCGAGACTGGGTGGTAGAAAATTTAGAGGCCGCTCATCAAAGACAGTCGCGATACTATAATTTGCGTAGACGCGATAGGCATTTTGTCGTCGGCGATCAAGTACTGAAGCGACAGCATGTATTGTCATCCGCAGCGCATGCCATCTCAACGAAACTAACCACGAAGTTTCACGGTCCGTTTAAGATCGCGAAGGTCTTATCACCTGTCGTATACGAGATCGCGGACCAGGAGGATAGAGCGATCGGGAAAGTTCATGTTAAAGATTTGAAGCGCTATATTATCGCCTCTACTTCATAGGTTGAGCTACTAGTATCGCGCCACAGCCGGAAGATGAGCTTCCGGGCATTCGTACAAGAATGCGCGGAATGGCTGGAGGCCGCTGGGGAACGACATCCCCGGTTCTGGAGCGGCCTCAGTGAAGAGTTGGCTCGGGTTCGCCGGGCCCGCGGCGCCCGGGAAAATCGGGCCGTCCAGGCGACCGCGCCTGTGGCGGACGCCAGCACCCAGGCCGCGCCCGAAGTACGGGACCGGTCGGCGCAGACCGACTCTGGGGGAGCTCGACAACGCATCCGTTCTAGTCGGAGGAGGAGGAGATCGGCTCGGGGACGCGAGCCGAGCCAGCAACGCTGGGTTTCTCCAACCCCGGGATGCTGGAATTGCGGGGAGCTCGACCACCGCTACAACGAATGCTCCCGGCCGTTGGGGAGATTCTGTTTCCGATGTGGCGGTGCCGGGACAACTGTCAAGGACTGCCCGGACTGCGGGGATGCCTGGAGATCAGAGGATCGCCGAGGAACGAGGGCGGGAGAACCGAGTCCCGAGCGACGCGATTCACGCAACCTGACCGCGCGGGGGCGCACCCGAGCGCTTAACTAGGCGATGCCAACCACCCCGGGACCAAGCGGACCGCGACCACAGCAGCGGATCACGGGAGCGATCCGGCCGAGTTTTTTTTATTTTTTCTTGTGTATGACGTTAAGCCGGTTTTGGCTATCATTTTTTTGGGGTTCGGTGCTCTCGTTTCGCGCAGTGACCCGGGTACGGCGTACACCGGGAGAGTTTTTCTTTTTTTCTTGCTTCGCGCGAACCTCGAGTCCGCTCGACGCGGATCCGCAAGTGTCAACTGTAGACAATGGCCCGGGGCCAAATAAAGCCGTTTAGTTGAAACCCTGAGAGTATCGTCGTTATATCTGTGGCAAGTTGATCCTCAAGGAACCCCGTCCCTTTTCCCTCGCAAGGCGTCTGCGAACGCTAACCACCGACGATCCGGCGATTACAGATAGTGTCCCGGCTGCAGAGAGACGAAAATCGGCGTTCAATGTCGTCAACGAATTATCGCTTTGGTCGTATGTTCTCGAATGTGTTGTGAATTGTCCGCTTTGTGTTCTGGCCTTTACTCTGGAGGTTCCGGTCGCTCTCCGACGCCCGACTCGAGATGCGGAAAATCGGAATAGTGGCTGCGGAGGGTGATTGACGCCGGTACGGTTTCTCTTGGGAGTGGGGGGTGTGACGTTGCCGTCTCGCGCGCGTCCGCCGAGTCCCTCTCCGATCGAAAAGCGCGGGCTAAAGGGCCGCGCCAGTCGAATCATTGCGAGAACCTTACCGTTACCTCCAGAGAGGCGTCATTAATTGAGATTTCGAGCTTGATATTAATTTCGTTTATGATTTTATTTCGTATGAATGATTCATTTGGGAGCCTCATCGGAAGAAGGAGCGGAGAGTCGCTGAAACGCCACGGAAAATACGATCGCCAATCAAGGAAGACCTTAGAGGGGCAAGGAGCCAGCAATTTGGAAATCCAAAGTATCTAACGGCCAAGCTAGCTACGTCACGACGGAATCAGGACCCGCACACGTGATGCGCGACGCACGGGACAGCGAGAAAATCCTCGCGCAAGGACTCAGGCCCGTGCGGATCCGGTCCCCTCGGAGGGACTGCAATCCTGAACCCGATGGCATGACGCGGCCCCGGAAAAGACGGAAAGAATGGTGGCAGCGATGTTTCCGGCCAAGCTGTTCGCCCTAGACCTCGCGACGGCCCCGCGGAAAGGGCCCCAGCTAATTATTATTTGTAATACCGGGGGCGCGCGCACCCCCGTTACGACCGTGAGCGCGCCGCCCGCCGGCTACAACGCGTGATAACGCGTGATTGGTCGCGATAATACGCACCCCGTGTGCGCAGCCCCGGCTGGCCCACAGGTATCGATTCTGGATCGCGACGATCCAGGATCAGACTGGCGCGAGCTTGCGAGCAAAGTAGAGGCGTGTGACAGAAAGCGAGAGCGAGAGAATACCCGAGCGAGGACGAAAGCGATAGCGAAACGAGAGCGAGCGGAGAGGATCCCGGTGATCGACGGCGAAGGACGGCGAGCTCGAGAGGACGACGTCGACCCCTGACCGTCCCGACGGGAGGAAAAGTACCGGTGAGGTTACCCTCCGCCATATTCGCCGCTCGCGATCGCGCCCGGAATCGTTTCGTTCTGTCGTCGTCGCCGTGAATTCGTACTTTGGTGTACGGGCTAAGCCCGATTCTTTAGTGTAGATTTTCGCGTCACGGCCACGTCGTCAAGCGATTCGAGCACCGGAGCCTCGAAAGTATCGGTTTCCGCGGATCGAGACATTACCTCGCGTTTTTATTAAACCGTGTGTCGTCTCTCTGGAGATTCGGATTCCGTAGATTATATTTGCGTTGGTTCTCGCACGTCTAGCGTTTAAGACTCGTTCGTACTGTATGTCGGTCGTCTGAGTGTGAGTGTGTTTCGCGTCAATTTGTTATATTCTTTTTGTCTCTCGTTTGTGAATCTTCGCGTCGAAACTGTGCGTGCACGTCCGATGCAACTTTCTTCCGCGATTATTATATGGGTTACGTGAGAGTGTGAATCGCGTAAATTCGACGTATTATATCGGCTGTAAAGCATCGCGTCTCGAAATTGTGAGCGCGTTTTGGTGAGAATTTCCTCGCGATTCTTGCATGAATTGCGTGCGTGGGTGTGCCGAGCATTCGATTCTGCGTAATATATCCGCCCGAAATCGAAGCATGTCCGCGTTGTAATAATTGCCTGTTAATCTTAAGTTGCGTATTAATAATTTAGCGGTAATAGCGGGCGATAAGGTCGCCGTTGGCGAGGTGATATCGAGAATTGATTCGGACTTGCGCCCGAATTATAGACGAACGTAATAATCAATTTCTTCGCAGTGCGAGGCGTAATTCAAGCCGAGCGGACATTCCGGCCGATCTAACGGGTCGGTCTCGGCGTACGCATTACGGGGTTTCGCGCCCCGCGTCTAACACCCAGTCTCGCAGCCGCGTTTCTTTTACCGCAGCCGTATATCCGCGCGGTTTATCATTAATATTCTCGAGGAGCTGCGGCTCCCGCTATTATAATAAATCTGTTAATTTCTTTGTTTAATTGGCGAGTTTCTTTTCAGTTGTGTTTGTCGTTTCCATAATTGTCGCCTCTTGCATAAATTATCGCGTTAGAACAACACTCGCCCTGCCCCTCTACCGTTAGGCGAGCTAGTCAGCCCGTGGCGAATTCCGACAAATTTCCTTCGCGTTTATTTCGCGCTTATTTCGCGTTTCGCGAATTGATACGTGAAAGATCGTATCTGGCGCCCAAGTTCGATTCTCGCGATTATCTCTCGGATATCGTCACGGTACGCGCGGAACTCCTAACATCCCGTTCCCACCTACCGCGTGGATCTTTTTCTCCGTTTTCCGTTTTTGTCAACGACCATTCCGCATCTCCCGTTCGGCGAATTAGCTCCTGTTCGTCGGCGCAATTCACCTCCGCGCGACGGAGAGAGCGAGTCGGCGGCCGCGTTTATCGCTCAGCCGCGAGACGGTAGGAAAAGTCGTCGCAATATATATATATATATATATATATATATATACGGGGTGTATAAAAAGTACCGGGACGGTGAAATATCTGAAAAACTAAGCATTTTCGAAAAACATGTTTCAAATAAAAGTTGTAGGGTTTCAAAAGATCTATTTATTAGATACTATAAGTTTGACCTTGGGTGGCGTCGCCAAGGTCAGGACAAGGTCAACTTGAATTTTTTAAATGGAAACCCCTACTTTTTATTGCATATTCTTGTAGTTTATCTTGAGAGCTTTTCAAAACACTATAATAAAATATTTTTCAGTACTTTTTGAGTTTTTTTATATCTTAATCTGACATATTTTGATATAAAAAATAAAATATATCGTAAAATATTTAGTTTTCGATAATCTTACCGTAATACTTTTATGTACAAAATGATGAGACTGATCAATTAGTGTAAAAAAAACAAATAATTGTTTAAAAAAATACATTGTAAATAATTACATACTTTTTCTTAAAAACAATTATTTTTTTTATACTAATTGATTTGTCTCATCATTCTGTACATAAAAGTATTACGGTAAGATTATCGAAAACTAAATATTTTACGATTTTATTTTTTATATCAAAATATGTCAGATTAAGATATAAAATAACTCAAAAAGTACTTAATGAAAAATACTTTATTATAGTGTTTTGAAAAGCTCTCGAGATAAACTATAAGAATATGCAATAAAAAGAAGGGATTTCCATTTTAAAAATATAAGGTGATCTTATCTTGACCTTGGCGACGCCACCCAAGGTTAAACTCATAGTATCTAGTAAATAGATTTTTTGAAACTCTACAACTTTTATTTGAAACATTTTTTTCGAAAATGCTTAGTTTTCCAGATATTTCACCGTCCCGGTACTTTTTATACACCCAGTATATATATGTATCGAGAGATATGGATAGAATGGGCCCCTCCATCGCCCATTCCCGTGAGAACGCAACCATATATATATATTTTTTCGTCTCTCCGATTTAAATTTGCATTTAGGCGTTTCTTTCCAACGATATTTATTATATATATATATATATATATATATATATATATATATATATATATATATAAAGGATATTAGCAATATTTGTGTATAATTTTCTACAAATCACAATTTATGACTTGTTTGCTAAATAGATATAATGGAAAGAAAATAATAATGCAAAATATATTATGCAAATATTTAAAGTTTGTATAATTATATATTTGTAATATTTACAAACAGTCACAATATATTTTCTGCTTCATAAGCACATCCAGATAACAGAAAATTATATGATATAATATTTCGATATTATATCAGATATCGAGAATAGAATGGGCCCCTCCATCGCCCAATCCCGTGAGAACGCAACCATAATGTTTTTTTTTCGTCTCTCCGATTTTATTGCAAACGAGACATTTGCATTGAGGCATCTTTTTCCAACAATATTCATTGCAATATAACGATAAATTTATCGGATAATGATAAATTTTTTTTATTTTGGAAAAGGCAGCAATTTATTTTCTGCTACAATTTTAAGAAAATGTTGCCTCATATATTCCACGTTATTAGAATATTTCTCATTAGAAGGATTTCCTCCTAAGGCTATAGTTGTAGTGAAAGCTGCAGCATAAATTCCACAACATGTGCCATTAGGTTGTACTTGAACCTTTTTAAATATTATATTATTTGCACTTATTTGTGGGTAACGACGATGAATGTAATTTTTTTCTTTAGACACCAATTTATCGTATGTACAACTGGGTAGACTATCGTACACTCGAAGTTTGGTGCCGTCAAAAAATATACATCGCCAGTGATCACTGCAATTTCCTCCAATAATTTGTAAGCTTTTGTCACTACGACTTGCTTCAATTATATGAGGATATTCCAAATATAGCACACTTTGTGTTTCAAAAGGAGAATTATCTCTTACGACGCGTAAAAATAGATCTAATGATTCGTCGTTTATTTTGCTATATTCAGGTAATATGTTATCCTTTACTAAATATAAAGGAGCAATCGAGTTATCGAGAAATTCTTTTTGTTTTGCCATGTCGTCTTCAGTTAGCTCTTCTTCATTTTGTGAGTAACTAACAACGATGCAATCGTCATCTTGTTCTGCATTCAGAGCAGTAACAGCAGTAATAGTTGCTTCCATTGGAACAATATTCGATTCGAAATATTTATTTTCGTCTTCTATATTACATTGTCGAAGACTTTTTCGATTAATTATTTTTTTGCCTACTTTTTGTTGAGCTTCTATTATATATCTTGGATTTCTAATTGGCATATGTCTATTATGCCGACTATCCAAGATTTCTGGAAGCATGCAATCGTAATAAAAACGTGTTAAAAAGGGCAGCATTTGATTACTCCAAAATACATTATCCCTATTTACACGTATTATTTTCAAGCTTTTTGGCGTCCACACAGCGAAAATACAATAATCTCGCTGCGTTATATTTAACTGGCCTTGAACTTGATAGAAAAATCGGTGATTCCGATTCATTTTATCTGCATTGCTCTTATCAAAGATGCCTTTTAGTTGAGGCAGCGTCTTTATGGCCTCTTCCGCTGTTAAATGCTCAGCTGACAGAGGACATTTTATTTCTACCAGACCATCTTCATCTATGAGTCCGTCAGGAGAAGCACCCAAGCATGGATTTTCAATATGAATGAATAATCCGCAAGTTTTAATCTCCTTGTTCAATGTTACGGCCAATTCTTTTTTTGCAATTTTTTCCATCTCGCGACCATATTTCATAGCCGCGGTATCGATAGAGGGAGGAAATAAAATGTTCTTCACAGTCGCGGCGCAAGACGTTGTCGATCTCATGCGACATATGATTCCAAAATTAGACGCTGTCAACATTTCGTGTCTCAATGAATGCCACAAATCCGATTCATTTTGCTCCATTGTATCACGTTCAATTTGTCTCCAATTTTGCCCATTTTCAAACAACTTTTCCAAATGATTTTCTCGAAGTTGCTCAAAAACATCGGGTGGAAGATCTGGTTTTTGTGATTGCGGGCCGTAATGACAATCTGTTCCCGATTCCCGTTTAAATTTCTTTTGCCTTCCATTCATTTCGCGAGATTCTCTGGTTCTTGCAACTTTTGCTTGTCGTCGCTTTTCCACAGTCTCGACAATGAGAGGAACATTTTTACATATGCTTTTATGCACTTGCGTGAGAACTTGTTGCGTATTATATTGCACAACTGACCCCGCAATTCTAGCATTGTAGGAGCCTCGGTTACCAAAATTTATGCGCTTTCCACCAATTTCTTTGCAGATTATCGAGTTGAACGATTCTGCAGGATTGTTGGTGAATTTCAGCAACAAGCTGTCGGAATAAGCGCTTAAATATACGATAGCACTCTCTACTTTTTGGTAAAGACCGTGCAACTTGAGATATGGTACATAATTTTTCTTTGTTTCATCACGGTCACATATACGACCGCGTTCGTTACATCGTTTATGTTCACCAAATATATGGCTAGGAATATTTAAGATATCTTTTTGTAATTCCATTGCCTTATAATGGTCAGGTTGCTCTTCTTCTCTTTGCAAATCGATTGCTTTTATCACCTCTTTTCGTATTTTCAAAATGTTGCTTTTTACAACATTTCGTAGCTGCACAAAACCACGCTTTCTTTGCATTTTTGGCTGAGTTGTCTCTGCTACAGCCCTCAACTTTTTACATAGATTGCGAAGCAAATGATTCGTACATTCAATTTTTTTCACGGTTATCATTTGTTCGCGATATGGTCTAGTATCAACGATGGTCTGATATACGCTACTATCACCATCGGCAATAACCGTTCTATAAATCATTCCATGCATTTCCAGGCTACTTTTAAAGCCTTCTGCAATGGCGTCGCTCTCCATACTTGTGGAGCTTGCGTTACGATCGAAATTTTTGTAGCATTTATGATCTCTTGGTTCGATTCTGTTTCGTTCTGCTATATCACATATCGTGCAAAATTTATTGCGGATTCCGACGAATAGAACCTTTTTTGTGCGGTAACCAAGTATGGCACCAACACCGGAAAGAGAATCGTAGGCGTTGCCGTACGATCTCTTCATCCAACTACCATCCGCTACAACAGTTATGTACGGAATACCGTTTATAGTTTCTTTTCTTTCGAGAGCGAGTTGCTTTTTAACTTCGCCAGCCATTTTCATATTTTCCATGGCTGTTTTCTCAAAATCATTGATTACATTTTCTCGATATTTGATGTAAGTTTTATCGGACATACATGGAATATTCATGGCTGCACACAGCTCTTCCAGCTGGGCAAAGCCGATTCCAACTGTAACAGTTCCTGCTATAACAGCCGTATTAACGTCCAATGTTTCTGGCTCTGTGGGTTCTGACCAGATGTTTGCTTCATAATTGCACATTTGGCACTTGAAGAACAACTGCGTCATTAACCCACGGCGACGAGAATTAATGAGTTTCCAATCTTTAAATCGGCACTCTATCCCTCGCGCATGATTATCGAATGTTCTGTGGATTTCATTCCACAGAAAAGCAATGTCGACAATGCGACGGCCTTCAGGCATGCTTTCCTGGATACGATTTGTATCCAGAAGGCCATTTTCGATAACAAAATTATTGTTATCTGCGCAAAGTTCTACATTTTCTACATAACACATACCTGTATTTGAAGTTGACTCCAGGCACTGCATTGTTTGGATACTAACTTTGGAATCCATCGTATCGGGAAGTGATTCCACCGATTTCTGGTAATCGATGGATTCGTTATTAGTACCCTTAGCAATACTAGTGTCCCTGGAGTCATTTGCCTCCTGGCTTTTTACCAATTGCAATAACTGTCGCCTGCAAAGAAAAATAAATGTATAAGTATTTTGTAAAACATTGCTATCAAAAGATATGTCATTTTTTTTATCGCTTTGGATTATTATAAAAATATAATCTCTGAAAAATAAGTCTTTTGTTTATAAAACCTTATATAACTAGTACTGAAAATTAATATCAATAATAATATTAATTATTATAATACAATAGATAATGTTCTATTTTGTAATAACCAAAGCGCACATGCAAAACGCATTTGGTGGGAAATATTTCTGTCAACAACCAGCTCACGATTTGATCGCTTCTGGGAGACATTTATCAACCAAAGCGCACATGCAAAACGCATTTGGTGGGAAATATTTCTGTCAACAACCAGATCACGATTTGATCGCTTCTGGGAGACATTTATCAACCATAGCGCACAAGCAAAACGCATTTGGTGGGAAATATTTCTGTCAACAACCAGCTCACGGTTTGATCGCTTATGGGAGACATTTATCAACCAAAGCGCACATGCAAAACGCATTTGGTGGGAATTATTTCTGTCAACAACCAGCTCACGATTTGATCGCTTATGGGAGACATTTATCAACCAAAGCGCACATGCAAAACGCATTTGGTGGGAAATATTTCTGTCAACAACCAGCTCACGATTTGATCGCTTATGGGAGACATTTATCAACCAAAGCGCACATGCAAAACGCATTTGGTAGGAAATATTTCTGTCAACAACCAGCTCACGATTTGATCGCTTATGGGAGACATTTATCAACCAAAGCGCACATGCAAAACGCATTTGGTGGGAAATATTTCTGTCAACAACCAGCTCACGAATTGATCGCCTCTGGCTAACTAACTACTGTGGCACTAACTATTATTACAAAATAAATATAATCAATTTTCAGTTAAATATAAAGATAAGCAAAAGATTAAGTTCTTATTTTTCAGAGATTATTATATTTTTGAAATTATTTTCATATACATATTGTATATATATACATATTAATAATTAAAATTTAATTAAAGCAATATAAATATATATAAATTTAAATATTTATTAATAATTTTAGTTCTTTTTCTTTTAAACTCAAGATCACTATAAAAATATTTTTAATTATAAAATTATATTTAATTTCTTTTAAAAAAATTGAAATTCACATACTTTAATTGCTTATATATATATATATATATATATATATATATATATATATATATATAAGGTCTTTTATATATATATATATATATATATATATATATATATATATATATGTATATGTAGTATTAAATATTTAAAAATATTGTATATAATTTTTGTCAAATTGTCTTAATCAATTTATTACAAGAAATAATTTAAATATAATAAACAAATAAAATTTGTTTATTTTCATTTGTATTTAAGAAACTAAATTTCTATAAACTTGATTATAAAATCCCTTCTAAATAATTATGAAACATAATTATTTTACACTTACTTTCATTAATTATTAATTATGCATAATTTATTTATAAGAATATAAATATTTCGCTATAATAAAAGTTGTAGTACTGTTTAAGACAAATACAATCCTGTATGATGAATATTTTACGTATTATACGAGTGTGCCCGAATCAGCTGATTGTGACTGACCTCACCGAATGAGCTGAAGACCGTTCGGTGAGGCACGGCGCGCGCGGTAAGACGAGCGAGAATCGAACAAGTGTAAACACGGCAGGTCGGAATCTCAAGCCGTTGCACTGATTTCCTATGAATTCTATTTACAGAATAACGGTGCCAGTATTTCGAAATATATTGATATGCTTCGCTATGGTAAATTAATATAATGTATATGAGTTTTATAAGTTTGAAATCTCGCAGGTGACGTATACCTTTTTACTTTTGATTGCACGATATGGCCAACTTCTGACTCTCATCATTATTATGATCAAACGACAACATGATTATACGTCAATCTGTAATGCACGAATCAGAAATTGACTATCTCGTGGGGCCGAAAGCGAAAAAGTAGATGTCGCCCACAAAATTTCAAGGCCATAAAACTCGTATAATATGTAAAAAATTTACATCGTGCAGCATTGTATTTATCTCAAACAGTACAACTTTTATTATATCGAAATATTAATATTATTATAAAAAAGTTATGCATACCTTTCCGTTCGTTATAGCTTTTGTTAATAACCACTATGCTCACAATAGAATTCGGTTTAAACTATTTAATTTCATATATATTTGTTATGATCTTCCTCTTTTAGTTAAAAATATAAAAGAAGTTGGCTACTTTTGGAACACCCTGTCTAAAATAAATTGTTCATGTAAAAAATTTTTTATATTATTTTTCAAATAATTAAATTCTCGATATTTTGATTTAAAATAACATTATTTTATCTTTAATTCTAAACTTCAATCAAATTTTAATATAATCTAATGTGATTTTTTCTCCCAATATTAATTCATTTATTAAATAATTAATTTATTACGTGTTTTTAATATAAATAAAAAATTTATATTTGTTTATATATCTCATATTGATATGACAATACACATATATAAATATTATGAAAATGTAACATAAAAATGATATTTTAATAAATTTACAATTACTATTATATATACACAAACATATGCACACATATAGATAATATATAACACACATATAGTATGCTCGGATCAGAAAGAGATGGACAGAGAAGAATGGGGAAAGAAAAAGAGGATATGAGTGTAAGTGAGCAAGTGTCTATACAAGTGCCAAAAGTAAGAAAAAAAAGGAAATAGTTGGATCTTTCTCCGTAGCAATACTTTATGCTCACTAATGTTTAGCGACTGATGTGAATTATTAATCGATATATCGTTGTACAGCCATTCCCTCACTTACTCATTCCTATTCTCTCTTTCTCTCTCTTTCTTTTTTTTTGCCCATGTCTGTCCATTTCTTTATAACAAAAATACTATATGAGTACTAAATACTATGTGCATCATATACATATAATGTGTATGTTCATGTATATACAGTAGTAATTCTAAATTCTATTTAAAGATTAATTTTATGTTACAATTTTTTTATACAAATGTTTTTATGTTGTTTTCTATTTAGGAATTGCTTTAAAGATATAATCAAAAAATAAAAAAAGAAGTTTGAAATATTACATTTTTATATAATATTACATTATCATACTTATATTTTAGTGTAAACTGCACGGAAAAAAAAATTCAATAATATCTAGCGACATATTAGTATATAGTATACATTAAAACAATTCCTTCTAGAATTATGATATATAAATATACTAACCTTTTGACCCTTATTCTTTTTAAAGAAAGTCTGCGGGCAAAGCGAGGCAAGCGTTTCTCATTACATTTTCGCCCCATTATATGAACACACTATAACTACACAAACACAACACTTGTTTTTTAAATTCAACGCGTTATAACGCGTTATAACGGTTGAGCACACTTTCGCGGTTATCTCTCGTTACGCGTATGTACACAACACGCGCGACTGAGACTGAGACTGAGTACTGCCGCGCACTGATATTATCGCATGTGCCTGCCTGTGTGCGTGTGAATAGTACAGTCGACTTATTCCCCGAGACGTACATACATACTTAGACACATGCATGCTACAAATATCGCGTAATAATAAAAACAAATGCGCATATATATATATATATATATTGTAACGACAGGGTCGTCACCAGTACTGTAAATATGTATATACTGTAAATATGTTGAAGGTGTTCCAAATATATATAAGTATAACTTCACTGTCTCTTCCTGCAACACCTATCCCGCTTGCGCATGCGTTCCTCATGCTGTCTCGCTTGCACGTACACCGCGCGTGCTGTCTCGCTTGCACGTACGCCACGCGTGCTATCTCGCTTGCACGTACACCGCGCGTGCTATCTCGCTTGCACGTACGCCACGCGTGCTGTCTCGCTTGCACGTACACCACGCGTGCTATCTCGCTTGCACGTACGCCACACGTGCTATCTCGCTTGCACGTGCGCCGCTCGTGCTATCTCGCTTGTACGTGCGCCACACGTGCTATCTCGTTCATACGCACGCCGCTCGCGCTATCGCGCTTACCCCCACGGCGAACCGACTCCCACCGGCGGCCCGACAACGCGTAGTGGGGGCTCCGGCCGGGTATATAAGCCCGGCCGGCCGAGACATCGGGACCAGATCCTGTCCCGACATCCTGCTCCTGACACCGACCTGACCACTACATCTTGGGGCTAAGGCTTTCTTAGCTCTGACAGGCTTTCTGGCTCTCTATACCTTACGGGCTGAGGTTTTCTCAGCCCTGCCGGGTTTTCCGGCTCCTCGTACCAGCCCGGGCTGAGGTTTTCTCAGCCCCGCCGGGTTTTCCGGCTATCCGTTGCAGGCGGAGCTCGACGTGACACTCGGGCCTGCCGGCAATACCCAGCCGCCTACCCTGACCGTAGCTATAAGTGCATGCGAACCGCGCCGTAATTGTAAGCCGTTCATTAGTTATAACCGCTCCGTAGAATTACGCCTGCTAGTAATAAGTCCGGGTAATTGTAAGTCCGCGCTTGCGAACTGCGCCGTAATTGTAAGCCGTTCACTAGTTATAACCGCTCCGTAGAATTACGCCTGCTAGTAATAAGTCCGGGTAATTATAAGTCCGCGCTTGCGAACCGCGCCGTAATTATAAGCCTGCTAATTATAAGTCCGTACCTGCGAACCGCGCCGTCATTATAAACCACTAGGAATAAGCCCGACCGGGAGAACCGCGTCACGACTAACCCGCGTGTAAATAACATCCCCGTAGATGCTAAGCCAACGCGCATGTAAATAAGATCCTAGTCAAATCTGTTTCACGCTGCACGCCGCTTCGCGCCGACCGCTTCACGCTTACGCTTCCCGCTGCGCTCGCGTCTGCCACCCAGCGCACGCCGCCTACCACCGCCCGGCCCTGCACGCTACTCTGTACATATTTCTCTATCAATAAACTATCTTTTTACCTATACTGTGTCTACGCAAGCTTGAATCTCCCCTCCTCTCGAACCCGGACACCGACGAGCCGATCCGAGCGTCGAGCGAGGTGACCGCGTTACAATATATATATATATATATACGTGAAAGATTATAGATAAAGGGAGCCGCGCGAGCGAGACTTCGGAACTCTTCGATATTTGCTCCTTCATTCTTTCTCGCTTTCGCTTTTGTCGACTCTCCAGCATCGCGCGGTTGTTTTTCCTTATGTACAATATATAAACATCTTATAAAATAAAAACTTTAATTTTAATTTTGTGTTGTATCAATATAAAAATAATTATAATGGGTTATTGAGATTCTTGCAATTAAAATGACACCAGATACGACATAAACCGGTTTATTTTTACTTAATTATGTAATTAAAATTATGATTACTTATTTCATACTGATAAAATGCAAAATGAAAGTTTCAGTTTTTATTTTATAAGACGTTTATACAGGGTGTCCGACATGTAAATAGCCAAACGAAAGGTGGAGGTAGATTGGATCAAACTGAGTCGAAAAGTCCTGAACCATTTTTTTTTTATAACGCTTAATAAAGGAGTTATTATTGAGTAAAGTCTGGCCAATCAGCGCCGATCTTTAGCCGGGCGCACGTCGGTGAGCCGCGCGCCTGGTAGTATGCGATAGCGCACACTTCACGGCGCGCGGCTCACTGACTATATGAATGTATATTACATGTGTATTGTGCTCGTATATGTATAAAATATGCGCGAGCATACATATATATACAGAATGTATTTCTTTCACATGTAATATACATACATATACTATACATATAAGTGTGAATGTGTGTATATGTGTGTGCGTATTACAATGCGACTTTTTGGAAAGTTGGAATATTATCTCTCATCTTCCAGTCTAAAATTATTTGTGAAATGGTAACAGGCGCGTGATTCAATATATTATATCATTTGCAAATCACACATATAAATTGCAAATAATGTAGTAGTACATTGAAGCACATGCCAGTTACTGCTTCACCGTAAATGATTTTAAAACTGGAATATAAGAAATGATATTTCAGCTTTAAAAAAGATCGCGCATTATAACACATTGTAACATACACATACACGCATATATTTACATATACATATTTACACACACACACACACACACACACACACACACACACACACACACACACACACACACACACACACACACACACACACACACACACACATATACTGTATACTATTTACATATATATATTGACACATATATAGGGTGTCTCACCAAAAGTCCGCTCCTTTTTATGTTTTAAACTAAAAGAGATAGACCATAACAAATATATATAAAATTAAATGGTTCAAACCGAATTCTATTGTGAGCATAGTGGTTATTAACAAAAGCTATAACGAACGGAAAGGTATGCATAATTTTTTTATAATAATGTAAATATTTCAATATGATAAAAGTTGTAGCACTGTTTGAAACGGATACAATGATGTATGATATAATATTAATATTTTATATATTATACTTTCCGTTCGTTATAGCTTTTGTTAATAACCACTATGCTCACAATAGAATTCGGTTTGAACCATTTAATTTTATATATATATATATATATATATATATATATATATTGTGACGTGACGTTTTTGGGACGTCCGTCACAAGGGTCGAATGACCCGATCGGGGGCGGTTTTTCGGGGGCCTGCGTCCTCTCTATTTAGGGAGAGAGCGGCCCAATCGTCAGATCGACGAGATCTGACTTTTGGTTAGTAATAGTAATCGCAAATGTAAGCTCAAGATGAGCCCGCGAGTTGGTTGTCGGCACGAGATCGAGCGGCGGGATCCCATCCGGCAGAGAGGAAGGAAGAAGGAAGAGGAGCGGCCGAGAGCGGGAGTCCGAGACCCTCAAGGAGCGAGAGACGTCAGGTCGTAATTTTTTATTAACTACATTCTTGGTGGTTAACACACATCGCTGCCGATAATTTTGCATTATTACGACAGGAACAGAGGCGAAGGGCCGGAAGGACCCGGCCGAAGGGATGGCCACTCCACCCGCGCGAAGCGAGGGAGTCCCAAGGACGGAGCGGCGAGAGGGCTCTCGACCATGGACCTATTCTATAAGATAGGAAAGAGAGCCGATCGGACGCTGCCGGAATTCCGCATCTGCCAGTCAAGCAGCCATCGAATTTAGAAATTTCGGGGCGGTGAGCCCACCGATACGGCCGTGACGACCACAAGGATCGCAAGGATCGCAGGACGGCCCTGCGTAATGCGAAAGCGCCACAAGTGGCGCGATAGCGATTTATCGCGCCGGCGTGTCTCCTGCAGGACTCTCGCTCGGCACTGT